>OX422142.1:81293570-81893570 GCA_949129095.1 Volucella bombylans
GGACGCAAGGAGAGCAATAAGATGAGAGCAATGTGTGTGGGACCCTCCGATCGACAGTTCGTTGAGCTTTGGAGTTATACTGCGGTTTTGTCTGTTTAACAAACGGACAAACAACGAAGGCAGAAAGTTAAAATTATAAGTTTTAACCATTCACAGGAAATTGTTGCATGTAACATGCATATACAGTGATCCGAACGCAAATTTATACAGAGTACAGGGTAATATATATTAACTTAGACTATTTCTTATAGAGTTATATGAGCTCGTAAATATGTGTGCAGTTAAACAAACAGAAACTTCTATCTTAATGTATAAACATCGAATGGAAAAATAATTATTCAATTAAAGAAAATGTAAGTTATACGTGTATACAGATAGTTGGGTCTACACGATCCTAAATGGTGCACTGCTTCGATCCACATAATAAGCCTTTAAAAGTCTCGCCACAAAGGCGAAACGAACAACTTAATTTTGTGTTTTTTTTTTACCGAGCAAAGCAGTCAAAATATGAGTTGGGCTCATTGTACTCCGCATACAGGTTTTTCAACCTACCGTTCCTATTAAAATCAGCGACCGAAAAAGATAGATTTTGGCGCGATTTGGTAAGCTTTTACCAAACGTGGGTGCTTTTCGTTTGTGCTGATTTAAACGGGCACGACGAATAATAGAACTATAAATTCGAAGAATGCCATGGATTTCGGAACGAGCAAACTTAGCTGGAAAAAATATACTACGCTCATGCAAATCACATGGTTCTACTATGCATCTATGGAGAAATATCGCGTAATGGCCTAAAGTGATCTTGATGACCGAATTGTCCGCATACGAACCAACAAAAACCGACATCAGTAGAAAAAATAAACTGGCACACTTTAAACATGGAAAGAGGACAGTTCGACAGTAGAGAAATAGAGGCTGAACAAATAACCTGGTTTTCAACGAAGGTATGATCCAGAAATCAAATATGCTCAAAATCTAGGTTCAAGGAAGACGCCGAAAAAGAAATTGACCTCACTAACGAGGTTACCCGAAATAGAATGGCCTGTAGAAAGTTACTAAAGTCCACAAGCTTAGCCAGCGCCACAAGCGGCGTAGTAGCAATGCAGATATGTTAGTTAAATATGTAACATAAGATGCAATAACGGGGGCCTGCGTGGCGATTGATCGGGAAACTACTGAGTACCCTGTAACTTGCATTGGGTAAGCAGCAGGTTACCTGCCTTACCGTCAACTGTTGGTCTCCCGACAACTACTGTAGGTAAAGGCTAAAATGGGAAGGGCATTCCCGGCCAGTAGCAGTGTACTGATCTACGTAGTCATAGGGCTCACAACCCTATACGAAGATATTGAAATATGTGACGAGCCAACTAGTGGCCTTGGATAAAAATGGCCTCACTTTTAACAAACCTAGCAAACGTTTAAAGGACAACGACCTTCTGATCTTCACGTGGAATGTTCGGACCCTTAGCAGGCCACGTGCTGCCAAACAATTCGCAGCGGCGCTTGACTGCTATCACTCAGATATCACCGCCATCCAGGAAGTGCCATGGTATGGAAAACTGTAATATATACAATATTATGGTGATTGCTAAAGGGAAAAGAGTTGCCATATGCGACAGACTTAGGCAAGAAGTCTTGAGCTTCCGACACGTCAGCAAGCGTCTTATGACAATCCACAATATGCGATTTTAATGCCAAGAGGGGAAATGGCGACAACTTTAGTGGGGCAGTTGGTAAGCAAGCCTACACGACACCACGCCTGGCAACGGACTATGGCTTATTGGCTTTATGGCGGGATGAAATATTACTAGCAACCACAGGGTCTCCTTATCTCAATATACGCAATGGGATATGGCGGTATCTGGATTATTAGACGCTAAATCGAATTGTATTCGGGAAATCCGAACGTTCTGGGCAGTCAACATTGGCTCGGATCGCCAACTTGTTGCAGCCAAAGTGCGAGTGCGAATTTCCCAAAAGCCACTAAAAAGTACAACTACTCCAATGACGAATCCCGAAATCTCTCAAGTGCCGCTTCTATGTCGCCAGCATCATATACTGAAGACCAGCGGAAACGTAACAACATGCTATCTGTCAGTCCACCTGATCAAGTTGAAATCCAGAAAATCAATTGTACCTGATGATGTATTCAAAGCTGCTGAAAATGACTTTCTGGAGAGCATGCACCAACACATTTCTCAGATCTGGTGAGAAGAGTATATGCCTGATGGATGGAATTTCAGCACCGTATCCCCGATACACATGAGATCTACTAGAGGCACCCTCAACTGCGCCAACTACTGAGTTATAAGTCTTCTCAACATCGGATATAAGATCTTATCTGCCATATTGTGTGAACGTCTGAAACTCTTCGCCAACAACCTGTTTGGTTTCAGATCAGGAAAGTCCACAATCGATCAAATATTTACACTCCAGCAGATCCTGGAAACAGCTCAAGAAATCCAAATAACTGAAGAACTATAAAGCCACGTCTAGTTTTGGCTTGCCTGACAAACTCGTTCTTCTGTTCAAAATGCCGATTGAGGTCTTTACTGAGACTTTTAATGTTAAAAACGGTTTTAAGCACTGACGCACTGTCATGTGACATCTTTAACATCATACTTGAAAGAACTTGTGTAGAACTTACAAGTCAACACTGGAGGCACTATCTTTTAAAAGTCGCCGATGATATCGACATAATTGGGAAACCCAGCGGGCTGTCACTGGTGCGTTCGCTAGTATTGAAACGGAAGCTGCCAAAATGGGTTTAGTGGAAAATGAGGGCAAAACCAAGTATATGCTGCCAACAAGAAGGAACACCACACCGACGAATTGGACAAATATAATTTCGTGGTAGTAAAAGACTTTGACCTTTACCTTAGCTCCGCTATGAATTCTGCCAATAGCACCTCAGCAGAAATAAAATGAAGAATCAATCTTGCCAATCGCTGTTTCTTTGGGCTAAGAATGGAATTGAGTAGCAACGCCCTATTCCGAAGAACTAAGGAGACTCTATATAAGACCTTAGTCATCCTAGTCCAACTTTATGGCGCAGAACTATACGAGCTGTACAGCGACATCAACCTAGTCACAAAACTGCGCATCAGTCACCTGATGTGACTAGGACATATAAAGCGAATGGACACCAATGCTCCAGCCCAGAGAGTATTCGAATCTAACCCTGAGAGACAATGCAGTAGAGAAAGACCTCACTTTAGCTTGCAAGTAAAATCTGGCCTCAACCGACTTGGAGTGCGCAAATGGAGTCAGTTAGCTAAAAACCGGACTAAAAGACATGAGGCCCATGTGCACCCCGAACTGTAGCGCCACCTAAGTACAATAAATAAGTAAGTAAGACGTAAATATACGCTTTACATATTTCAACGGTTAAGAAAAGAAGACAACCTTCGAAAGAAGAAATATAGGCAATCATTTTAATGATGGGTATTAGCTCCTGCTTCTTAAGCGAAGAGCAACCGCAGTCTGATGCGAATATAAGCTGCGAACCAAAAGTCGCAGAAGTTGTGGTTATATAATATGCATGGCACATAAACCAAAACCATTAATAGAGAAGCCAGTAAAACAGCTACAGTCTTTTTGTTGCTTAGGAAAATGAAGAATGTCGATGAGGAAGAAGCAGCGGGGAATCATGCCACTCTCAACTGTCAGTGGAAACATTTGCCCGTGTCAAAGGTAATATTGACAAATGCTCAAGTCCTAAGAAGCACTCATCCGAGCATTGAGTCATAGTTTTATCGGAAATCTTTCTTTTCGGATTCCATTGTAACCTGGATCGAAAAACGGCTCTTAATAATATAATCGTCTAAAAGTGAGTCAAGAGTTGGACGGCCTTATGTGCAGCTTATCGTAGACTCGAGGTATGTATTTTCAGATTTTCTGAGTATATCCAATCTGATTTGTCCCTGTTGAGGAATTTTACCAATCTGCCAACCACCCTAGCGCCTGAATTCGTTCGCAATCGCTCGTCGGATTCGGAATAAGCATAATCAATTTTTTCCACATCGATTTGCAAATTAGTCTGAAGTGATTTTCGAAGAAAGTTTCTCATTTATTTACGAAGCCGGTATTACATTAGCGATCTGCAGAAGGTTTGCTGCAGGACACCTTAGTGTAAATCAATTGGTAGGGGTAGTTTCAATTTCATATAGGTATAGTATATACTATATACTGTATATAGATACCTATTGTTTTAGAGGCAAATTAGATATATTTTTGACTTATTTCTTAAGCTCTTGTTGACGAGGTTAACTCTCACTTGAATATTACTCCGGTATGTTAAGTGTTGCTCCTTTTCCTTCCTATTAAGTAAGCTCCAATGTAGGAATATGTACCTTTCAGTGGAGCACCTTCTTTATCAGATCTTTTTTTCGATAGACGTACTGACCCGCCAGTGCAATGGGCATTGAGATCTAAAAGATTTATTTGGTCGCAAAGTCGGTTTAGGATTTCTATGTATCCCTCTGGGGCACAGAACCACGGCAAAGGCGACATTAATTTTTCCGACTGATTTTAAGTTTATAGAAGTGATATCGAAGATATCCTATTAGAAATGTGACCAAACTTCTGATACCATCCCCTCCACAGTTACGAGAAAATTTGGATTTATTTTGGAAGGGTTTCATACCTTTTTTAGCCTGTCAAAGACGCGGATAATTATTCCAATAGGATAGATACACTTTGTTCTTCCAACTTTTGGTTGTTGAATTTATTGCCAAATACGGCAAGTCGCAGTATGGCTCTATGTCACTGTCGAATCAGGTACTCCTCTGCAGCCATCAGTATATTAAGTCAGACTTGTGATATCACAACAACCAATCTACACAATTTGGGATCCCAATAAAGTAGAGTATATGAAGCATGCAGCCGGAATGACGAGTTGATCGTTTTACAATCAAAAAGACTTGGCAAAGAGACTATAAATATTCCATGCGGCAGTTCTGACGGTCCCAGTAATCCCCAACCATAGAAGTCATTGTATCATCATAATTTTTATTTTTTTTTTTATAAAATTTCGTTTATTACATTGTATTGCAGAAGCATATGCTAACTATTATTGCATCAAGCGATTGCTTGCACACGTCAACTCGACATAAAGCAGGTGTTGTTACTGTTTTCTCCTTGTGAGATATAATTTTACATGGCCTTAATCTTGAGAATAAAAACGCCTCAGCATGCCTTTAGGTTTTTCTTAGCTTCCACTTTATCTATCGCATCAATTTGGGCAGTCTGAAACTTCAAACAATGGGATTTCCGTGACACAGGATTGTTCCACAGATTTCTTCACTCTGAAATCTCCACTTTTTAGACTTCACCACTCTGCTTGGATGTAAGCCTTCGATTTCAGAAGTATTATAACTTCCTGTCTCCGCCAGCCGTAACGATTTGGGGAAATTAAAAAGAAGAATGCAACTGGTCGGGCTTCTTGTTGGTCCTGCTTAATATACAATAGTAGCAAAATATAATACTATAATGCAGTCTCTTTGCGCCAACTTGCTATCAGTATTTTTCTCCTGGATGCCATTAAATATCTCTGATTCCCAAGAACTTGTTCATTTTGATTGAGCTAAGCGTAAAAGGCTGAACGCCAACAGAGGCTTCTGGAATCTGCGCCAATAGTCTAGTTGATTGTCGCTGTTGTGTATATACAGTACACACCGCCTATTCATTTGATTATCTATTACACTTTTTTAAATGGCTTAACGTGAAGACAAGACGTTATTGTTGTTTAATTCAGTGTGCCATGAAGGTTATTTTCAGAACATTTGGATCGATAAATGTTAAACTTTTCCAAATCATGACTTAGGGAATCTTAATGTAACAAAATGGGTCCAAGCCCCATTTGAACTTTTTAATAGTGCAATCCACGGTCTTCAAGTTTATATCGGTTGAACACAAGAACTTTTTCGATAGACATCTGCATGATGCATACATTTTATCACTAAACGTAAGCATACACATTCCGACCCTATAATCAACATAAAAGTAATGCCAATACTGTAAGAGTTAAAAAAAAAAACCTATTAAGACTATGTCATAGTCCTATGCTAACAAAAATCCAAATTCGTTCGCATACTTTAATGCTGACAATTCTAAGCATTTTTCATTTTTATCCCAGAAGAAGAGTATTTTTTTAGGATTTTTTGCTCGGCTAACACAATAGCCCACCAAAGGATGGAAATTCCTCGGATCCACAAAAGAATTTTAGACAGACTTATTGTTACCAATTTGGCAACTTAAAAAAAATAGCGTGAATGGATTTGAAAACTTTGTGTTTTTTTGCCAAGTCTTATTCATTGACCTGCTACTTTACTCCATTCATGAGAAAATGGTCTGTGTGTCCAAAGGGTTCGAAATCGAAACAACCGAGTGTTTCAGCTGACAGGAATTGTCGCGGCTTTGATTAATTGTTCTTGCTGTTGGGTGTCGATGTTGATTTCTCTACCTCCGTTTGATAGCTTCCAACAACAATCATCACAAGCAAAAAGGTTCAAGATTCAATTTTAAACCCAGTCACAATACTCTACTACAGGAAACACCTTTCAGTCGTTTTGCTCGTATTTTATTACTCAATGGAATTGGATTGTTTTGATGTTGTTTTATTTTGCTTGCATCTAAATGAGGTACAAACCAAATAAAGGATCAGATCAAACGAGGGCAAACCTACCAGTTGATCAACTTGTGGTCTGGCTAAGTTGCTGCTGGAGTTGCTGAAAAGTCTAGCCCTGACGACTTTCGAAAACTAAATCGACTGCAAAATAAATTCAAATTTAATTGGCAAGATATGATCCAACAGCGCGATTTGCCTCATCTATCTCCTGAGCTGGGTCGTCGACGACGTCGTCGTCGTTGCTGCGTTTCTGCTCCTGCAACGAAATCTTAATTCACAGCAACTTCATCTCTCCTGTCCCACTGACTCCTTCTCTATTCTATCATATTGCAAGATTTCGCGCATTCAAGAGCATCCGTATCGGATCCACATCCACCCACGGGTTGTACGGAATTCAAACGAAACAACTTGTTAACGCGAACATGCTTGCTTCGGTATAAAAATCGAAGATGTAGCGACCCCTTGTACAAGTACTCTAGGTACATCTCCGTTCCGTTGTATCGTTCGGGCGTGTTTTGCTCTCTGTAATAATTATATTAACACCGAAGCCTTAAAGTATGTGGAATTGGTCATTGGCATGATATGTGCGGCCCACACATCCTTGATACCTAGAGCGAATACTTGTTACTACGAATAAGCCCGAATGACTTCTATAGGTATTCTGGCAATTGGTAGTATCTTTAATCTTTTGTCAGGTTCGAGTTACATTTTATTTTGAGAGAAATGCTTGACTAGTATGGGAACAGTTTTACTATCGACATAACAAAGGTGTTACACTGTAGCTCTCTAAGGAAGCACATGTTAATCATGGGCGGAAGGACGAACGGTTTAAGGATCAAAATGAACATTTGTGTCAGTGCACTGAAGGCGAAGAAAATAGTATTGCATTGAAGTTCGGGACGGTTTACGGTCTTCTTCTTTGAATCCAAACATGAAAGGGGCGGATTTAGTGGAAACGAAAGTATGTATCCTTTAATAATGCGGCTCCATTTATACACATGCACATAGAGACATATTGTTATGTATCTGTTTGTTTGTATATCAGAAGCAGTAGCATATGCTTTGTATTTTTTTAAAATTCCTTACAAAGACAAATTCCAGATATCGATGTTAATGGAACAACATTTGCGTACGAGTATTAAAGCAATAGTGAGTTGGAGCCGTCTGCTTCCAGTTTAGTTCGGTTTTTAGTGCTGTCTGGAAGAAGAATAACCATTTGTCTTTGAGTATTTTATGACCGTATTCGGTATAATAGGTAAAAAGGAGAAACGAACTGACTGCGTCTAATCGATGGCGGTAATCAAATGCAAAGGAGAAAGGTGCTTGATACGCTTTAACTTTTTTATCAACAAAGATTTGCGCCCTCTATTTTACTTTTGCGTATTGTTTGCTGACAAGCATTTGCTTGTCGACTTGTAAATCAAAAGCCCATAAATTATAGATGTACATACATCTGTATGTATGTACATATATGTAAATTTAGTAGTGTTGTTTTTGTTCTTTTGTTCTGTTGATAGGGTGAATTAATGTCCAAAGGTTTTTCGTCATGAATAAAATGTTTAGCCGCAATAGACAAACATTGTCACGACGACATGCCCCCAGGCTGGGACCAAAACCATGAGTGGCATTTTGAGATTATTCGGGATGTTTTCGGATCGAATCAGTTATTTAGAATGCAAAGCATTCCTCGTGAATACGTGTGTGAGATGTGTACTCAGGTAGATTGATTGTTGCCTATGTTGCGATCAGTGGGTATGAGAGGAAGTTATAAAGGAATTTTTTTTTTATAGGCATGGGTGTAAATTACAAATCGGGACTTTAATATCCAGGCTATCGGGAAGAATTATACTGACAAGTACTAGTTAGCCAAGATTCAAGGAGACAAAAGTAATGATTAATAAATCAAATTATTTCCTGTAGGAAATTGATACTTGTTTGCATGTTTTTTTTTTGTAATCATTTCAGAATAACATACTTTTACCAAAAGGCTTCTTGAAATTGTATGCATGTTTATTATGTAGTCTGAAAATACTTCTGAAATAAGTTGTCAGGACGATATTCTCTTATGAAAGAAAGAAAGGAACATGGCATTGAGGGCTCAAACAATTCTTTCTATTCTTATTATAAAATTAGGACGATGCATGCTGAACGCCTATAATGGAATAGAACGATGAATCGAGGGAATTTAAACTGGTCATTGCAAATACATGTATATGTTCATTGCAGGTCTCAGTAAGAAGAAGCACTTAAAAAAGGGATTCACTCAACATGTGGAATACAAAGAATGGATGCGAATACTTGCATTCAAATACATAATACGAAGAAGTACTTTTGCTAGAGTTTAATTTGCATGGTCATCTTGTGATAAGGGTTAACTTTGAAGTATGAGAGCAAGGACAAAGCATGAATACTTAGGCGGACACCTCGTTTGAAGGTAAAAAATGAAGACACGAAGACCTCAAAAAACTTAGGCAATTCTCAGCACAAAATCGCTAGTGGCGGCGAGGAACCATCTTTAATCAGAAAACAAAGAAAATAAGTAATTGATATCACTGCTTCTGATCTAAAGTATGTTAAATGGTAAATTGCTTCTAACCGCGGGTGAGCTTGGATATCACTTGACAACAACTGGAGTGTATCGCACTATTCGAATAGAAAGTGGAATTCTGTTAGGTAGGTCCTTATTGCTACTAAATCTGCTCAATTTTCCTTATAACATACCCAGACTAAACAAAATAATAAATGAAAAGGGAGAGGCTTTTTTTTATCAAAAACAATGTCCAGTGATCTACAGTGAATCTTATCGACAGAAAGGAGAACAACTTTCAGTGAGAGAGAGAGGAAAGAAGCCATTTTTCAGGCATTTACCAGGTCCTAAGCATTTCAGACCTATTGAGGAAGCGACACTTACTCATGGGGCGTGAAATTTGAGCAAATTTTTAGACAAAGTTTATGCTAGACACATATACATATGTATGTATATATATATATATATCCAGCTAAAATCGAAAGAATAAAATAAAATAAACATTTATTTCTGATGACAAAGCTCCAGAAACTGACAACCCGTACTGGCAGTTCTATAACAAATTTGAACTCCAAATATTTAATGTTTCATTGGCTTCTAGTCGTCAATACGCTCCTACACTTATTTTGTAGTACAATGTGTATAGCCTTATTCCCCTCCACTTTAGCCGACTCTAATGACTGACGTACCCAAACTCCAAGCACCCACATTCTCCTGCACTTGGAATGGAACAGCAGACCCAAATAGCTGAATAATTGCAACGATGCAAACGCAGTTAGTTGTTTAATTAAAGTCGGAACTTCTTTGCTGCTCCTACTTGCCTGACAAGCTACTTTCGGCCGAGGTTTAATATCAGTTCTACCAACAGCGAAAAGTTCTCTCCAAACCTATTTCCTTTAATGTAAGTGGTTCCTTAAAATACGAATGGGTATTTCACAAATCCTGCTCCGACGTGTTCAAAGTAAGATCAATTTCAATGAAGAAAACTAGGCCCACTTAAAACCAATCTAAAACTCGTGTAGCGCTCGTAAATACTGATATTTTGGCGAAAAATTAAACCTCTGGTCCTTATTCTGACCCAAACTGCAGTTGTAAAGTTGAAATGTATCCTTCTTACTCACAAACGACCCATTTTGTCACCCCTCTGAGCCCATAACTGAACTTTGAACTTTTTAAAAATAAGAAACCTGCATTCATTCCATTTAACCCAGCTCTACTTGACCTTAACTTAGTTCCTGCACAACAAATACCAATTCTGTTATTCTGGTTTCTTAGCTGTCCTCGTACCCACATACTCAATCCTTCCACAATCTTAGGTGCTAAACTCAAATCCAATCCTTGCATCTCTTCGCTTCTTCTCATAAATCCTATTATTCTCCCAATGGCCAAACTTACTATCTGATTGGAGCGATAACGGACATAACCTTCTATCCCGGTTATATTTCTATACGTTCTATCCGTTATATCATGTTTGGCTACTTACATAATAAGCCCATCTCTATATCCATCGATCGAATTACTAAAACAAATGTTAAGGTCCCGATTCAGCAAAGGGCATCCCACAACCCCTAAAGATATTAGCCAAGAATTTACGTTTTCACTAAAACTTTAATATAACCCCAACTGATGTTGCAAATAATCTCTTGATACCTTCCAGTTTGTGAGCCCTGTTGTATCGAAGGACTGATATCTCATCAGAGCTTGTTATAGCTAGGGGCATGTTTCCAGCTGATATGCACTATCTCCCAGAATAACAGCGTTTTCAAAAGGCGTCCATCCTGTTTCCATCTTATCATATAGCGTGCTATTACGCAACACCCTCGAATCATGTATACTACCTGGCCAGTTTGCACTTATGTAATAAAATTGTAAGTCAGGCCCACAACTGCCATACAATTCAATGAGCTCCTTCATTAATAGAAGTGTTCTTGTTAGTGTTCCATAAACTCCACCAATCTTTTTAAAAAAAATTGTGTATAACAACATGCACATCTTCTGGCCAACACACTTGGTTGGTAAATTCAATTTCATTTATGGCTTGAGTAACCTCTCGAATGCAGCGATATACTGTCATTTTGCTAACATCGTGCAAATCACCTATAACATGGTATTGTGAACCTGAACCGAACCAATGCCAAGCAATCAAAGGTTTTTTTTTTGGGGCGGCCGTGGTGTAGTGGTATTAGCAATCGCTTCTCACTCGGAGGGGTCTAGGTTCGAATCCTGCCCATGAACAAGTCTTTCAAGTTTTTCAGTTGTGTAATTGGAACTCAGACAGAAAAATTCTGCGTGTGAAGGCATAACACTGACACGTAGATTTGGGTGTTGTAGAGTTTCAAACACAAAAAATTACTGCGAATTATAACTTTCCACTCTGAGTGAAGAAAAAACTCTCCGTCCTATTCGGACTCCCACCCCTGGAGTGCAAATACCGAAACCAAACACACCTGAGTTTCAAACCACTACAAAACAATTTTCCTTTCTCCTCCTTTCTACCTTTCCGCCCGCGCCCTGGCAACAGTAAAAGGGTATCTAACCCCTTAGGCGCGCGTAAATTGTAAAAAAAAAAACAGTCAATGAAGAACATTTATTTGTAGTGCACTATAGTTTACTATAGTTTCAGCAAGTCAGTGTGCAGTTGATTTTGACAAGCTAAATTTTTCTATAAACAGATGATCACTGATATCAAAATTGACTCTCCATTTAAAAACGTTCAACCTATAATGACGTTCACTATTATCACTATCATCGTTACTATCGAAATCAGAATCAAAAAAGTATATTTTCAATTAAAGATTATTTATTTCAATTGATTGCATGAAAAGGGCACTTGTCTGCTTCCGACAAGATTCAAATCACCTATCCTCAATGAACTACAATTCTACAAGTGTTTCATGACATTTGCCGCGTTCTGTTACAGAAAGAAGGAAATTAAACAGTGTGCCGTAAAAAAATAATTATCAACTGTCCGATGAAAGTTTGTCAGCAGAAAGGTGTCCGCAATTGGAAAAAAACTTATCATCAATTTATGCTCATCTTCAATCAAAATGGGTCGCAGCCTATAGATCGGGAAAGAATTTCAGAAATTACAAGGAATGGTTGAAAGATTGTCTCCAGAAGTAATGTGTATTTTTTCAAGTACATCAAAATCATCAAGAGGAAGGCTAAGGAAACCAATAACTTGCGTTCACAAAAAAACAAAAACTAATAAATGTTGCCTAAAACATAAAAACTGAAGATCTTTCTAATGCCTTAGCAATAATGTATAACAAGGATCATGAAAAGATGAAAGCTGATATAACCAAAACAATCTCTGTCGCAAGTTCACTGAGAGTCAAAAGAATAAAAGGAAGCATTTCTATTCCACAAAAGGACCCTATCGATCATAAGTGAGAATGCATTGGCTTTGTTTATGGATTTATGTCTGTCAAATGAAAAATATAAGAATTTAAGAAGTTCAATGAGAAAACACAAGGTAGATGTTCTTCCATCCTAGAGAATTATAAGTGTTCCCAAAAAGATCCATTTCCAGAAAATTACAAAATCATGGAAATATCAGCTATAGTGGAACTTCAAGATATGATGGTTCATACTGCAAGGCTGCTTTTAGAAAACAAAAGTGAGGGGAATCTAATTGCCAAAACTAGATTTTTTCAACTATAATTGACGGAAAAGTTCTGAACGAAATAAAAAATTCAATCTCAACGTGGCCATGTCTCGTATGCAAAGAACACAAAAAAACATCAACAACCTAAATGAGTCAAATGATGAAGAACATAACTACGAATATGGAATCTCTCCATTGCGTGCAAAAATCAGGCGCGTGGAATTTATTTTGAAACTTGCATGTACACTTCGACAAGAGGGAGCGGATATTGATGAGGTAGAAAAAAAGAAAAAGAAAATAAGAGATCCAGAAACATTTTCGAGATGAAATTGGGCTCGACGTGGAGAGACCAACAAAGGAGCAGATTTTTTCAAGAATCAGAAGCAACAGTTTGTATATATACTAGTAACTAGGGCCAATAGAGAGGTAGCAACGACGCTAGAAGTAATACGTAATGTTTTGAATTGTAGGAAAAAGGTTAACACTATCAAGTTTGGGGAGTATGAGAAGAAACCAACGATGTTATAAAAGCAAACATATCCCAGAAAACAACTCATGAGTTATCACTTGGATAATTATCAGAATAACTTCAGGAATTCAAAAATAAAGACTGCACTAAATACAGATATCAAAAAATGTGCAACGTTTCAAGTATGCGGCAAAATAAAGATTTTTAACATGCTTGCAGCCTCATCGGACCCGCTCATTTCTTCGTTGAGGCACATCTGATGTGCCACAAAATAAAGAATTCTCTTTTGATACTCCTACGAAAAACATTCGCCCGAATAAGCTTTCATACACCCCGTTATTGCTTCAATCATGGGGTTTTGAATATTTTAAAAGTAAAATATTTTAATATATAAAATAAAATCTGTGGTGTGAAAATCCTACTTCAGCAGAAGATTCTGAAACAAACTGTAAAGCATTTTTCTCAAAATTATCTACATACTTTCATAACCCCGGGAATTTCCTTTAAGCAGAAGAAAAAATTGTCACGATACCTTTATTCCTTTAAGAGTTATGATTTTTGCATACAAAAAAGTGAAAATGTGCCACTGTGCGCGCAAATAACAACATAATGTCTGATCCAAAGTCAAAATATATTTTTCTGCCTTAAAGTTCCCTAATACATCCTCTGGTGATCATTAGATAATAGATGAGCTATTTGTTCAGTTAATTAGTAAATCGATTACTTTTCTGATCAACTCTTCTTCTCTGCTGACTATAAATGTATAGTAGTATCATTGATTTCGGACCTCACCGTTAGTGAAAGGAAATACTTACAAACTTATGGAACCATACTTTACTGGTGGGGATGTTCAGTGGATGCAGAAAATTATAGAGGAATTTCATTTTTAAATGCATCTTACCAATTATTTACAGGAATTCTACAGCGTCGACTAGCAGAACGGATAAAATAGAATAACCTACTTAAAGGATTGATACCAAGGATTGAGGCCAAGATATTCTACTATCGATCATGTGTTTGTTTTGAGAAGCATTGTGGAATCCGTCATTGAAAGAGCTAAAAAGCTTTGTGTTCTTTGTAGATTTTAAATCTGCTTTTGACACGGTGGACAGAACAGCTCTATACAGGAATTGTGTAGATTTATCAGCATGGTTTCAGACGGGGCCAGGTGTTAGACAGAGATGCTCTCTGAGCCCAAGCTTGTTTATACTACACAATACACAGGACTATTGATCAAAGTATTTCTGTTTGCTTATGATATAGCATTGCTAGCGCACACTAATGATACTAATGATCAATAGATTATATGAGTATTGTAAGCTATGGAATGTGATCAATCACCTATATAGTTGAAGATCATGATATTTAAAGGGGCAGGAAGAATATGCAGCGGAAATGAAAAATGGCAATAGAATGGCGAAAGGACAGAAATTGTGAAGGAGTATAAGTATTTTGGCGTTTATTTCACTAGAAACCTTGATATAAAGAGACACCTAGTGGAAAAACTAAGCAAATCTAAAACGGCCTTCAATATTCAGTGGAAGAAGTGCCTCAGCAACGAACGCGTTGCTTAAAGCAACAATGCCTTTCCAATAAGGACTTGACAACTTTTTTTTAAATAAAACGCAAACCATTTGAGATATTTCAAAAAGTTTATTATCGGCTTTAAGTAAGGTTAAAACGTTTATGAATGGAACTCGACTTCGTTCATATGGCTACCGAGGGCACGTTTGCAGCGGTCGATTGGTTGGACCCAATTTTCAACGACTCAGCCACACATTTCGGCCGAAACGGCGGCTATTTCTCGTTCAATGTTGACTCTGAGCTCTTCCAACGTCGTCGGCGTGTTGGCATAAACCAATGACTTAATCGCACGAACGAGGCGGCCAATCGACTGGCCTATTTCTTGAGATAACACGCTCACCATACTTACTCTTCAATAAATCGATTTTAGCGTGTGCTGTGTGCCTTGTGGCATCATCCTGTTGAAACCACATGTTGTCCAAGCTCAGATCTTCCAATTCGGGCCAAAAATAATCGGCGATCATGGCGCGACAGCGCTGACCATTTACAGTAACGTGACGATCGTTATCGTCGACGAAAAAATATGTCCCAATAACGCCTCCAGAATGCAAACCGCACCAAACAGTTATTTTTTGTGGATGAAGTGGTGATTCATGAAGCACATGTGGATTTTCACCCGACCAATAACGCATATTTTGCTTATTGACGAACCCATTGAGCCAAAAACAAGCTTCGTCACTGAAGATGATTTTGCGATGAAATTCATCATCTTGCCGCATCTTCTCCAGAACCCAATCGGAGAACGTACGTCGCTTCAAATGGTCCATCGGCTTCAATTCTTGAGTCAGCTTGATCTTGTATGGGTGTAAACCAAGATCCTTACGCAAAATATGCCATAATGTGGTCTGAGCGATGTCCAATTCTTGAGAACGCCGTGGAATTGACTGATTTGGATCGTTTCCTACGGACGCCTGAATGGAAGCGATATTTTTGACACTTCGACCAACCCGTTATCTCACTGACACGGCAACATCACACAACGAATATGTAGACTCAAATTTTTGCACTAAATTTGTTATTGCCTGTTTACTAGGGCGAGAATTACGACCGAAAATTGGAGTTAACGCTCTTAAAGTTGCAGTCACCGACTCCGAATTTCGGTAGAAAATTTTTATAATTTGCAGACGTTGCTTGTTCGTGTACTTTACCATGATGAAAATGTTGAGTTTACTGAATAAATTGACAGTGACAGTTTGATGATTAGTGAAAGAGTGCGTTCATAAATTAAATTCAAAGTTGTCAAGTCCCTATTTATTAGGTATTTATGACGGTCTCTGAATCTATACGGTTTTGTGCTGCGCAGGTTTGGGGAGTGGGAAGTGCAAGGATGTGGAGATACTGTTACGATACCATATAGAAAGAGCATTCTATCTGCAGCACCACAAATTATATGCTATGTTTGAAACGTTCACAGAAACCGTTAAATTGCATGTAGACTACGTTTTAAAGGTCTTGAAGATGCCATTTACCCGATTTCCAAAAAAAGCAGCAATGCTGTGGTACACAGTGCAAGTATACTTACAGCTGGTATACTTACAGCAGGCGTCTGCATCGCTACAGCCGTTTAAGACATAACTTGCTGGTAATTACTTCTGTTATGAAAACAGAATTGATCCACTGTGTTGAAGCTACTCCAAACAGAGATGATCTACCAGTACTGTGTCACCACTTGTGTAACTTGGTGGATAATTATACATTTCGTTGGAGAGTGTCCAGTTTGAAAAGAAACGAGGAGACATATCTTCGGAAGTGATGTCCTGTCGACAGAACAAGTTTTAATACTTCTCAACTAAATTAACGTGGCAAAACTATTCCGACACTGTAAAATAGTGCTAAAGTATGGTTTTGGAATAATCAATGAAAATTTATAATTAAATAAAGTTTGATATTTTAGTTATGTATTCAATTGTTGCTAATCTGATAGACGGCAAAGCCAAGCTAATTGATTTTTGTTAAAATGATGTTGAAATGTGGAGTACACTAACAAAAATCTATTCTATCTTATATCTATCTATCTACTTTTCTGGATTTGATGGCCTAACTACTATCACCAACTACATGGCACAGCATATCACAGTTAATTTTTAGTTTCCCATGCCACTGAGTATTTTTTTCCAATTTCTATCGACAGAAATGTTTGATTAAGGCGTTACCTGTGATGATGAACTAAATCTCCATACCCACATAAATGGCATCATAAAAAAGCCCAACTTTGCTCTAAGTTTTATCAATCGCTGGTAGAAGAAATTTTCCGACCCATGTGTTACGATATCCCTGTATATGATCTGTGTTCGGCCTCATCTCGAACACGACAGTCAGGACTAGTTCACCCTCCTACGAGTACATCACCCATATTTTATGTTTAGAATATGTAAAGCGCAGGTTTATTCGTTTCGCAGCATGGTGATTCCACTGGGCTAATAGTTTCAATCTGCAACCCTATCTCCATCGCCTGGAACTGATAAGTTTAAAATTCCACTTTATATACTCTTCATCAGCTTTAAACTGGTAACATTGATTCTATTCCTTAACTGCAACTCTTCTCGTTGAACGAAAACGTTCGAAATATTAGGCCTGTTCTTCCTACCCGAACGTATTATGGATAGCACTATACGAAATCAACTTTACTCAACCTTTGTTTGACTATCATCTAAGCAATTTCTAGGCCTTCCGTTCTACACTCCCTCCCTTTAGCACCTAGAAAAACTTGTTAGATCCTAAGCTGATTATTTATCTTCTTAGCTTAATAAAGTTGGGCTTCAATTCGATTTTTAAAAAGTTAAGTATTGTATAAGTATATAGCAGTAAGACTTTCGGATCAGGCAAAAGATGCATCGAAGTGATATACTCGTAAACTAAGTTAGTTGGAGAGCTAGATTGGAGTCCTGCGGTACACCATGCAAAAATGGCTTTTTCTCGCTTATCGTCTCCAATACTTTAGCTCTTAGAGTTCTATGTAGTTCCATGAGTGAATTAAATCTTTGTCCATTTTGACATTACTCCCCTTAAACCGATTTTACTAAGGCTCTCGACTAGTTCTCCGTGAGTTAGCGTATTAAACGAGTTACTGAAATCGATGAAGAAGAGGAAAGTTTTGTTTGATACCGAACTAATCGTATTTGTAGGCTTCCCCAGTAATTTTTCCATGTTTTCATTCTTTCTAAAGTCATACTGGTTTGGCTGTAGTAATTGATAAATAAATTGATAAATTAATAAAACTGTTTCCGATCTTCAATTGCATTCCCATACATATTTTAACAGCGGACGAAATTGCAATTGGCCTGCAGTTTTCCATATTATTTTTATTCCTCCCTCATTATAGATGTTTTCATCAACAATGCATCGTAGCATTGCTCATTTCTTCGGTCAACAATTATTTTAAGTACAGGAGCCAGATACACTGCATTTATTTTTAGATGAATAGGTCTAATATTGTGTGCTCCAGGTCGCCTTTTAACTTTCTGATAGGGAAGTTCTTGCATTCACTCAGAAAATCGAAAATGAAAATTTGCTGATATGATTACAATTTAAAATGTCTATAATGTTTTTATATAGTTTTTAAGAAAATGTATGTGTGCGTGTGTTTTTTTTTTTTCGTTGCGCCGAAGGGTCTGCAATCTTCAAAGATTGTAGCCTGGGCTACCAACAAGAATTCAACCAATCTCTCCGCGAGACTGCAATTTAGGTATTACTTTACAGGGCTGGTATGCAATCTATGCTTTATCTCCTACGTTTGCTGCATCTTCACGTCATATTCCTTCGATCCTTTGCAGCTCGTTGCGTGTTTGTTATGAATGTATGAATCTCCATCCAATTTTCATTTGACCGCAACATTTGGTCAATTATTGACTGTGGGTTTGGTACATACATATGCCACTTATTAATCCCAGAAAGAACGTGCAATGGAATATTGCATGCTGTGTGTCTACAAGCTGATACAGCAAAGGCGGCTTTGCCTGATATGGTTAGAAAACAGTTTTTCCTTAGCGCACGGAGTGTGTATGTCTCCTTTTAGACTCTTTCGGTGTTATTGCCTCTTCCCAGTCTGGGGCGGCATTCAGACAGATTGATATTATTACTCTGAAAAGTAGAATTCTTCTAGTGTATTCAGGTCCACCGATATAAGTCAACACTCGCGACAGAGCTGCCTGTACCTTCAAGGCTTTTTCACATGTACATATAACCTAAGTGCTTATTGTACTGCAGTTTGTTGCCCAACATAACTCAAAGATACTTAATTGTTTGGTTACCGATCTGAAAGTTGTCGAATTCAATATTTTATATAGTTTATATAGTTTATAGTTTTATAATTCAATAGTAGTAATAGTTTGGACACCGTTAGTCGTAAGCTTCCGTCATACATTTTGTTTCATAAAAGTCGCCCTAGGACCGAACCCTGTGGGACCCCCACAGTGACTTTGTAGTATTTTACGCCTTTACCCGAATTGTACCTAAGCTTCCTGTTGTTGATAGCCCAGCCGATTTCAATTTTTCCTTCTCTACGTAGCAACTTTGCGTGTTCTGCGGGGATGCTGAGAATTTCAGTTTGTGTTTCGCCGTACACTTTTCGTACGATGGCATCCCCATTTTATAGCTTCACAGATGTCCTCCTTTGTGGTATCCTCATCGACATCCTTGAACTCAATGGCAGTACGATGTCTGAGAGGCCTTACGTTTGCTTGGCTTGCAAGGCTGTACTCATAACTGACTACAGTCCTGCAACTTTTTCCCAATTCACTTCAAGTATGTAGGGAGTTGACTCCCTGGCACACTTTTTTATTTCTAAGCTTTACCTAGCTTAAACTGTTTTTTAACCATTTTCGGTTTAACTGGTCTTAAATTCTAATAGGATATAAAATATCCAAAACTATTATTTTCTCTTAATCATTTTTAGTATATACGAATAGAACTTAGCTCTTATAAGTTATTTTTGTTCAAAAAACTTCGGTAAATTCTTATGCTCGAGTCTCCTTGGACTGTTTTCCCAAACCATATGAAGACAAATTGAGAAAATGTGTCTCACTCAGTGTTATTTCATTTAGGTTATAACTACGGTACAAATATTCTGATTGCAACCTGTCGTCCGTCGTCAAAACGTACTGCTCTTAGAAATGTTAAACTTATATTCATTTTCTGTAGAAAACTTTTAACTATCAATACAGCCAAATTTATATTTTAAGAAATTAACAAATTTTCCACCCCATTTGGAACGCGTTAAATCATTAAAAATAATTCCAATGTTTCGTATCCTTTTACAGTTCCTCACCCTCAATGAACTAGAACATTTAATTGATTCACTCAATGTCAGTTGAACAAAGTGAACCCCATACAAATAGATAATCCGCAGCTACGCGAATGTCAACTCACTATAGAACATGCAATAACATTCAAACATCAAGGATACAAAACAACTAGCAAAGAATACCGTATCCTGAAATCGGTGGCATTCTGTAGGCGTACGAGTACGAGCAAATGATAGAGGTTCCTGTCACGTTCCGTGAAGTCTTCACAACCGAAAATATCTTCGGGCGCTGATAAACACATGGAAATTGTTCTATGCTAAGAAGATTTAACATTGAGATACATATTAAAACACGCCAAAGATAATTTTCCCTTCAGCAAATGGATGTGGCGATAACTTAACACTAAAATCTCGGAGCGCTACACACATAAGTGCTGAATAATTAAACTTGTCCGGGGTGATGGCTTGAAGCTTCTCTGCAAACACATGTGTGCTTGTGCGGAATTCCTTCGTTCCAATTATGTGTATGTGCTCACATGTAGAGGAGAAGGGTTGACAAGTTGTTCTAATGAAGTTAACATGCGATACATATTCGTTGTCATCTCGTAATGTTGTTGTTAACAAAGATGAAACTGCCACCCCAAACAGCTATCAGCGAATAAGCGTTTTATGACTCAGTTGCCATTGTGCTCTAATGAGGAAACGCTTAAAAGGGTTTATTGATTTTTTTTTTTTACATACTCGTATGTACATACTTAAATATACAAAATCAGATACACACTGTTATATTTCAGTGACTAATACACTTCATAATATTATCGATCGAAATTCGGAAAGGAGTTAATAAGTTTGAGCCAAAATCTGAACTAGGTTCAGGGTTGGAGACACATATGTAGGTGGTAAGAAAGAAGAGAAGGACTAACAACGAATACAGCACTAGGATATATTGAGCAGAAGGTCTCCGAAGTAAATTTAGATACACTTCACTTTTTTAAAAATCTGGAAAGGGGTGTATTAAATATTATCATCTCCAATGGTGATAGATTAAGGACCCAAAATTCGAGAACATATCCTATTATAGACTCGCACCATTATGCCTTTTTTTAACAAACAAAATCAAAACAGTACTAGAGAAAGATAAATTCTATAAGCTTCCACCTTTATAGTCATTGTCACTGACTCTTTAATAATTAGGTGGCATTTTTGTTAGTTGAGGTGGCAACTATTCAATATACAGTAATCTACTAAGCTGGATATAACAGCAGATACAAAGAAATTGTATCTCTAATTTTTAATAGATAAAAAGCGGTGCAGATATGTTTTCCATTTCATGCTTTTGGCGAAATTCTTTACGCTATTATTCTTAATCAAGTAGGTTAGCGAAATCGATCGCATAAGGCAGTCCATTTTGTGATTTAAAATCTCGAAACTGATCAAATTGATATTCTGAAAAGTAACATACATAAGTGTTTTCTAATCTCTTGAAAGAGCAAACGGTCGAAGTCAAATCGATGAGTTTTTAAATTAGAAATTATTGATTGTATTGCAATTTTCAGAACACCTGGATTGTGAGTGATTGAAAAAGTGGTATTCAAAATTTAATTTGAACAAGTATTTATACTTGTCATAATAATTGATTGAAACCAATTGTAGATGCTTGTGGAAACTTTTGTGCATGTAGTGTTAGTAGTGTTTCGAGCTCCATCAATTTGTTCATCGTATAAACAAAGTCCGTCTATAGGTGAATTCTTGCGATGAAGAGTAAGTGAGGTTTGCATACTCACAGCAGAAACAGTGCCTCGGATATCCATTTATAAGAAATCCGTAATATTTTTATATGTCATCCATTGATAACCAAGCCAGTACAAAAACACTTGCGACCCAACAACAACCAACTTTTTAAATCACCAGGTACCACTAAAAGAAGAGAAGAAGGAATGAATATGGTCTTTCAAGATGCTCTAAGAGCAATTCTTTTTGGACGCTTTACCAAAAGTTAAGCAGCCACATCCCAAATGTACAAAGACCTACTGCAAATCAATAGACTGTGTCTATTCTGGAAACAACCAGAATCAATACTGAGAATTTGAAAGGAACGTTTGTGCTGACAAGTTAATGATTAGAGCAAACACCTTCCAACACGATATGTGGATAGCCATATGCAAACTCAAAATCAACAAGGCCATTGGACTTGTCAATCTACGCACCGATTTTTCTAAACCTAAAGACATCCTAGATAATCTCACCTGAAAGCTTTGGTTCGGTGAGTGGAGGATCTCGGTATCGTGTGACCATTACTCAAATTATGAGATGCTTTAAATTGATAAACATATTATAGTAGCTTTTGTCCTACCTGACTATCTTGCTGAAAGATAATTTCTAATGCTGATATTTGGGAAATACTGTCTTTCAGCTTACGGAACCCCTCGGGATCTTAATGCGTTATCACTATCCGAGGAAAATGCTGAAATAATAACAGCAATAGTAAGGGATACAATTTTATGTTTCTCTTTGGTTTATTTTATAACACATCCATTGTACTCCAGCTATGTTCCTTTTACTGGAATTTCTCAGACTTTTGTAAAATTATGAGTAAATGTTTCAGTGGTAAAATCTAAATCTAGCTGGTATTACCCACCACATCAGCGCCGAGTACCTTAATCGAGTTTAAGCCAGAAACTCTTACACTCTTAGAGCAAGCGTTAGGATGTGAATTACGTAAGTCTAGCATACTTTGGTCCGTAGCAAAAGCGCAGCTCACCATTACGGTGAGAGAGTGTCCATAAGACTACCGGACGTAAGCAATGTCTTCCAATCAGAGGTTCTGGCTGTCCTCAGGGCTGAGCTAATGCAGATGAGATCGGTATCCGAAAGAGATCGCTATCTAGATCGATAGCCAGGCCGCACTCAAGGCAATGGAATCAACCAACGTCAACTCTGATACAGTCAGGAGCTGTCACACAGTGCTTAAGGCACTATGCAGTTAGAATCGGGTAAGACTGTGCTGGGCGCCAGGACACTGCGGTATTAAAAGAAATGAACAAACGGACGAGCTTGCAAGATAAGGAGGGCTACTCGGCAATAGTGGGGTTGCTAATATCAAACCACCCCTTTGCATAGTGAGCGGCGCTATCGAGAAAAAAATTATAAAGACAGCCAACCTAAGGTAATCAATTCTTGAAGGACACAGTGTATCCAAGGCTCTTTGGCCTCTTTTTGACTAGAAAAGATCTAGGAAGTTAATAAAGTTAAACAGGAATAAACTTAGGACAGTAATAGGAATCCTGATAGACCACTGTCTCCTGCGGCAACCCGCAAATGAACTCAAATTATCAGATAAGGATATCTGCAGATTCTGCGGTGATCTGTAGCTGTTGAGGACATAAAACACATACTGTGTGAATGCTAGACAATACTACCTAGTGGAAGAACATTTTTAGGGAAGTACTTTTTCGAAAACCTAGAGGAAATAGACGGCACGAACTTCAAAGTCCTTTTTGGCTTTTGCAAGAAAATTGGATGTTTCACCAGGGCCATCACACCCCTGTTTAGCCTAACCTAACCTAACCTAAACTGCCTATACAAGGTTTTTGATCTCGATAGCAGTCTACTTTTGCCTTGGTGCAGTGAGTCAATAGTTGCGTTGCGGAATGTGTATTGTTCTGTTAATGGTCTCGTCCATTTGTTTAAGGTATCTGTCAATCTCCTCATTTTACAGGTTTCTGTTGGACCGTGTGTAGAACTAGTTTGTAGAGAGTGCTTTCGTCAGTTTTCTTTAGAAATGTGTCCAACGTACCCTACTATAATTGTAGAAATATCTTTGAACAAACTCCTCCAATCCCGCAATTTCGTTTGGAACTGTTCGGTACTTAAACCGCAATAGTCGCTGTCATACACGAACATGCTCAGAAAGCTTTTACGAGGGGCGTTCAATATATTCTCGGTATCGATATGAAGGAAAATGCGGATTCAATTTAAATTGTTTTTATTTTTCAATATAATCTCCCCTAACATCAATGCATTCGTTACATCTTGATGTAAGCTTTTTTAAACCCTCAAAAAAATAAATTTCCTCTTTCTCTGCAAAATACTCATTTATTGCCGACTTGAGTTCTTCATCATCCGAAAATCTTTTTCCACGAAGACATTTTTTCAAATCCGGAAACAGGAAATAATCACTAGGGGCAAGGTCTGGACTATAGGGTGGGTGTTGGATTTCTTCGAAACCACAATCTCGCGCAGCAGCCTTAGAAACTCGCGCCGTGTGAACAGGAGCGTTGTCATGAAGAAGCAACACACCCGCTGCGAGTTTACCCCGTCTTTTCTTTTTAATTTCCTCCCGCAAATTATGCAAAGTGGAAGCGTAGGATGTGGCGTTGATTGTTTCACCTTTTTTTTTTGTACTCAATGAGCAAGATTCCCTTTGAGTCCCAAAAAACTGTGGCCATGAGCTTCCCGGCACACGGAGTGACTTTGAACTTCTTCAGGGGGTCTGTTCCTTTTTTATGCCACTGCATGGACTCTTGTTTGCTTTCAGGGTCATAGTGGTGGACCCATGTTTCGTCCCCAGTAACAATTCGATCCATAATACCGTCCGCGATCTCACTACACATCTCCAAAAGCTCTCTACAGCATGCGATTCTCACTTTTTTCTGAGGCGCTGTGAGCATTCGTGGCACCCACCTTGCACTGACCTTTGAAAGGTTAAGATGGTCATGAAGAATGGTGTAAATGGTACCAATTGAAAGCTTGGTGATCTCTGCCATCATTTTCACCTTTATTCGAGCATCCCCAAGAACAAGTTTTTCTACTTCTTTGATGCTTTCTCCCGTACAAGCAGTAGTCGGGGCGCCGGAGCGGGGGTCGTCTTCAATGCTCTCTCTGCCTCTCTTGAACTCACTTGACCACTTTTGCACAGTTGATAATGAAGGTGCGGAACCCTGGTAAACAGCCACCATCTCTTCATGAATAGTTTTTTGACTTTTTCCTTGCTTAGTGAGAAATTTAATTACAGCGCGATGCTCAATTTTCACCATCATCGTCTCAGTTGCCATTATGATTCTGTTTAACTAGAGATAAAACGTGAATTAATAATCACATTTATATGAAATTTTACATGAATGCACCAAAATAATAGTATTACTTGATAAATAAGTCAATTTATATATACAACCACAGCTTCACCCCGATACCGAGAATATGTTGAACGCCCCTCGTAGTATGTTGGTTCGTGCCTGTCAATTGTATCATTGTGACGAACAACAGGAGATACAGATAAGAGCCATGTCTGGGAAATGAGGGATTATCCGTCGGTTGTAAACCGAATCGAGTATATAACACTGTGCTGACCCCACCAACTAAGTAGTAGGTTCCCTCTAGTGTATATTGTTATTTCCTGAATCTCTGTGTTCTGAGTTTAAATCTACGCCGATTATGAAATAATTCTCCTCCGATTCCAGCCTTAGGAAGTGTCTCGATTTCTGCGATGAATAAGGTGGATTGTGTAGCTTCAGACTCATAGACGGAGACCATGTATAACCGCTACTACGGAGAGGGATGTACACCATACTTGCTTAAAACACCCATGCACTACACGGCCGAACACTCTTTTAAATCACAGGCCTTTTCTTATGAAGACCACAACACTACCTCCTTGTATGGAGTAGACACCTTGGACTATGGCACGACTATCTCGTTTCCAGATAACAATTCGAAAACTTAAACTACTACTCGTCATGAGCTAAAAGTCACTTTCATTCATAGCGTACCAATTGTGAACTGTGAATTTCTTGGATATTTGTGTAGTGTAGAATTTCATAATTATTGAATGCCTAAAGCAGCTAAGGCATCAACCCTGGTTTTTCTTTAACTCGAACACTCTTCTAATATTATATTTCAGCGATTGTCTTTTCCTTTTACGAATTTCCAATTTAATTTCATAGCTTTATCGCATAATCTTTTTAAAATTGAATAACTTAACATTCCTTAATAATACATAACTGAATAAGACTGAAAAAGACCACAAATAGAATACAATTTCTGACAGAGTACCTTCAGAAAAGCAGACGTCTTCTCAAATGTTTTGCATAAATAATTACCTCTTCCCAATAGTCAATATTTTGAAGCAATGCTACACTTTGAACAAGTGATTTCATGGTAGTATGCACTCGTTTTCAAGCTTCAGCCCAAGTGATCAACAAAGAGCTTACTTGTCCCGATTCCGACGAAGAGAGTGCCATATAATTAATGTTAACTCCTGGTACATCAGAAAAGACAAAAGCGTTTACGGTCTCCGACCAAATCGCTTGCAATCGTTCAACTTGCTAATGAGTATCTACGTGTATGTAAATTTTGAAAACAATTAATTTACACCGGTTAACATATAATGGGTACAGCAGACTGTGATTTCGGACAAATAGCCGTCATTTATATCTGCTGGCCTCTAGGGCAATCAAAAGGAACTACCGTTTCGGAACAACCTATTGGAACGAACGTATAATGACTGTTTTCATTGCTCGGATTAGTAGGTTCGTCAGATACTCACAGTGTTTTTCCGCATTTGCATTTTAAGAAAGGGACCCTGCAATCAGATTAAGTGCAATGTGTTACTTGGAACTGCGAATGCAAATGCTGCACACGTCAAGTACACAAAGGATTTAATAAAAAGATCTTGGTAATTGTGATGTCGTAATTATTTTTTTTTTTCTAAATACTCGCGAATGAATACATATGAGTATGTGCATTAATTTCAGAGTGTACAAGTAAAGCTTTTAAAAATACAGAAATGTCGTATCTACTATGACAGAAACTAAATAAATTATCCCAGTTCTGGTATGTTGGTAACGATTATTCGATATGGCACTTTAAAATTGATCTTCAATTGGCAATTAGAATCGATGGTTGGTTTAAAAAAATGTCTTTATATTCAACTTATTTTTCTCAATATTTATATTAAATGTATATTACAGAGGGAACAATGTCTGGTCTGGTCTACTAACTATGAAAATAATAACAGATTTGCTTAATTGGCTCTACCTCTTGTGATATAGACAATCTTTTCAAAATAGATAAAAAAAAATGAAATAAAAATTATGAATATTCAACCTGAGTCATGTGATTTGTAAAAGCATTGTTGTCAATAAGTCTACGGATTTGTGGTCAATCAAAGATGCCTGCTTTTAATTTTTCAATACTGAGGCCAGGAACAAATATATTTAAAGCAATCACCATTCTTGTCTAAAGCTTTCACAAACTGTTTAATAAGCTTATATTTAATATGAAGTGACGAACAAATTATTTTTTCTCGAGATATTAATGTTTCATGATGTTAGCTTTCCACGCAGTCATATCTATTCTCGACGGCCAATCTTTAATACTATAGTGTTAATTTGACTGAATGTCCCATAGACAATCAGGGTATTTAGTGTATTTAGTGTAACCACCATGCGGACCCAATAGAAAATTTACCATTTTTAAATCTACTCAAACTGACCATTGATGTTGAATAAATGAAATATCTTCTTAAACAAGTGTGATATTCTCATATTCTTCCTTAAGTTTCGTTGAATGATCTATCGGAATCGTAACTAATTTGTTTCCATTGTGCAGCAACACATTTCAAACTTTTTTTTGAGCTACATTTGAAGAGTAGCGAATCTTCAGGCCGATATTCTGAAAGGCCTATTAAATTTATAGCCCAGGAATGTCCAAACAATATATGATATCATTGTTCTTAGTAAAATATGGAAGAATACTCGTATCTCGCTCTCTAGTCCGGTACAACGTTATTGATACGTCAGGCTGAATACAGAGTTTTTCCTTAAGTCTTGACGCAAGAAGCTCGGCTGATTTTTTCGATAAATTTAAATTTCGAATCAAGCCGCTTAATTCGCATTGAGAGAAACCCTGATGTGTAGGACTGCATTATTCAAATTCAATTTCGCTGACCCTTTTAACCTGCGAATCTAACATTTTCGTATCATCACTGTCCACATTGGATAAGGCAAAAAATATCGGTGCACGCAAGACTTCATTATGCAGAGTTTCTGGCTTATCCGATGTTATATTTCGATAAGACAATGAGAGCTTTTTGTATCTGCTCATGCCTCTTACTTCCACGACACTAAAATGGAAGCCCTTCCCATCCTAATTGGCTCCAATAACGAATTGATTCCACGCAAGTTTTACAATATTTGTGTGGCAGCCAATATTTTTCCTGTTGTCCCAGTTATTTTTTCTAAAATAAGCTTGGTATACTTTTTTTATAAAATCATTTAATGTTTGTAACATTTGTAACAGTAGTGGTTGGGGTTGTTAAAACAAGATTTCCGTGAAGAACTCATCCTTTTTCTTGCAATAATAACACCCAATAGGACAAATTAATGAATGAACTGGTAGTTTTGCCAATTAAAAATGATAAACAAAATGCTATAAGTGAAATAATTAAACAAACAACAAACATTTGTCACGACTTACGTATTGTAGAACAAAACACGTTAACGCGGATAGATGAGTAAAAAATCTATATTTTTTATAGTTCAGTCTATCATGAGAACTAAAGTCAATTCTCATAAAATAAATATACTCCGGGCACTTAATAACCGTATTGCGTCTGAATTTTTTTGTTTACCTATGTTATACGAGTATATGCGTATATAGATTTACGGGCCAAAACTGATACAAATTACAGACAATATCTATGATCAAAACGTCTTTCATTTTATTACCAGTGTATCCAACTTTAGCCAGATTGCTCGCAATATGCGGATTCCTATTTATAAGCTTCTTACGAGCTGCATTGAAGCCAACTAAAGACGTTTTCTGCGTTTCACTAGGACTTTTTCAGTATACGAATCGGTTTACCACAATGATACGATACGCCTTATAATTGGAACGCACCGTATGTAGATAGGGATTTCATATGTAGTACCCCAAATGTGTGTTGTAGATACGTACACTCAACCGCTCTAGAGCAAAATATTGTAGAAAGAGGCAGAAAAAGAGAGAGGCATATGGGAAGTAGTAACGGAAGTACCCCCTTCCGTTACGATTTTAAGCCTGACGATTTCTACCAGTTAGGTTCCTGCCCCAAGCCGCGTAAAGGAACTCCCAAAAAAAAACAAGATGTTCACTTCTCGTTTAGAGGAAAGAATAAGAGCACGAGAAGATGCAATTGAAAATCATTCTATTATGGGAAAGATGTTCAAAAAATTTACCAAGCGATTATAAAAATATGCCAAGGAATCAAACAAGAACGGAAATCTGTAAAGATGAATACAATGCAAAAGTTGTCGCTGATAATATAGAAAGATAACATCTGCAAAGTGTAAAATTGTGGTGATAATCAACATTGTACATTGTACTATACGTATAATATTGGCTGATAAAACAAGCCTTGAAATAGCTACATGCCCCATTTATCGATTCTTAGCAGATCTATCTTAGCTTCTGTGGGAAGGAGCCACATCGAGTTCAGGAAATAAATCAAAACTTATTCGTACAACCTGGTCCATTAAAATCGATATCGTCTGTTGAAGGTCCTTCAACCCAGATTAAAATGAACCAAGGCACGTTGACACGCCATTGATTGAAAATATTTTGAAAGAAATATATGAGGTTAATACGCTAGCACAGACACGAACTTTTAGAAAGCTGTGCAATACAACTAATTGTGGGAACAAGCAAGCTGAGTGCGGATAACAAATCACTAGGGAGCAAAATATAAATGTACACCTTTCTGTCATAGAAAAGGTAACTGGATACCTTTTCTCGGCTAGTAGAATTCGCAGTTAAATCTACTCCTGCAAACACGATTAATGCAATTGAGACCAAAAATCATTCACAATCACACACAAAATGTTGCGTTGAAAATGGACAAGGATATCTCTATTCATCTTCGCTAACGTCTACGCTTCTACACCATAAACAAAACTAGGATGACAAGGGCATTTTCCAATAAGGTCTTGACAGCTTTTTTTTAAATAAAACGCAAACCATCTGAGATACTCGTATTTCAAAAACTTTATTATCGGCTTGAAGTACAATCAAAACATTTATAAATGGAACTCGACTTCATATGGCCACCGCGGGTACGATTGCAATGGTCGATTCCTTGGACCCAATTTTCAACGACTCGGCCACACATTTTGACCGAAACGGCCGCTATTTCGCGTTCAATGTTGGCTCTGAGCTCTTCCAACGTCATCGGCGTGTTGGCAAAAACCAGTGACTTAACGTAGACCCACAGAAAATAGTCAAGCGGCGTTAAATCGCACGAACGAGGCGACCAATCGACTGGCCCATGTCTTGAGATAAAACGCTCACTATACTTACTCTTAAATAAATCGATTTTAGCGTGTGCTGTGTGCCTTGTGGCACCATCCTGTTGAAACCACATATCGTCCAAGTCCATATCTTCCAATTCGGGCCAAAAATAATTGGTGATCATGGCGCGATAACGCTGACAATTCACAGTAACGTGACGATCGTTATCGTCGACGAAAAAATATGGCCCAATAACGCTGCCGGCATGCAAACCGCACGAAACAGTTTTTTTTTGTGGATGAAGTAGTGATTCATGAAGCACATGTGGATTTTCACCCCACCAATAACGCATATTTTGCTTATTGACGAACCCATTGAGCCAAAAATGAGCTTCGTCACTGAAGATGATTTTCCGATGAAATTCATCATCTTGGCGCATGAACGTATGTCGCTGCAAATGGTCCATCGGCTCAATTCTTGAGTCAGCTTGATCTTGTATAGGTGTAAACCAAGATCCTTACGCAAAATATGCCATAATGTGATTTGAGCGATGCCCAATTCTTGAGAACGCCGTGGAATTGACTGATTTGGATCGTTTCCTACGGACGCCTGAACGGAAGCGATATTTTCGACACTTCGACCAACCCGTTATCTCACTGACACGGCAACATCACACAACGAATATGTAGACTCAAATTTTTGCACTAAACTTGTTATTGCCTGTCTACTAGGGCAAAAATTACGACCGAAAATTGGACTTAACACTCTTAAAGTTGCAGTCACCGACTTCGAATTTCGGTAGAAAATTTTTATAATTTGCAGACGTTGCTCGTTCGTGTACTTTACCATGATGAAAATGTTGAGTTTACTGAATAAATTGACAGTAACAGTTTGATGATTAGTGAAAGAGTGCGTTCACAAATTAAATTCAAAGTTGTCAAGTCCCTATTGGAAAATCCTTTATATAGTCTCCTTAGTTGTTTGCCTTATTACTCACTTGTGCTCTTTGGCCGTAGAAACCACTATCATATTTAATAGCGAAGCCGAGGTTTACATATAAAGCCCCTGACTACCTCAAAATTATAGCTGTCTATTGTGACGTTCTATGCGATCCGTCGAACTTCTGTGTCCCTTCTTGCATGTACAGGGTGTTCAACAAAAATCTGCATCTAAAAAACCAACGACTAATGCCAGAATTTTATTAGAGAGTCCAGACTACATTATTATTTACGAGTGTAATTACATGACCTCGTCTTGTGCAACTTGTACTTAATTTTTGAACGTCTTGCTTAACAAAAAATGAAACGTCTGCTTCATTAAAGACAACACATTTTCTGTTGGATTCGCGTTAGGACTTTACGATGGCCAGTCTAACGTCTCTGTATCTTTTTCCTCTTTCCGAAGCGTGCAGGGGCAGCTCCGATGTTATGGATCGTTAACCTTTTGCAAAACCTAGCCGTAATTGTTTGGTTTATACAGAAATTCGATAGAATTTAGCAAACCCTTCAGCTTTAATCTTACTATAAATTGTGTATCGAGGTTTTGTGTGAATACTATTCATTTTCCGAATCCTTTAGTTTAGAAGTACCCGTAAACATGAACTTTTGCTGAATATTTTACAAGTTACATAACAGTGCATCACCTTCCGTAAATCGTTTTTAGACATCAAAGGTCTTGGAGAGATTTTCTCGGGCCTTTACGAAGCTGCAAGCGTTCTCCATCGCTAGATTGCACCCCTGAAAAATTTGGCAAGGATACGAAGGCTAGACATCGCTCTTTGTTACCGGTCTCCACCATAAAAAGGTGTAGCGTATTAATTTGGACTTCTTATGATTTTTCCAGGATCGGCCGAAGAGAACATTCCATCAACTGTGGGCTTACCGGCCCTAAAATTGTACTGATATGTTACATCAGATCGTTGATATTTTGCTTCAGCCATTCACACACGACGATTGATGAATCGATAAGTATATACGAGTACTTTCTGCCGAGCAAATCTAGCAAATTAGTTGATGCTTGCTCTCTAACCAGTTATCTCTCGCTGCCTTAAATAGCACGTCAGGTAGTCTTTCCCGTCTAACAGATTTGTTGTACTTAAGCTGGGATATTGTTGTCTTCACTTTATTTTCATTCAGTGGATGGATATCTGCAGGTTGCAGGGTTCATTCTGAGGAATTTTTGTTGTCCTCACCGCTTTGCAGTCCGCAGAAGTGGGTTTTCCACATTCAATATTGATTGTAACTCTACAACATGTTTCTTTGTTCATCTCTACAGGCCTCTGTTCGGGTCATGTTGCTTCGAAACGTTCTTTTTACTTCTTTATTTCCTCTACGAGCATTTGCTCGTAGACCTCACGGGTCGCTTTCGTTCTTCTATGCAGTGCTGCTTCGTAGGCAAGTTGTTACCCCACGTGGATTTTCCTACGTTTGTCTTCAGCACTTGATGTTGGTTGAGTAGGAAGTGCCAAGAGATTGTGGGATAAGCGATCAGGAAATACTCTGGCAGTCAGGAGCGGACCATGGCCTAGTTTCTCCCACTCAGGATGATAAGCAGGATTTAACCCTGATGTGAATTGCTACAAAGGGCTGGTTCAAGTGCCGAAAGCTGAAGACTTGTTTCCCAATTTGCCGTTTACAACAAATCATCCACCAAATAGGAAGAGCCTCTATTCGGTGTAGCAGTAACTTTTGTACTCGTATATGTCACAGGTTTTATTCTCCTTTTTCCTTGTTTCCCTCCTCCTCACCACCCCTAGATGCCCTGCTTTTTCGAGGTCTATGGTCAGTGAATTCATTCTTATTACAATTCTCAACATGTTAGCCCAGATTCTTTCTCGGATCTATTAGAGGAGGGACCGAATGATCTGGAACATCTTCCATTGGCCCATTAAAAATTCATCCGTTACCATCTGTATTTCAGCAGTTTGACTAGTTCTGAACAATTCTTATTGACCTATGTGCTTAGCCACATGGATTCATCCTCTACCAACTCTAATCGTACAACACCCAACCTAAGAAATTAAACTATAAGAAGGAAGTATAGTTGAATTGGGTAGTGGTTGTTTGATTTCCCGAAATTGTAATAACAAATACAAATATGTATTACCAAATAATAACAAAAACAATTATTGTACAATAAGCCATATTATTAAAATAGTCAGTCCAGAACACACTGTTAGGGTTAAACAAGGTAGACAAGCTGAAACTTCTCTATAGAGCTGTTTAATTTCTGAAGAAGCAAGGAATCTATAAAATCAATGATTATACATATTAACCCAGGCTTGAAACCGCAAAATTATAGTATAACAAATCAACAGCTGAAAAAATTCCCATACATGGTTTTTTCCCATTAATGATTTCAATTGAAATCTTCGCATTCGTAGGAATAATATATGTTTTAAATTTTTAACAACTATTTCAAAAGAAAAGTAAAGTTATTTCCATGAAAAAAATCGATGAGATATTTTCAACACCCACTTCAACTCCCATTGCTTAACAAAAAATGAAAATAATCCATTGCTCCATCCAAAATATAATTAAGTTCCCAAATCTCCTGTCCATTCAATCAGTAGAAAGGAAACACTTAGTATCAAATAAGTATTAGTCTTAACCTCGACGTATGTGGCCTTGTAAAATGCTTTAGAATTGATGGTAACCAGCTATCCACAGAAAAAAAAAATACAATCTGAAATGGTGTTGTTCCAACAAGAATGTACACAAAGCATATAGGAAAAAAATGCACCTAGCTCAAATCTCTAGAGCAGGTAAATCCGTTCTAAGTCTTCCATCGTCGTTAACAAAGGAAAAAGTCGTTAATGGCTATTCCCACATAAACCGATTAGCGCGCTCCTTTGTTCCGCCCAATACAATAATATGATCCAATTCGAAATCGCTCGACAACACAATGTTTCCCGTCTTGTAATCATGCCCGCTACTGGTTATGCCCTCGTCTCGAATCGCCTTCGTGTGGGATCCACTAGGACCATATTGCTCCATTAACAACGACGTTCACAGCTTGGGTCTATTTAATCCATCGTGAATATATTTGGTCTGGTGCACCCTGGGGGAAAATGAGATGTCAGTCGTTGAATGGAATTCTTGAGGATCTCACCTCGAACGACAGGTGATTACACGTTCGTTGATCGTCAAATTTATTTGATTGCCGTGTCTGTGTGATAATCGGTTTCTCTTATTTTTAACAGCAGCCAAAACAAATAAAAACAGTGGGATGGATATTTGGAATTATTGTCCATCAAATGGCCATAACTTGGCTTCAAAATAATCTCGATTGGGGGAACAATTTTAAAGCGTTCCTTTCGATATTCTTTCTTGTTTTTGTGTTAATTTAGCATTACGCCTATACCTTCGAAAAGTGGCACAAGGCAAACAATAGGAGAAATTTTCAAAGCTTGACTCTGTCTCTTTATAACGGTTTTCCTAAGTCAAGATATCATGCCAAACGCATAGTCTAAAAGGAACCAAAGTTGAAGTTTATGTGGGTGGACACATGATCTGACACCAAAACTACTTCTGTACACATTCTACTCCTATCAGAATGATACGTCGTAAAGATAAACAAAAACACATATCTGCCCATTCGGCAGAATCTTTGCTAATTATTATGATAGTTTCTAAAATATATCTTACGGTATTCAAAGTTCTGTTGCGAAGTCCTTATCGGAACCTATCGTATGGATAATATACAAGTAGACATTGTCGTTACAATTATCAAGGTTGTGTTCAAATATTTTAAATGATTATCCACCAGAATAACATAATCCTGTGATTTGTTGTAGCCATAGGATTTACATCTTTGAACTAGGCAACTGTATATTGCATTAATTACGACAATTGGTACTCTGGACTTAAATATGAAACTGGATAATGAGGAACATCGAATTGCCAACATTCCTTTGTTGGAGTATTTAAACGAGATGCATATAGCTTCAGGAAAGCAAATAAAATGGAAACTGTTCTGAATTTCAAGAAACATAAAAGCCGGAAGAAAAATAAACTTGTCCAAGAGAGCAGGGAAAACTTGTGATCAAATATGTATGCTATTGCGTGATGCCCCGTACCTTTTGTAGGATTGTGTTAAAGGAAAAAGAAAGATAAATATGCGACAGAGCAAAAAAGAGAAGAATGGAGTAAAATTTGACGTTCAGGAATAATGTAGAATAACAAATTCAGCAGACAGCATAATAACAGTACAAATGAAACTGCTTAAATAAAATAATTCTGGGTGACAGTACGAAAGCTCAAGTCCAAAGTGATCGAACCCCGACTTTCCACCAGCAGAGTTTCGGATTCAGTTGGAAATTATTTGCACGCGTTCATACAATCTAGTTTTACTAATAGCTCTTTCCATTTAGCGCGATCTTACGCTAATCGTTTCCAGTTGTGCACACCAAGTTTATTAAAGTCCCCTTCCACCTAAGTCTGCCACCTAAGGCGATATCCTCTTGTACCGCGTTATTCCTACGGGTTGGATTCGAAGACTCTCTGGGCCGGATAGTTGGTTCTCATTCACTCAATATGACCAAGCTAACTAAGCTGATGGACTTGGGCCCTTCCAACAGTATCTATGTATAGCCCATACAATTCGTTTTTGTCTTCTTCTCCTATTTCCGTTTCATTGCATATGCTTAACGATACTTTTTATTAAACCATGGATCTCGTTGTGGTTGTAGGGTGAAACCTATCGGCGTGTGTGCAACTTGTCTTCTACAATTGGTATTGGCAGCATAAGACTTTTGAAGAAGCTTTGGAAGGCTCGATCAAAAGAGACTCTAACAGCCTCTTGCAACTGTAGCCATTCGATGCAAATTTTCCTGTTTCGATGGTTTATCGTCCAAGTAATATCCAGAATATTGGGATTGTGTCTTGCGTCGATCGCAATATGATAAAATTGGTTGACAGTTTTTGATCAAGAAATAACTTGGTCCCTTTGTGCGCGTTAAGGTGTGGGAAACGTGTACTGCCTATGATGGCATTTCTCACCCTTGCAAAATCGATCAGCCTAAGTCCATTTTCGAAAGTGGTGTCATTCAGGCAATGACTTCCAGCTTTGTGCCCGAAGATGCCCTAAACGTCATGCTTAGGACACTGCAAAAAAGTTTGGTCGTAGAACTCGTAAGGCTTATATTTGCAAATTCAGCCTTCATATGGATTGTTATCAGTTGTTCACTCACATGTTTTTAGCGCAAGACTTTTTAACCCTCCAGCAATGACAAATCCACATCTAAATAGATGCTGCTTCTCCTTTTCTAACCACGCACCACAGCATAGTAGATTTCTCCGTTTTTCATACTTATTGGCTATCCGTGGATCCACATCTGACGTTGCTCTTGACTGCGCCTTGGGAATTCTCCGCCGAAACGCCGGTTTTGTGCTTTGTCACAAAACCTTACACAGATGTGTTGCGCAGGTCCGAGTGTTCAATTAAATTTTCACTGAGATTATGTAAAACAAAAATGTTAATTGAATGGCACATTGAATAGGTCCATTTTAATTAAGAGAATCAACCAAAACGCTTAAAGATAATAGTTAGGCCTATTTCATGAAACTATAACGCGTCATCTGATGGGGTGACGAAGGCTATCTGCTTCAAAAAATACATAAGTATCGGTAAACGGCTCTTCTAAACGGAATTCAATGCCTTTGGTATGGACTTATTTCCTACTGACGATATTTGATTTTGAAGTTCAGATAACGACTAGTATCTGAAAAGCGAAGGCTATCCGCGATTCGTAAGAATTTTAAATGGAAAGAATGTTCATAGGGTAAAATATAAACATCTTAAAACAGGATTGTGGTGAGTACACTTTATCAAATACAAACACTCTACTCTGGCGCAAACAATATGGAGATAAACAGGAATCAGTTGTAATGCTAAGGCATGGAAAAGCCAAATATTGTGATCGAATGATGACGGATCGATTTTAGAGGAGAACAGAAAAACCGTCATCACACAGTGATACACACCGATCAAACTGTTAGCTAAAGATGAGAAAGGAACTTTTATAAACGTATAAGTGTCATCTTATCTTTTGTGATAAACGATTAAAACACCAAACTAGAAGCAATAACCCCGCGTTCGAACAGCCTCTGAAACTAAAGTGACAACGGTATCTCGAAATAGCAAAAAACCAATTCTAAACAGGATCAGAGAACACAGAACTCGTTTTCTCGGTTTCCTGAAATGACTATAGGACTTAGTTAGTTAGTTAGTTACATTTTTATTTAGCATATAATGCTATTCAATATTAATAATACAATATATATATACATATTCAACCTTAACCTAATGTGTAAAATTAATAATTAATATTTACTGCATTCAATACAAGTTTTTCATACATGAGGAAAAGTGCATCTTATATAATTGTCTGTTAATTGCTTGAATCTTTTAAAGTTAATTTCATTTTTCAAGTTCAATGGTAGTGAGTTAAACAGTTGGCAACATTTATATACAATGCTCTTTTGCGTAACAGCTTCCCGATAAGTGTACAACCTGAAGTCATCACCACTTCGTAAATTATAGGGTTTCGAGTCATATTTTACCTATATTTTTTTAAAGAGTTTGGTAACATATCATGCTTGATTTTGAAAATAAAATTTAAAAGATTAAACAATATTCTCTGTTTTACATTTAACCACATTAGTGTATCCAGCATCATTCTAAATGGCATATAGCGATTGCAGTTTAAAATTATTCGCATAGCCCTATTTTGCATACGTTGTAACTTAGTAAGGACTACGCTTAACCTGACTCCTAGAGTGTTGTCATCTGTTTTCAATTTTCTACAATATTCTGCTGAAAATGATAAGTATCAAAACTAATATCAGTTCCCTCCTTTACCGTTCTTTGCTCTTAATAAAATCACATCCCAATAAGCAGTACACCGTCCTTTGTCACAGAAAGCACCTATTATACACTTACTTAATGAGCTATTATACTTGAAGATCTTTCCCTGAAATATCAACTTTCTGCACTTATTGACTTCGGGATTATTCTTTCAGTTTATGATACCAAGTAATCTTAAGCCCGCCATAGATTTATCTTGGAACCAGGATTTGTAACCTACCTTTAAGGCTCCAACAAGCGGTGAACCTAGGACTTGTCGCTTTCCTTTCTTCTCCACTCGTTCATTCGGGATCCATATCTTACTCGAATTCTCGAAAATACCATATCGATCTACGGTCGTCAGTTATAAGTTTAGTGTCTATCATCGCCACGTCCAAAAAGTAAAAACCGACTTATGTCAGTCGCATATTATTGAAGTTTGTACTTGTTGACACAACGAGTTTCATAACTGGTTGTCCTTAGTATTCGGTGGGATTCCCCATGACGCATATCTAACGGTAGTATCTTCCGTTAGAAAATAATAACATGTTCTTTCGATTAAACTGGAAGCAACTATTTCAAGTTACGCTATAAATTCAGTGGTAAGGAGTGCTTTAGGTACATTAAAAATGTCTTCCACACCACGTAGAGGAATGCATGCAATGCAGACTAGTCAACAAGGTCAATTGGTCAATTGATTCGCTAGAGGGATAATACATTTAGCTATATTGACCTTGATTTACTCCGAGTTGAAGCATAGTCTAGATCCTAACAAAAAACTGAGTCGATTTCATATGTACCATATATCGGCTATCTCTTACGAAATATCAAGTTATACGGATTTCTCAGAAATATTTCCATCTTAGTCTGGTGCCAGATATTTGAATATTTGTTGTGGAATTCACCACTTGCCTTGGTTTTGTTATAAAGCGGAACCTTTCGTGTTATAAACATATCAACTACATGGATCACAACTATCATATCAACTACTGGATGCTTAGGAAAACTATGGCTAATCGCTGATTTCACACCTTTTGATACTCGAAGAAAGCTTGTTCAAACCCTTATCATGCCCATAATAACATATTATGCTGAAGTTTTCTACCCTAACCCTGACTCACTTTCTCAAAATAAGTTAGAGGTGGTTTTCAATGAAGGAGTTCCTTATGTGTATAGATTACGAAGGTACGCCGGAATTTCAGAACGCTGTGAGGGCATTTCTTTGATGTACTTGAATTTAATTGAATTGTTTTCATTTGTTATTGTTTTTTGCTTTGTTAATTTCTGAATATCTCTATAACATTAATTATATCTGTACTATAAAATACAAAGTCTTATTGTGCCTTCCATTCATTAGTTTAATAATAAATTTAAATTGAATTAATACTCGTATGGGATTAAATTGTTACTAGATACGATCGATCGAAAAACAGATCCACTTCCGGTGCCGGCCTACTGCCAACGATACGCTGGGTGATTCAGAATTTTCGAACATGTAACTCTCCTTCTTGTGTATACGAGTAATTCCACAGATATATTTGTCATACACTCAATATATTGTATTAGCAGATTTGTAGGTTATCTCATTAATCGTCCATAATAAGATATTATGGTACCTATGTGTATTCTACCTGGGTTTAATTTGTTACTTAATTCAGTCCTGAAGATTTGTTTTTTTCACCATCCGAAACGGTTGGTTTTAGTCATTTATACAAGCTTGTATAAATACTATCGAAATACTTAGTTTAAGAAGAACCACGCTTATTGCTTATCCGGGAACGGCAGGGGTTATACTCGTATATGTATTAGATACTTCTAAAATTGGTATAATAAATATATCATCCGAATCTTTATACTGGACAAAATTTAATTAAGTCGTAAAAGCAATTTTATCGAATCACATTGTACGAGCACGAAATAACAAAGATGCACTCTTCCATCAGCATCTGTCTTTCGTATTCTGAAACATGATTCGTTGACAGGAAATTACTGTTTTGACAAGAATCACCAAACAAACAGTACCAACTAAATATGCTAATAGACTGACTGATTTGGTGCGACCGAGTGGCCTCCATTTATCAAACACGTCAAACTCGAACGATTTAATAATGCGAAATGAGGTTCTGGGCGCGATGAATTTGCCACAAAATTTAATTAAAACAAATTCCTCAGTTGATTCAGAAACAGAGAGAAGACGACCAGTTAAAGAAAACTAACAAACAATCCCGCAACATTGTCCGATATACATATGTAGCTTATAGACAGCGAGAATGTATCTGTTAGATACTACATATGATGCTTATGCTAAAGCAAAGAAGAACAATCACTTCATACAGCAAAATCATATCGAATTCTTTGTGCTTCTCCAAAGAGCTATTAAGTTGAGTTTAATGTAATGATCGTCACGATCACCGCCTGGGGATTTGAATTGATCATCACCATAGTAGTCGCTGAGCTGCGCCACACCAATCGTCTCCATCCTCATCATCGTCGTCGTCAGCGTTGTCGTCATCATCATCATATTCAGAGTCTTGGTCGCGTCCGTCTTGTAGCCACAATCCTCACAGCATGAGTAGCTGTGATTTGACACCCAAGCTGACAGTTTAAATTGAGGAAAATTATTAGGCCAAATGAATTCTCCTCGGATCGCTTCGAGACTGCCGCCCATCGTGAAAGTGTGTGGGCACACATCTGTCGAAGTATCTGTCGTTTCCGTGCCGTATCTGTGTAGAACTGAGGACGAAATGCGCCAGATTTGTGGCATTTTCGACTTCTCCTTCCATCGGTAATTTTTGATAAGTTATGATCGAGGTGTGAAGAGATTGTCTCATTGCAGTGATCGTGGGCTTGTTGTTTTCGATCGGCTCGGTCGCGTTAATTTCTTCTTTTACTTCTCTCCTGATTCTATGCATACCTGGCATTGCCTTTGGATATGTGTAAGAGTCTGATTCTTTTTCTTCTTATTTTTTGTTTGAGGTATTCTCATGGCATACGTAATCTGAGAGGCGGTAAATTTGTATTTCCATTCTTTAGCTGCTTACTTAGCACACCATTAGCATTAAATTAACAGCAACTTAGCTCGCTTGATCGTAATCGAAACGTAAAGAAACGAACAAAAACGAATCCAACCAAATCTGAATCCGAATCCGAATCCGAATCGATTCGGTTAGCTTCTGTGGTGGCTTGGAACCGCTGAGTTATTGGGGCTCAAGTGTTTTGGATGTTTTCAGATGCAAATCAATGTGGCATTTTAATTTGTTTTTGGTGGCACAATGTATTGTTTGGTTCAGTTCATCTGATCGCGTACGTATCCGTAACATGGGCGAACATGTGCTGGTTTTGGTTTTCATCACTCCTATGACACTATATAGTGTATTCGTGGCCAAAAAAGGTAGAGAATACAAGTATGTACATATTTGAAATCTGGATTTCTGACAGAAAGTGGTAAAGTATCGGTGGCAGTCTTTTATGTGAATTAAATTATTTTTTAGAGCCAATATTTCAGGTCAATTTAATCGTTATTGAGTGAGTGTTTGGTGGAATTTATTTCAGACTGAGAACGAACTTAATGATTGCATATTAAAAGTGTCGACGATGCGTGGTTGAAAAGCAAAAACACGTAAAACACTGGTAGCCATCAAATTTCTTTTTACACAATAAAGCTGTATTCGAAGAGATACATGATATTGATCTCATGCGGTAGTAATTTAGATATTTTCATTTTATCAGTGGAATTTCGCGGCCACATCATTATGTCTTAATTTATTGGCACGTAAATTGACTCATTGAAATAGATTTGGTCCCAAATTCGAGAGAAAGGCAGCTAACATATGCAAATAGGTTTGAAACCGGTGACATTTTATAGTGCAGGCGGATAAGTTACGACTATCTAAGGAATTGATACTTCGATGCTTAAACACTATGCCATTCAATAGGTCAGAATAGAATTGGCTAAGAGATTTAAATAAATCTGAGTTAGGTGTGAAATCTGAGTGAATACGAGAGTCGTTTAATTAATTTAGCTGCTTTTTTTTCTTGAAATTTTGTTTTTATTATAAACAAATGTATACGTTAATATCAGCCAATGGTGTAGGCACAAGTGAAAACTTTCATCTCTACAAATTAAATATTTTATACATATATACCATGTGCATATATATGTATATCAGTAGCGGCTACTATTATAACTTAGATTACCATAGGCCCTTAAATCGAGCAATTCGAAATTAATACTTATCCAGCCAAGTTAGATGGTTTATAGTATTTTTCCATGTTTCATGGTGCGGTGTGCTGGTTTCTATTTATTATACCAAGCTGTGTGGCGGGTGCTTCTTCATTTAACAAGGCGTTGGCACCTCCTTTTTCCTCAATAGCAGGGAATTAAAAACCCCCTTGGGTTGAGCTCTATTGTCAATTTGGTCGATGTACTCTAGTGCCATACTCACTACATTCAAATGTTTGTATAGTTTATAAAGCTTAAAATTTAGTCTCCTCAACTTGCAACTTAGTTGTCTTTTATACCCTACCACATTCGGGCCCGTGCAAAAGTATTGATGTGATTTTGGTTTAAAGAACAAGATTATTACTCCCCGAGTTGACCAGCTGTTCCGTCAATTCCAAGTAGCTATGGTTGCGCATGGTATTATATGCATTTTTTCCATCAAGGTGTGGTTTGTGGAACTTACATTTACACCGAGAATGATAAGGTCTCTATGTATTTCTCTCTCATGTATTTCAAGACTTATCGGCCTCTGATTGAATTGCCACAGTTGTTTTAAATACGGAAATCTGAAGACAAATATAGATATCATCATTTGTCGTTCCCGTATAGCAGAGGCTGAGCAGACTTGAACCGACTGTAGTTTCTGTTCCAAAACGGCTTCTGCCATATATGGTGAGGGAACTACGAGTACTTCATTGACCGAAGTTCGGTTTTCTTTGTACCTTTCTTTGTACACTTTATTTTTGTAGTATCCATTTAACATATGTTGGAAGCTCTACTTAGATATATCTGCCAGTCTCATAATTACGAGGAGCTGATTTCCTACCTTATAGCCTGTTATCAGGATTTTTGATTCGTTATAATAACATATGGTGTAATTTCCGTCGCTGCTCTCTCCTTCAGCTGCTTTGCGCAGCAGCTTTTCGACTATCTTCAATTTGCTTTAAGCTCACTCTCTGCCTACTAGTCATATATGTGCCAAGGGTTTCTAGATATTTGTTGTTGGTAGCCAAATGTTAACTGCAGTCTCCGGCTATTTCCTCTGTACCTAGACATTCAATGTCAAACCAGTTTTTAAAGGTTGATGCAGCATTTCTCATTTGAAAATTTGAAAATCGATCTTCCGATTGAGCTGCAACTATGAAAAACGTCGCCATAATCGATATTGGCTCCTCTGAATACAAGCAGATCAATATTTGTGGCATGTCCTTACCCGATCAGCATTTAGTCAATCTGGTTGGTGCCCATCCGGAAATAGTCAGGTTACTACGTGGATTTTTTTTTGTAAAATAAATCGGTAGCTTCTCATCACTGGATAACTGGAAAAATCAGTAAGTCGGAAGCCGTTAACTATTGTCGACGGAGCTTGTGTTCTCCGATCACACTGCCTAAGCTATTACAAATCTGCAGTATTAAAGCTGCCACAAAGTTACTGCACATATCAATTCAAATATATTTAGCAGCAAAAAATTTTGCTGGCATAGATTCATACCCAAGATACATGCGATTAAGGACCCAATCAAGGAGAGTTCTCTGAACTTGTAGAGAAAGTTTATGAAGTTTTTCAAAAGAATGATACTTATCACAGTAGTACTTGGAAAGGAAAACAATTTGAGTGATTAGTCACCAGACTTAGTATTTACAAGACTATGTGGTATGTGGTAATTCAGCGTGTGTTCCGTTCGCTGATAATAGAAAATCCATTATTGCGACTAAATAGTAATATCCTTAATAATCAACTAAGAAATCTCTTTATAAAGCTCCCACTGTCTCAGTCCTGTTGCAAGAATTATACTGTTCGAACACCGATCTTGAGCTTACGGCTTAAATGGCATGTTGAGAAAATAATTTCCTATACTGTAGATTGGTGGGTCTCCTCTTCCATACCGAAGGGATAACGCGGTTCCCAATTTAGATCATGTGCTTAAACCAGTATTGCCAAATTAAGCGCAGAGATTTCTTCCCCTTAGTTTAGTTTTAGTCTAGAGGCTGCTCCAATTTAGAGCACCTCGTAAATGAAGCCCAAAATTTACTGAAATTATATTTTTTTAAGTATCGAAGTATGGAATCTCAGCTAGAAATCTACCTTTTTTTAAGAACTTAACACTCAAGAGGTATTACTATTCTTAAAATGCCTGAGCACGTGTTAAGTTTTTCGGAAAATTGGATGCAGAGAGAAAGAGAAGATGATTGGGCTCGGTGGCTATTTCGCTAGATGGGTGGCATCCAACATTTTATGGGGAAACTAAATTATTAGTGTAAATTGACTTGCTGTTGTGTTTTAGGCAACCATGCATCTCACTAGATTTTAATTGCCAGAAAAAAAGAATGTCTTTCGGGCGCAGCTGGTATTGAAACCAGAACCGCCCGATTTGGAAGCTAATACACTACCACTTGAAGCACGACCACCCACTCTCGCTGCTGGAATGAAAACATTCTCTCCTTTGATTAGTTCCCACATTTAATCGAAATAGTGTTTGCACACTGCGTCGTTCAGACTGTTGTCATTGCCAGCATTCCCAATTCGAAGCGCCAGAGAAGTGACATACATATAGCTGGATGGATTTAGTCCCGTTTTTCGTTTCGGGATTTTCTTGAAAAAGGGTTTTCCTGCGACATCCAGGTTTCGTCCATCCGAACGGAAACATTTGCTGGTTATAGCACCGGTTTTACCCGGATCTTGTGTGTGAAGAAAATCACCACCTGAGTTATTTTACAGTGGGAATACCACTTCGGTCGACCAGAACTACGACCTTTGTTGGTTGTAGAACAGCTATTATCTGGACATCGTGCTCGGGTAAGATCACAGCTAGTTTTGTTTTCGTCGATGGGTTTTACCGCTTTATGCAATTTCCGTCCACTGTAACTGCAGTTTTGTTGGTTGTAGCACCGGTTTCATCCGGGCATGGAGCGCGGAAATTTTCATCGACAGAGGGAGTGTCAGAAAGTTTCTTCTTCTTGGCCTAGTTTGGGATAGATATCTCTAGTGCTTATACGTGAACGTCTGACTATGGATTGACTTAATTTCATGAATGCCCCATACATCCATGGGAGCCAGGATACGCCTGGTCAGCGCTTACATGTTCCCACCAGCGTACCTACCTCTTCCAAGTAAAGACCAGACCGAAGTCCGAGGGGTCCTAGTTCCCATGATACCTTGTATTTTGAGTCATTGCGAGGGCTGCTGGTAGTTCTGCTACTCAACTAGATGTTATTGCCAACCATCGGTGGCGTCGATCTAAAAGCCTTTCCGATAAGACCAATATTGCTCTATACCAGCTTATTATTAGACTACGTCATTGATGCGCGTAGCCTTGATAATTGGGTGGGGGCTCCCATTTCCACCGGCCTTTTTTTCTTCTCCGTCACCACCACAAGACAGCCAAAGAGAATAAAGGTACGCTGGGGTTTGTGCGTTTTATTCTCGCACCAACAAAATTATCTGGTTTCTCCTTTCGAATTTTCGGGAAGCTTTTGCATTTCTCATCATTTTTTTAAATGATTCAACAAATCTTGCGCGCTACATCATTCCACTCATTCTCGCAATTAACCAACCAGAACTGTATTTATTATTTTTGTTACAGTTTTTTTCTCGACTCTATCGGTTTTTGTTTTTTTTAGATTGATCACTGTTCAAAGTTTCATTTTGAATTATCAGTTCAATGGTAATTATCTGGAAACAGATTTTTGATACATTTACAACACTGTAATTTATTTTCTGAAAGCATTATATTGCGTGCGTATTAAGTGCAGGAGGTCTGACACGAATATTGTTATCCGCCCTTTATGATGCATTTTTTCGTACTATTATCGTATTCTACGATTTTGACTCCAACAGCAAAGGAAGACCACACTTAAGTTGACTTGCGCAATTGTAAATTCGTCAAAGATTTTTTTGGTATCTCTATTCTAAGTCGAGTGTATTTAAGCCATAAACGATTATAATTCCTGTTATTTTTTGCGAAGCTTGCGGCATTAAGAAAATTGTTCCGAGCTTGGTATGCTCTTGCTATACCCTGAGATTCCCTGACATATTTTGAAAAAAAAAAATCGTATGGGGGGAGGGGTCAAAAATACATCCCCACCGAGATAGAGAGGTTTTAAGTCAAGAATTACAATTTATTTTCTACTTTTTATTTATTATTACTGAATATAACATATTTTACATTTATGCGTGTGCGGTAACAAATGGGGTGTCATTGAGCACATAAGTATGAATACTTTAATTAATTATTGTCCTAAAATTAAAGTGTCAAAAGTTACTGAAGACCAAAAACAATTTGTCATAATTTTTTTCGTACAAATATTTACCCAATATTTACAAACAAAAGAAAAGTTTGGTTATCTCATCTCAAGTCGGTTGTTTTCAAGATACGACATAACTTATTGAAGCAAGTAAATCATTAAATTGGAAAAAAATTAGGAAACAAATGTAAATATGTATTTAAATTTTTTTCATCAAACCTTGTATCATATGAATTGTTAAAAGTGCAAACCATTGCTTTATATGCACTCGAGAGCTCGTCTTTGAAAGGCTCTAATAATGTCCATTCTTCCATTTTTCTTGAACTTTCTCTGCTTCCAATGTTATTATGTCCTTCATTCGTCTCAATAAATAAAAGTTCAATGGGGACAAGTCTGGATACCTCGGAGGCCACATAATGGGTCCATCCCACCCCATGCACGAATTTTTAACGCGAGATCTAACCATTCTCTAACTGCATGGCCATAGTGTACGAGGGCGTCATCCTGCTGGTATGCAATAGCTGTTCTTTGTTGCTGTGGTATTCCAACTAATAGTTTTGGTAGTTCGTTTTCATAAAAATTCCAGGTAGAGGTTGGAATTAAGCCTAAGAGGAAGTGGATAGGGTGTGACCAGCTTGTAACCCAATATGCCTGCCCACACACTGACGTTGAACTTATGCTGAAAAGATCATGGAGTGGGGTTACGGAAATTGCGAGAATTACTGATTCCATTCTGGCGAATTGAGACTCATCCATCCATTGAATCTGGTCCCTAAATTTGTGTTTCCAGAATTAATTGTAGAACTCCAAACACTTCTCTGAGTCTGCTGATGGTAGCTCCTGTACTGGTATATGGTGGAATTCGTGCATGCCTTCAGAATGTAAAATTCTTCAGATATAAGTCCTGCTTAGATTAAAATGTCTGTTTAATTGACAAAGATCGATCAATAAAAATAAATTGAACACCAAAATTGGTAAACTAGTAACATACAATGCAAGGTCGCTGGGTCAACTGGGACCTTATCGGAATCTGTGAAGTCTGGTGGCAAGGAGACAAAGAACTAGACTTAAAGTCGGAACATAAAATATTACATATTGGTAGCACCAACAATTCAAATGGAGGAACAGGTTTTCCTATCCAAAAAAAACACAAAAAGAACATTATCTGCATAAAATCAACATCAGTAAGAGTAATATACTTAATTAAGCAGTTACTATAAAATGAAAATAATACAAGCTTATGCCCATACATGTGACTACGACAACGAAGAAGTCGAAGCCATCGAAACAGTTAATGAAGAATACGCTGGCCCCTACACTTTTATTATTAATGCCAAATCAAATACGATTCAGAAAGAGCATTGGGAAAATTTGGCTCGAGAGACAGAAACGAAAGAGGGCAAATGTTGTTGAGTTTCTAACACCACCACACACTTCACCTTATGAACTCCTTCTTTGAGGAGAAGTTACATCGAAGGTGGACGTGGAAAAGTCCGACAAGGGGAACATCAAAGAATGAAACTGAATTTCTTATAACAAAGAATAAACAAAATGCGACCGACGTGACTGTACTAAAAAAATGTTGTATGGGAAGCGACCATCGAACAGTGAGACCAACAACGGTAGAAATAAACCTCAAAAATGAGCGAAAAAGAATAGTACAATATTATAAGAGAGAACTGATATGGACGCTCTCAACATCCTACCACAGATGTAATCATGTCAGCTCAAGAACAACATTGCAGAAACTCTCGGCGAATCTACGACAAAATCAGCCCAGCAACTGAACACCTTATGCACCAAGGAAGACAAGCCAGGGAAAATCACAATAATACAGACGAGAGACGCAGGCTTAACAAAACAATTTCTAAAGTAATACGTAATGATTTAAATTCAGCAAGCAATCGTAGAAAACCGAAGTATGAAATCAATGAGAAGAAAATTAGCTGAAGGGAAAAGTACAATATTAGAACTTAAGGACGAAACAGGCCAAGAAACTACAGATAAAGAAAAACGGCTCAAAATAGCACAAACGGTTTATAATACCTTCTGTAACAGTCGACCCCAACACCACCACAATGATACCATAAGAGGAAAAAACCTTGTAACCCTTGGCTCCGAGGAAATGCCTAATATTACTATGACGAAATTAGAAACACGAGATGAAAAATAATAAATCGTTAGGAGAGGATCAAATTGCAATAGAGGCAGTAAAAAAAGGCGCTGAGATACTCCTTCAAGAAACAGCTAACCTGCTAACCTGTGTTTAGAAAAAAGCCGTATTTTAAGCAAACTGAATAATGTGGTTACAATTCTTATCTATAAAAAAGGCGACATAATAAATCTAGAGAACTACAGGCCAATAAGCTTACTCACTTACCAATACAAACTATTTACAAAAATATTAACGAAACGTCTGGAACAAAAATTAGACTTCTATCAGACACGAGAGCAGGCTGGTTTCAAACAAGGGTATGGTATTATACAAATGACCACTTACGAACAATAAAGACTGTCATAGAAAACTCGATTGAATATAATAGACCCCTTGTGTTAACTTCTATCGACCCCGAAAAAGCTTTTGATTCTGTAGAATCAATGTTCAATAAAAACAATAGATACAAAAAATACAAAAATCCCCAAAACTCTTTACGACGGTATTGGAATATGCGTTCAAGACACTGAACTGGGACAATAAGGGTATAAACATACATGGGGAATATCAGAACTATCTACGCTTTGCTGACGATACCATCATAATAACTCACAGTTTAAATGATGCGCAGCAAATGTTGAATGAATTAACGCAAACAGCAAAAAGTTTTGGACCTAACCTAAATTTTGACAAAACCAAATTCATGACCAACTTGATGGCTGGCAACAATCTAAGAATTGACGAATGAGATGAAGTGGAGCAAGTACACGAGTATATCTATCTCGGCCACGAAAGAAGAATTGGTAGAGACAACCAAACATGTGAAATCTTCCATGGGATCCAACTAGGCTGGGCAGCATTCGGTAAACTAAGAGACATTTTTAAAGCCGACTTAGCTATGTGTCTAAAGGGAAAGTTGTTAAACAATGCATTTTACCAGTTATAACATATGGCGCCGAGACTTTTACACTCACAACACGGTCAATAAATAAATTACAAGTAACGCAGAGAGCAATGGGAAGATGTATCCTAGAAATTAATAGAAGAGATAGAATCCCAAACACAATAATCATCGGTTGTAACGGAATGTATAACAAAAGCAAAGTGGTGATGGGAGGTATACAGAACGGGTAAGAGATAATAGATGGACTAAAAGTATACTAGAATGGCGACAGTCTACCCGATGGTGCGACGACATCAAAAGGATAGCTGCCGAAAACTGGATAAATTTGGCTCAAGATCGAAGCCAGTGGAAGCACATAGAGGAGGCCTATGTTCGGCAATGAACATAAATGATGATGTTGATGATATTCACGGTTAACAACCATAAACCGATTATGCAAATAATTTTGGGATATTGAGATGCGACCCCTGTTCTCATACGATTTTTTTTCTCAAAATCTGTCAGGGAATCTCCCCTTAAAGTCTTCGACAAATTATCCGGAATACCCTGTATACAGATGATTCACAGTGTATAAATTTGAAAATATATAAAATATATTATTTTTATTAATTTCATTTAGTATCACTGAAACTCTCATCTGTCATAATATTTATATCCATACATAGCTCATTTGTATATAAAGCAGATCTCTTACTTACCTTCTTGTGTTCATTTCGTATTTTATCGGTTTCTTAAAACAAGATTCGGCAAAATACTCAAGCGGCAAGCGAAGATTGGAAATATTCTGGACTCTTACTCGTAATATCTCAAAACCTACTTCGCGATTGACAAGTCGACGAATACTCAACGAACGTTCGTTTGGCGAAACATAACAGTTCAAATGTCCGTAGCAGTATGCAAGGAAGAAAAATGGAAAAGGACACAACAACAAAATTTCCGATTTAAGATGAAATATTTGTAGATCTTTACGAAGGGAATTTAGATGGCATCGGCAATAGCATAAGCCAATGCCTTCATACGTTCTTTTTAGACGTTCCTGAAACTAACCTAAAATGGGACTTACCTTTTTTTCCTCCCTAAATTTCCTTCGCCCGCGCTGTGAGCAAACATTTTAAACCCTTAAACCCTTGGGAGCGTACTACACCCACCCTACTATACAAAAAAAAAACCATACCACAGAGTTTATAGGTTAAAGTTTCCTTATTTATTGTAAAAAAAAAACAAGCCCGAATGGGTACGAGATCTCAGGTCATGCAAAGAACTACATGATTAATTTTGCACTGTTTTTTTTTTGTAATAAAGGGTGTTTTTTTTTAGGTTTGGTTTGTAAATTGGAAACACTGTTTCTACAGATTGTCAGTTTGATAGTTGAAAGTTGATTTGACGTTTTGCCACTTTAAGATAAATAGATTAACGCCAGAACAACTCTTGCAAATTGTGCAAACTTATTTTGAAAACTATATTTCGGTTCACCAAAATTATCGTGCGCTACGTCCATTTTACGGTGGATATAATCGTCCATCTGAGCAAGTTATTCGGAACAAGACGAATCGTTTTCGCACCACGTACGCTCTTGTGGATACTACGCATCCATAAAGACTATAAGCAGTGCAAACAGAAGAAGTTATTGCGCAGTGTTGAGGAGAATCCGAATGAGTTGATCCGCCAGCGTGCACAGCAATTGGAGCTATGCCCATCCACTTTGTGGAAGATTTTATGGAAAGATCTTGGCTTAAAAGGTTATAAAATCTAGCTTGTGATCATTTCCAACGCAAAATTTTGTTCTCCGATGAGGCCCATTTTTGGTTAAATAGATATGTAAACAAGCAAAACTTTGTGGAGTCGGCCTTACAACCATTAAAACTCGTTGTTTGGTGTGCTTTATGAGCTGGTGGAATCATCGGCCCATATTTCTTTAAGGACGATGCCGGCCAGAATGTTGCCGTCAATGGAGAGCGCTGTAGAAACATGATTTCTGACTTCTTCGTTCCTCTGTTGAATGGTATTGACGTGACAAAGCTTTGGTTTTAACAAGCCACACGGCGCGCGACACCATCAATTTATTGCGGGAAACATTTGCTGAGTGCATAATTTCCCGTAATGGACCTGCGAACTGGCCTCCACGATCCTGTGATCTCACACCTTTAGATTACTTTCTTCGGGGGTATGTGAAGTCACTAGTCCATGCTGATAAACCAGAGACGTTGGACGTCTCTGCTCCAGTGTCTCGATAAAGTTGTCAAAAATTGGGCTTCACGATTGCGCTTCATTCGAGTTATGCCCGATATCTAATATCATATCCATTAGCATTAGCTTCAAGTATTTTATTTTATATTGAATTTGTGTGTTAAGTTCTTTAAAAAAAAATTGTATACTCCTTACATACAATACATCCTTTTTATTTTTTCAGATTTAATGTAAAAGACAATTTGGATTGCTAATCAATCGATGATATTTGATTTAATACACATTCTGCTAAAACTGTTGACAAATTAAGTAGTCTTTAAAATGAAGAAAGTACTTACCAAATCATAGATACTTAGCACAGAGGTTCACGGATCCATTTACGATAGCTTTTGCAGTGATATGATGTGACAAGGTGTACATTAGATATTGTTAGCTCTTTACTTGATAAATGACAAATAAAAGGAAAAACGGAAATACTATTTTTATTAGGTGTTTACCAATTTCATGACTCACTTCGTATCAATAATAACCACTTTGTAATAAATAGTTCCACATGTGACTCCACAAAGATATTATGAGTGCTCACAAAAGAAAGTAGCTCAAAAGTTGTTCTTTCAGCACGCTGATAGTTGTGTGATAGCTCTCCCTTAATCACGTGCCTGTATGGCTAATCATTGTTCCTGATGATGCTGTCAATTGTCATTTGGTAAATTTTCCGCTGATCTACACATTTTGCTCAAGAGAAGTCCTACTCTTAGCAGTATTGCGGCAAAAGAAAAAAAAAAAATACATATCATGGACAGTTGTAGCAATGTAGGTATTAAGATGAGAAGATGATCTGCCGATTTAGAGCGACACAGAACCGTCCACTCCCTTGCACTTTCAAAAGCGGTAACCCGACAGCAAACACTTGCTAGGCATTAAGAAGGTCTTAATTATGATGTACTATATCTAAAAAAATCCATTGAGTACACCCTAGTTATAAAAGAAACCTTAGTAGGTAAAAAAAAGTACGTTCCCTATCACGTGGTAGTGAATTTTCATATGTACTCGTATCATTTTCGATTAGCACCAATGTTCCTCTGGCATAGGGCCTATGACAACCTTCGCATGCTCTTTTTCAATTAATTTATTTCATTTATTTGTTTTACAGGTTAAGTTAAGGTCTATAAAAGTGAAAGTTAATTTATTTAATTTTGAACAGTTCATATATTGGCTTTGCTAATTATAAAATAAAATAAACTATGCACTTTAACACTGGTGAAGTTGGTGTTCGAAAAAAAACGTAGAAAAAAGAAACTAGATACTTAATAGAAGAGGAAAAGATAAGCTCTCTTGTTACAAAAATGCATTTAAGTGCCTTCGGTCAAATATTTACATAAGACTTTATCAAATGACTTGGTTCCGCGAAGTTTTCAAATGTCCATGGGAAGATCGTTCCGTTCTCTGAAAACATAAACAAGATATTGATTCTAGAAGGTTCTGCATGTAAATCTTGTTTAAATAAAAACAAAAGTGGGAGATGAAATTGGGAACTAATGCTTTTCATACAGATACTGAGGTTGTTTGCAAATCAAAATGTTGTTTAGTGTTTTAAGGGAGCAAAATTTGAAGTAGATGTGCAGACTACAATTCTGAATCCTGTGTATCTAGATAAATGATCAAATTGTTTAAGATTACAAACACACCGCGTACTGTTTTTGAAGGCCACTGTAAGATTCTTTCGAATTTCCGAGTTGTGACAAGAAAAAAATGGATATCCATAGGTAGCGACTGGAAAAAATTAACTCTTTGCTAACCTAAGCCTTATATGCTGAGGTATAAAATGCTTTATCAATGAAACGGCAGGTGAACATCCGTATATTGAAAATGTTCGTCCCATGTGAGTGTCGAATTGAACCAAATACCTAATTTTTTCGCTTTTTCGACATATTCCAGAACAGTGTTACCTAAATATAAAGCTTATAAATAGTTATTGTCGAGCTTGTGTTTATAGACCACCAAGCACTTTGACTTTGTTGGATTTAGTTAGGTGACTTCTTGAGGACCAGTGCGAGATTTCCTTAAGATTGCTATTAAGTCTCTCTACTCCATCTTCTAACTTCCCCAGGTTGCAGCTCAACTGAATCTGCACATCATCATATCGTATCATATAAATAGATTGATGAGTGTCGGAGATAGTTTATAAACATTACAAATAGCAATGGCCCAAGAAATGACCCTTGTGGCATTCCTTTAGTTCTAAGTGGCGAGAAGTGTTTTCCCCAACCGGTACAGCTTGGCTTCTTTCACTTAGGTACGAAAGGATCAAGTTTGCTGAAGCGATACTGAAATGAAAATTCTCCCTCAATTTCGAAAGCATGCCTTTGAGAAGTCTAGGAGCCCATGAAAAGATATCAAATCGGGATCCATTGCACTTCTCAAATCATTTATTATTTTCAAAACAGCAGAGACACAACTGTAGCTTTCTCTTAAACCAGACTGATGGCCATTCAGAAGTTTATTATTTTCTTCAAAAATAGTCGTTCGAAGAAATTTCTCAAAGACTTTGCATAAAAACGGAAGAATAGAAATATGTCTAAACTCGGGTGGTGGCAAACGAGTAACAGGCATTTTTACTGTCGGTATTAGCAATCTTCTAAGAAGGAGAAAAAGAGGATGCAATGATAATTGTGTTAAAAATCTCTGCAAGGGTAGGAAGAATTGTGGGGCAAAATTATTTTGATAAAGTGTATTTCATCAAGGGTCATAGCCTTAGACTTTATTTGTAGAATGACGCACAATACGTAGTTTTCATCTATATACTTTTTCAAGGTTAATGAGAGAATCAACCATACTGAGTTCGCCAACGTCAGGCAGGGTACTTTGAACTCAAGCGAATTCCATATTCTCAGGGATTATCACCTTTTGTCGATCCACACCAACGTCTCGGATATTTTTCCACAAAGTTTTCGCTGGCAGAATTTTATTAAATCGCTTTGAATGAGAAACACTGGTTCTTAAAGCCCGGAAGACTGCATGTAACTCAGAGAGTCGAAATCGTTTGGGTCATTTGTAGGCCAAGTTACGTCATTTTAAAGCTTCTGTATTTCAGGTGTAAACCATGTGATAGTGTTTGTTGGCCTATATTTATATATATAGAGATGACGGCATTCTGTAAGAAATTGATTTGATTATCAGCAGAAATCATGAAATAAATATCCTGCTCTCCCTGCTTGCACAATAAAAGGATCGCAAAGATGAATACACATCCGGATGGAAATAGTCGTTTTCATCGAGGAATCAAGAGAAATGAACACGAATAACAAAAAGATTAAAACTTCGTCGGAACTTTAGTGAAGGCGTAGTCATTAAAACGATGGCTATATTATTTTGAGATGACGTTAGAAAAAACTGAGCAACATTTTTGGGTGCCTCCAATCTACGGAAATTTGTAGAGTCCTACTTTATACGTCTTGTTACAAAGTGCCTTCAGGCAAGGCACAATCTGAGTTGCACACTATGCATATAGTGTCAGTGCCATTCCATACGACATTCTGATCATAGTCGATTAGTTCTCCAAATTCGTAGTTTTGTCGCCATGTAAAACGTTTCAGACTGTACGCCTGTCGAATCGTCAGCGACAAAGATACCAACTTCACTAGTTTTGTAAATCGAATGGAATTGAACACCACACAATTGCACTCAGTACTAAAAGAGCCATTGGATAAGGTGAACGGTGTTTGGATACTGTAGTTACTTTAATGAAAATAAATCTAAACGTTAATTTACAATGGACCAGCTACATCAGCCGCGTGCAATTGGCATCAAACACTACTGAAATTTAAACAATTTAACATCGATCCATCGATCGAACTGAGTGTATTGAACCCTTTTGTGAAAATCATTGTGTGAAATTTTAGCTGATACAGAAACTGATTGACATTTTATGCCAAATTATTGGAAGGCCTGGGCATATACAAATTCTTGGTTGCTCCTTGTATTGAGAAATAATCACTTTCTATTACATTTATTCATTTGTTCATATTATTATCTGTCAATAAACTTTTTCACTTTTGAATTGTCAAATGAAACGATTGCTTTTTCTTTTCTTAAGTCTCGTTTTGTAACAATTACATAATTTATGACATTAAAACGTTCGCATGTGATTTTTCTAATATTCGTCTGAGAACAAGAGGGGATGGTGAAATCATTGATAAAGCACGAAGGTTCAATAATATTAGATTTTCGGTATTCGTGCATATGCTACATATTCGTTGCTAAAAAACAAAAAATGAATATCCTGAAACAAAAACGTGATTTAGTCAAATGATGTATTGCTCGTGTGAAAAATTTCGCGGAATCAATTGAAGAATCCAGGCTGACCTACAAGTATTTATCATGGACATTTCAAAACGACTTGTTTTGCTTATTCATCGGAAGCAGACTATATTGACCATGAACCAGATTATATAGAATATGAGGAAAAATATTTCAAGGCTTATTTAGCCGTAAGCGACGCAATTCGGCAGTTCCAACCTGTCTCTGGTCAGGATAGTACAGCTTCAAATAAGTTAGATGATCGCGTATCGTTATGTAAAAAGCTGGACGTCAAAGTTTTAGAAATTTGCAAAATTTATCTAGTCCAGTCTTTGATAGCGATTATAAAGATTGGTTGGGTTTTAAAGACTTGTTTATAGAATCGATTGACAGAATCATATCGCTAACAAGAACCAAACACTTGCAATATTTAAAGTTATTTCGGCGCGGCGACCCAGGCTTGAGAGAGGTTGTGATATAAATCAATTGATAGTCCAGTCGTGCTAGCCTTTTTGCCGTTATTGTAATTGTAATTAGAGCTTTGAGCTTGTTTTCCTCCAATTATTCCAAAAAAATTTATGCCGATTCGATACAAGCATGGGGTAGTGAAGATCGCTCACGAGATGACTTAAATATCAGTGAATTTATTGAATTTTTCCGTACTCATTATGATTGCTTGGAATCATGCTACACAAGTATGAACAAATAAAAGAACTTCTTGTGTAATAAGTGCAATAATGGAAATCATGTTTTATCTAGTTTAGTCGATTTTTCTCGTCTTGACGTGGAGACCCGTAGAAGTGGAGGCACTTTGTTTTGAGTGTCTCCGTCAAGAACATTTTTTTTTTTATAATTTACGCGCGCCTAAGGGGTTAGATACCCTTTTACTGTTGCCTGGGCGCGGGCGGAAAGATAGAAGGAGGAGAAAGGGAAATTGTTTTTGTAGTGGTTTGAAACTCAGGTGTGTTTGGTTTCTATGTTTGCTCTCCAGGGGTGGGAGTCCGAATAGGACGGAGAGTTTTTCTTCACTCAGAGTGATTCGAGGTATATCACAGTATTTTTCTTTTCTGTGCTTGAAACTCTACAACAGCCAAATCTCCGTGTCAGTGTTATGCCTTCACACGCAGAATTTTTCTGTCTGAGTTCCAATTACACAATGAAAAACTGACTTGCCATGGGCAGGATTCGAACCTGGACCCTCCGAGTGAGAAGCGTTTGCTACTACCACTACACCACGGCCACCCATTAAACAGATAAACATATTTCAAACAAGTGTAAATCTCAGTTTCGACTCAAGATTTGTAAATCCAAACATTACTCACTTGGCCATCCTCTTGTCCTTTTGCTGATAGCATTTTACTCAGTAATAATTCCATTGGGAACAATTGTAACCCACCAGCACTAACACCACCTCCAGTACATGATTCTTCAAACCCCCTATTTATGTCCAGCGATTCGCTTGAATTAACTCAATATTCGTGTGCTATACTACCAACATAAGTTGCTCGATAGGCATGGTTATACTCAAATTGTAAGGCTTATATTCGATCCAAGTATTATTTATTACTAACAAACCGTACAACGCTTGGGCGTTCCACACAAACCTACTTGTATACCAATCAAGGGTGTAGCTTCTTCATCAGATGGAAGTACAAACGGATTAGTATCGATTCGGCTTTTGTGATGTTACAGTCAGCAATTTGTTGAAGCATGTCCTTTCAAAGCTTAATTCAAAATTACTATCGCAATCAATAAAACTTGTTTCGTTATATTTTCGTTCCAGCTTGCTGATCCTACCTTTAACTAACCTGGCCAAACTGATAATTTTATAGGCGCGTTTGGGGTATTTGATGTAATTCAAGGACCAACAAAGCAAACTTCGCACATTTTTCCCACAATTATTCCTACAGTTTTTGGGAAAGTCATAGCTAGATGTTCTTGTCAGAGTAACTATAAAAATGACGTAAAATCATTTCATACAAATCTGGACTTCGACGTGGAAGTTTAATCTCGATCGGTTTTGGTATATAGTAGAGTTTCACGCCGAGCCTACTATATCTATTTTAGAGCAAAAAACTGAATATCATTTCTCCGCAGCTCATTCTCGAATATTGGTATATTGTTGAACTACCATTCAAAAGCGTTGTAAATTTTGATTTTGGTAACTCATTTCAGTTTGCTTTGAACAGATTTATATCAATTGAGAGTCGATTTAAAGCAAATCCTTAATTACATCAACAATGAGGATATATCGTTGGGACACATTGGAAGAATACGTACAAAAGACATATGCATCTTTACCTCACCATGCGATTTTTAAAATGGGTAGCAGTACCTACAACTAAAATTCGTGTCGTCTTCGATGGCTGTGCTAGAGCTGCCAAGTTAATTTCTCTAAATGGCTCACTACTCTCAGTTACAAAGGTATCTTCAATTTCTCTAAATGGCTCACTACTCTCAGTTACAAAGGTATCTTCAATTTCTATGCATTTTCGAATTCATACTTTTATTGTATCAGGGGATTCGCAAGGAAGCGTATTGATTTCCGACGAATAATCTATCGTCAATCTTCAGAACTTCTTATTAAGACATTATCGGCTACTAACAGTAGCGTATGGCACATCATGTGCTCCATTTTTAGCCATTCAAACGCTGAAGTCACTTGCGAATCATAATTCGGAAAAAATATCCGCGTGCCTCCAAAGCGCTCCTAGAAGATTTATATGTTGCTGATGTTATAACATGGGCTGATACCGCTGAAAATCTTATATAGTCATAGTCGGGACTCATGAACCTCTTATAGGAAGCTAGATTTAATTTGAGCAAGTGGACAACGAATGGCTGGCTTTTGCTTTTATCTTTATCAGAAGACCAGAACTCTCTCCTGTAGATTTCGAGAATTCGTCTTCTATAAAATTGCTAGGACTACAGGTTTATCCCTCCAAAGACAAACTTGCTCAGAATCTTGTAGAATAATAGTCAGAATGTCGAATATCATGCCTTTTGTGATGTTTCTTTAGATGCATACGATGCTATAAAAGTATTGTCCCTACCTTGGCTCAAATTGTGTGGTTACTGCTTCTCGTTAGACTCGTAAACAAATTAAAATTATCGTTACATATAAATGATACAGTGGTTAACAGCCCCAATGAAAATGTAGTCGGTAATCGTCGCGAATCAAATGTCTGAAATACGTTCGTCTATTTCTCATACAAGCTGGAATTATGTAAGATCTACTCATAATCTTGATGACAGTGTTACCCGGGGTATTTTACCTTTCTTATTATCAGTAAACGAGATGTGGTGGAGAGGTCCAGCATGGCTCCGGATGGAACAAAACTAGTGACCTTTATCTAACCCTGGTCTAAGTAATCTTTCTTCTCAAGAATTAGAAGAAAAAAATCACTCAAAACTCCAAATAATGGTATCAACACCTAACTGTGTGATTATCGAGTACGCTCACAAACGATTTTTGCATGTCTGTATATCTCAATTACTTGCACTTCTCAAACAGGACTAATACATTCTTGGATCTCAGAACCTTGGGCGTCAAGTGATACATAAGTGTAGACTTTGTTTTTGAAAATCAAAAGGTACATCAACACAGTGTTACCGTCAATTTTTCTGCACCGCGGAAGAGTGCCCTGCCACTCCGAAGAATGGTAGTGGGGAAACGCGTTTAATATGGGCGCCACGCGATTACACTTCCGCCTCACTAACAACACCCAGAATCGCGACTGAATATGGAAAATTCGCGTTTTTAACGTTCCGACAAACCGATTCCAAACAAGTAAGAATAAAAATACCAAGAATATTTTCCACAACATTAAAACCATCCAAATTAACAATCTTAAAAACTAACTTACAAATAGATCTCCACCAAACAATTCTACGAGTACTTGTTGAACCTATATTAAATAGAAAATATTGTAGAAAAAAAGAGCGTTGCTTTAACCAAATGGAATAAAACGACCTGCTCATCAACGACCGTTGAATTTAATTTTAATGCTGACCAGTATCTACGCAAGCTCAATACTATAGGTATAAGTAGGCGGATATGTATAAATAAAGGCTTGTGTATATATAGAATTGGCCTCGTTCAGCACGTCTCCTGCGGCTTCCTTGTCTCTGCTTGGCACACACGTCTACCGCGCCACTAGTTACCATATATCTTTTAAGTCACAGTTCATTTTACGAATTCGTTTAAAGGATCGAAAAATATAAATGTTATTGTAAAAATCGTTAACCCTTTTTTCGGATCTTGAGCAATTAATAGTTATTATTTTATTGTATTTGGCTTATTGTGATAGTGAAGTGAAGTTGTAGTGATATTGAACTTTATTTTTACCTTTTCCTGTCAATTTAGGTCGTTGTCTGGTAATATTTAAATTCGCACTTTCTTTTTCATTTCCCTTTTTTTTCTTTTCAAAACTTTTCTAACTTGAGGGGTTTCCCATTACTCGCACTACCGAAATCCTCCCTGAGTTGTTTTTTTCCAGCAATAAATTTTAATTTCAATTTCAATAGATTTGGAATCGAACCGAACTACTTGACGATCTATTCCAGACTGTCCAGCTCCTTTTTGATATCAAAACCTAGAAACGTTGCCTAACCCAACCACAGTAATCCTGTTTTTATACCTTTCTACTTGAACTAGACCAACAGACCAACCTCTTCTGATCTTCCATAACCGTTTAATTCAACCGTATGTTACATACAATATGGTACGATATTGATACTGCCTTCTGGATCAGCAGAAAAAACAAAACTAACTATAAGTTTAACCGATCTAATACACGGATCTATCACCGATCTAACTTCGGATCTGCCGATTGGCAGCCGGATCGCTACCCTTGAACCCAGAGTAGAGCTGACAAATTTGGTGTCTGGAGGCTAATAAGAAGTGAGTAATACTCGTATTAACCCAAGAAAACTAACTAACGATCTGAATTGAATTGAATCCGACTATTGGCAGCCGGGTTGCTACCTTTGTATCCACAGTAGAGCTAACAACTATGACTTCGTGAGGCCAATAAAAAGTGGGTTATATTGGCCCAAATAGCCAGGTTCACGTTCCTTAAAATATGTATGGTCCGAAAACGTTTCATCAAAATGGTTCATAATAACTTTAATGGGTATCCTACCGGCGGAGAGAATTCCTTTTTCACGTCTGTTCAGTAAAGTAGGTTATAACCATGCCAAGCCAATTTTGTTACGTTTGTGTTGTGGTAAAAATCCTCGTTTTTTAAAAGGCTATATCGCCGTGTTTGGATGTTTGGTGACAAATGACATCCATTTAGAATTCGTTGATGACCTGTCATCATGTTCCATCTTAAAAAAATCAATCTTTTTTGCATATTTTCAAAGTTTAATAAGTTGAGAATATACTGTGAAAATGTTAGACCCATATACTAAGTCGTTTTAAAGTTACAGCAAATAATAGGGGAGAGCGTACCCTTCAGCTACGGGGATTATACCAAATAAAACTTTAAACGTGTTTTTCTCGAAACTACTTATTATCCGTCGGCCTAGATAATTAAAAAAATAACTATTAGACCGATTCGGTTGAAATTTTAACACAATATTTTACACATGAATGGTTCTGTCAGGTACCAGAATTCCATTTTTTTATCCACTTTTTACTTATCTCGATTTTAAACCGAAGAAAACATTAGATTTTTGGGGAAAAAAATTTACAAGGCCGGCATTTTGTTATTTTTCACTCAAATCTTTTAAATCTTCTACGGGACAGAATGACAACCCTACTGAATAATAATCGTTTTGGAATTTTGATTCCAGATGATTACAACAGGTGCACTCAGAGGGGCTAGCCACCTACTTTTTTTTGAAGATACCTAATTTACTTCACCAAAATGACATTAAAATATTTTTTTTTATTTAAAATTTTTTTTTTGTACTGTTCAATATCGAAATAATAATGTATAATTATCATGAGAAGATTGTATTTCATTTTCCGCAAAAAAAAAAAAACCTTTAAAACCATCAAAATTTAACTTCGGACGTGAGTCCCCCATAACCAGAGTAATTGGGGACAACAAGTTGTCATATGAGGATATGTACACTCTCTTATCGAAAATTAAAGCCTTGCTGAACTCCTGTCGAAAGTGGTCTACTCCTGACAGCAAGCCCTCAGCACTATCTCCATCTCATTTTATGATTGGGGAACCAACCTTCTGACTTCAATAATATGTTTAAAAACTAATTGGCATCTTTTGCAGACACTCATGCTAGACCTTTGGAAAAGGCATGAAGAATATCTGTCAACTCTCACGCAATGCTCCAAATGGAATAATTCCCAGCCTAATCATCAATTAGATGGCGTCATTAAAAAAACGAATCTCTTCCACCTTTAAAATGGAGTCTTGGACTGATCGTAAATGTTTATAAGGGAAAGGACACCAGTCGGAGAATATATAAGACCCATCGCCAAAATTGTTAAGTTGCCTTTGGTTGAAACATTCCAGGAGTGGGTGTATATTCAGAATTGAAGGTGCACTTCGACAAGATTAAGTAGGAGTTAAGCACGTTATGTTCAGAAACACTTTACTGTAAAAAAAACAGGTTATTCGGTCGTTCTTAGGTTTTATGACAGCTTAATGTGCAATAATTGACGCAATGCGCATTGGTTCAAAACGCTCATATAAAGACCACTTCAACCCGCATTGAAATATTCAACACGCATTCGTTCATTCCGGTTTATAAAACGCATTCAAAATTTGTAACCGCTTTGAAATATCATATAAACATTTCAAATCGCATTGAAAGATTTTACTCTCTCGCGCTCTCATTAGGTAGGTAATTAGTTGTGTATTTAAAATGTGGTATTGCAAACGAAATATTTGGGTAGACAAAGAAATAAGAACAATGTATCAGTGTCAGTGTTAGTTCAATCAGCTGTTTTTAAACTCTCTCAATTTTCTCTCGCTCATTTTGGATTTGGTTTTGGATTATTTCATATAAACACCACCATTTCTACGGGTATTGAACGAATGAGGATTGACTAAATGCACATTGAGCTGTCATATAAATTGGGTAACAGATCAAATAAACCGAAATACCAATTCGTGGTTTGTAATTTTTTTCTTCTTTTCTGAGTTGATTTCGCTTTTCTTCTGCTTGATAGTCATCCTGATTTCAAAGTAAAATTCACCCCCTTCACCCGTGATAACCGGAGTAGATGGTGGCACACCAGAAATAAGTATAATAAGTACATTGTTGTCCCAACTGGACATACTCGTACAACCAACGTTTGACTATGTTGAAACAATACGAGCGCAGCTGCAAATCGAATCCGGAAGAATACTCAAAAAATTAAGATTAGATTTAAAAGAGGAAAGTGTAAGACGATCATTGTAACCATCGGAGAAAAAGTCCTTTACAAAATCAACCAAATCCGTAAATACAAAGTGAATGTCCTCTATCAGTCCATAAGGAAGTCAGAGGCATTTTACGGTCAGAGAAGTGATTTGTTCAATTGGTGTCGGCAACATGGATGGATGGTACAGTACCAAGTGTGTGTAGATTTGAAATTATTATTTTTTAAGTATTGAGATCTACTGTTGTGAACATTTTTATGCTTACTGTCGAAGTCTTGGGATAGGTTTCTCTGACACTGCCGGTAAATAGCTGTGGAAGCCTTAAGATGTGATCTACGACAGTGTCCGTTAAATGATTGTAAGTTACTGATTTTGCTTTGATATAGAGATGCTGCCCATCTGAAACACATCGATAAGGTGAATAATTCATCGAGAGCGATAAAGTTGTCAATAAGACCGTGTTAGAGAACAAGTTTTAAGATACAAAAAAATTATGGTCTGAATAAAAGTTGAAAAAGTATTTGTGACAAGGACGCAGTCACACAGAATCTTTGAAGTTGTTAGATTCTATGTTATATGTCCATTGAGAAAAAAGGATCAACACCATACAAAGGAATATGAGGCTGACAACCTTGACTCAATCAGCCTACAAAAAGTTGGTTGATAACAGAAGTGTAAAACCCATTCTGGATGAAAGTAACACACATCTATGAGATAGTAGTCGGCTAAATAAGCGAATGTAACAAATACGGCACTTGAATAACAAGCCCTTGTTTTTATATAATATAATATATATTATAAAAAAGAAATAAAAATATTGGAAATGTTTTTTTAGCTTATCTATCAGTTTTAGTGAAGGTTTCAGGTTTGACTTCTCCGTTAGCTACTAGTTGATCCTCCTTTTGTTCTAGTTTTTGATTCAAACTCGTTTATTTATTTATTTTTATCAACATGATGCCCACGTGCGAGGTGAGAAATTAAGGTCGGTACGTCCAGAGATCCCGTGCAGATAAAAAACTGGTTACCACGAGGGCGTTGAGCATCTCAACCTCTAATTATGTACCATCGACTGCTCGTATTCTACAAAACCTTGGCGGAAGATTCCCATTCAGTCCCAACGACTAATAGCTATAACAATAGTCAGCAGATGTCAGGGAAAGCATAAAACATGAGCCGCAACAGGTACGGTTGTTTTTCAATGAGTTATAATTGGCACTAGCTCGTCACCTGGTCTTATCCCAAGTTTTTTTGTAAGCCAGCTTTTATTCGTTTTTGATGCAAGAAGGTTCCGAGAAAGGTGCTATACATGAACATATTGTATATATATTATATCACTTCTATATGGCTTGAAGAAATATCAAGCTTCTACATACGATTACGTCATTTAGCTGTACTACTCTAATGAAAATTCATATTCAGATATATGTACAATATAATGTATAAATAAGCAAAGGTCACGGATTGAATGGCACATTACCTTATAACTTTTACTTATCTAAAATGCAACCTGGATTAAAAAAGCCGAAACTATGCCAACATTATTGACCCAGATATCCCTCATTTCTCAAAGAACTGATTTTATGGGTATCCCGGTTTAAACTAGTTGCTAATCAGAAAGTTAACATATTCTAAGCCTACGGGAGATCCTAAATTAAGATATAATTTTATTGCGCTTAATCATAAGAGTTGTCAGTTATGTTGAATTCTCCCAACAACGATTTACTCAATTAATTAGTACAGACCCAATTTATAATATCTCATACGTGTATATGAGTACGTTTGAGCATTTTGGCGGTTAAAGAAAAGTAGGTTCAATCTTCCGTTGCGCAAAGACTTTCGCAACAGCCATTTCCCATCGTTTCTCATTAGCAAACTTATTGATTGAAAACATTTCCTTTTCCACGAAGCGGCTCACGGGAAAACTTACCAAGTTCCAATCACTCAGTTGTCTGTGTCAGTGAAACCCTTATAAGCACCAAGAGCTCTGATTCCCTAGAAATTTGCATATGAACCTGCTCACCTCACTAGACGAACCGGACCGGATACTTGGGGCCGTAAAAACACATTCTATTCGTACAACTGTTTTGTCCACATGGCAATTAATTTTTTCCTAAATACATATTTACCTACGAGTGTGCCATAAAGCGGGGCAATTAAGACAGTGGCCGAAGAAGATCTATAAAACAAAACACAAAATCGATACCCGATGGATGTGGGTAATATAAATTTTGAGCGGCCTGAAATAACTGTTGTACGTTGTGTGTAGCCCTTGATGGTGGGACATCTTTTGTTTTAGTGTCACTGCTAAATGTCACTTTGACAGATGTCCATTAAGTTTTCCTCGTGGACCACTGAGGAATGTCATCCTGACCTTCGACTGACGATGACATCTTTATGAGCTTTCGAAAATTGATAACCCAACTCTTGAGGTTGTTCGATCCTTTAGAGATGTCGGAGTTGTAGGTCCGCTAATGTGAACGTTGCTGGTGCACTACTGAAAGGAAAAATATCTCTGCCTAAATAAAATTAATTAATTCTTGAATTTATTACATCGTTCGTCGTCGTTAAAAGCTGTGGTCAACACGGCGGCTAACTGTTGCTATACTTGTACCTACACATTGAATTTGTATCTGCTGGGCCTGGATTGTATGCGTTTGGGTGAGCCGACTCCGTTGTGTCAAATGACACGGGAACAGAACGACATTAACATTATTATTGTCATTAGTTTGGTGATTCAACGGCCTGTTGTTCTTCGTCTTCGTCTTCATCTTCGGCCTCAACCTCAATTTCAACTTCGACTTTGATTTTGTGTTCGTCTTCATCTTTGTCAACAGGATGCTGACTAATTTCAGATAGTGATCTACAACGTTTATGTTTCTGCAGTTGAAATGAGATGCTTGAATAGTGGACAGTAGATAATTGGCTTACGAATGGATGATCCATTGGTCTTTGCTTTGATGTGATATCGATTAAATAAATCAAAAAACGTCAATTCACAGAGACAGACACGGTAACTTTTTTTGATTTATATTATATATGTATAATATATTTGAGGCTTACCAACTTTTGTGTTTTGTAACCTATTTTTACTTTTTCGTCCGACAAGCTAAACTTTTTCATCAAACTTGTATCCCAAATGTGTTTAATTATCGAAGTTTTTATGCATTTTCTCTTCAACAAATTTCGAACAATGAAAAATCTTTCAAAAGAATCTTGTTTTCTACAATATACAATAATTTGAAGTTTTGTGAAATCTGATCTGTATGTTCTGGAGCTAAAATTGTGAGGTAGGTCTATGAGGTTAACCGTTAAACTTTTATGTATGTATATGCAAAAGAGAGTTTTCGATTCACCTAATGGGGGCTCCTTCCAACAGGCATTCAAGGAATGCTGAAACCATGGAAAATGCATAACCCTTACCAATGAAGTGATGCTGTTCAGTAATTCGGTCCGGGAAAACTTCTGGAAATCAAAACGAAATTCAGTCTGGACAAGAAGTTTAAAGAGAAAAACAAAATATGGGATCCTGAAGAGCAGATTAAAAAATTCTAGCAGTGAGTCTCGACCTTAGGCATAAACGCATGCATAATTACTACTTTGAGTGCCGTATTGAAAAGGAAGAGGTTATTTTGTAGAACTCCGGTAAGATACCGATGACTGCGTCAGTAACGTACAAGAGGAACATGTGATGCACTGCATGGAGTAAAACACCTGCAGTCAAAAGAAAAAGCAGCTATCAATGAACTTCCAAAGCCACTGAACCAAGGTCGATCAGAAGAGTTACTGCTTCGTAGTGCATATACGGGCTTCCATTGGAAAATGAACCAAAAGATGAATGTTTTAAAATGGCATGTCCAGCCATCCCTCAAGTTGACCGTTCACTGGTGGAACGCAGATAATTAGCATATTCGTAAAGAAACAAGAAAACTTCTCTAAGAAACCCTAAGGCTAATTAGGAGGAAGACTGCAGTATTTACAGGTCGAAGCAAAAAGAATTTAAAAAACTTCTTCGGATTTCAAAGAGTGACTCTTATAAAGACCTTTGCAAAAAGATCGAAACTGTCAGTGAAACCAATTGGCTGGCCAAAGTTTTCCAAAGGTGAAGATCAACCAAGCTAGAACCACTCAGAAAATAGAATGGTACTCGCACCTACACTAAATCGAAAACAGAGACTCTCTGTCTCATACTTGAGGCTCATTTCCCATGATACCTAATCAGAAATAGCTCACAACGCTTAACGAAACTGCCAGTGAGCTGAGTAACATATCAGGCTGTAGCTGGTATATCTCATCGGTCGCGGTGAGAGATGATTCCATTAAACACCCTTCCTTTGATGACTCCAAGTCGCCTGGCACCGATGACATGTACCCGATTATGCTACAAAAAGATGTAGATCAGCTGCTGGTAACTGTTAAGAGAATCTTTCCTGGTGAATAGTGAGGGTAGCATTTATGCTTAAAATCAGAAATAAGTATCGAGATCCATGTGCACAAAATTATTTTGCGAATGGTAGGTAGAATTGAAGGCGTACTTGACAAGAAGGGCAAATGACGCTGCGTATTTTCATCGATATTGAAGGTGCTTTTGACAACGCAACTTATAACGTAATGTGTAACTCGGGCAGACAGCACGACGTAGATAAATCACTAGTTTTGTGGATAAGAGTACTAATTTCGGATGCTCACTGCGGCCAATATATGATGATCGTGTAAACAGGGGTTGCCCGCAAGGTGTCATTCTATCTCCACTGCTTTGGTGTATGTTGGTCGAATCACTGTCTGCTCTGAGCTGAAGGCAGCCCTAGATGTGACCGACATTTGGTGCACTATAAATGGGCTTTTAGTCAATCCTCTCGAAACTGAGATTGTTTTCTTTAAGAAAAGGAGGAAGCTGTCTGCTCTGGTTCATCTAGTACTTAAAGGCATCACCATTAAATTCTCCAAAGAAGTTAAGTATTTGGGTGTAATCCTAGATAACAAACTTCTATGGACTAAACATGTTACATCGAAATCCTCTAAGGAGTATTCGGTCTTCTGGCAGTGCAAAGGAGCTGTCGGCAACACATGGAGCCTGTCACCTTTGGAACTACACGGCTATGATAAGGCCAATTATATCCTCTGCATCGGTTGTCTGGTGGAATAACCTATGATAAAAATACGAGTACCTTATTACTGATTTTAACAGACTCCAAAGACCGGTCTGTCTTGGCTGCATAGGTCTAGCATGCCCAGCTCCTCTCTAGACGCATTGATGAATTTCCCTTCCCTTGATAGTAATGGACTCTCAAAGCCATCTTCCATTTAAAAAGAAGTGGTCTTTGGTACAACACGCACTGATCACTTTGCCCGCCGGGCTGCCTTTTGAATCTGGTCATATGGATATGCTACCACGAAATCAACATTCTCTGTGCCCAAGACTGGTTTCAGCCAGAATCTGAGTCAGGAGAAAAATGCAGTCACGACTTCACGAATGGCTTCAAAACCAATATAAGATACGGCGCTGGTGTCTGTGTGAAGAACGACGACGTTAGATTTTACTCGTCGTTGGGAAAACTTGCGTCTGTCTTCCAAACAAACTATACATATTGTGAAGAACCGGCGGTGGGGGAGGGGGTATTTGCATGTGGAGCAATAGCTGCATTTAAAGCCTTGCTGAGCCCTCTTACCATTTCCAAGCTAGTTGGAGAATCCAAGACACCACTGGACTCATTCGGAATGCTAAATTCACTGGGTCTTGTCTGTCATATAAGCACAAATGCAGATGTCATGAATCTTCAAGGTGCAGACACACCAAACGAATGCTTCCCGAAACATGGTGGGTCATTTTGACTTTTTCGCTTGCAAAAATCGTAACTCTTAAACAAATAAAGATCTTGCGACAGTTTTTTTTCTGCTCAAGGGAAATTCCTGGAGCTATGGAACTTGTGAGTTCTAAGAAAAATCCTTCAGAGTGTGTTTCAGAATTGTTTGCTGAAAGAGGATTTTCACACCACAGGGGATAAACATAATAATTTATTTTAAAAATATTCAAAACTCCATGACTGAGATAATAACGGAGGGTATAAAAGCTAATTCGAATGGAACAGTGGTGAACTAAAGTAAACGATCCATTTTTAAACGTTTTTTGTTTATGTGTTTCAAAAGATAATTTTTTTTATTTTATAGCACATCAGAGTACAAAAAAAATTATTTCAGTGATTCATTCCAAGTCAAAAATTGAAGAAAAAAGTAAATAGACCATACATATATAAAACAAAATCGGATTTCTTAGAAACTTTTGTCAACATCCGGGACAATGTCTAATAAGCCTACAAGCATGTTGAAACGTCTTCATTCTGCCGCATTATTGAAACCTTGAACGAATCTTGATATCCATATTTCTTGTTTTTGAATTATTGAAGTTCTTCTGACAATTATCCAAGTGGTAACTATTGATACTCGATTTTATTTTGACTATGAGCCAACATTTTATGAAGAGTAGGTGTGGGTTATTTTTCAGTATATTTCTGCTATAATCTATGCTACTCGCCAAACTCGAAAGTGTTAACCTTTTCTTTACAATTCAAAACGTTAAGTATTAGCTTATTATTACTCTATTGACCTCAGATATATGTATATACAAGCTGTTGCCTCTGATTCTTGAAAAAATCGCCTCGAAGTATATCCATCATTGGAGTTTCCAAATCCTTGTTTTGGTCTATCCACATCGAGCCCGATTTCACCTCGAAAATATTTCTGGATCTCTTATTTTCTTTTTTTTTCCACCTCATCAATATCCTCTCCATCTCGTCTAAGTGGAAATGCAAGTTTCAAAATAAATTCCATGCACCTGATTCTTGCACACAATGGAGAGATTCCATAATCGTAGTAATGTTCGTCATCATTTGATTCATTTAGGTTGTTCAAGTTTATTTGTATTCTTTGCATACGAGACATGACCGCGTTGAGGTTGAATCTGTTATTTCATTCAGAACTTTTCTGTCAATCATAGTTGAAAAGATCTCGTCTTTGACAACTATCCCTATTTCGTCATTAACTCTATATACCGTCGAGTGAAGATTAGCAATTTGACTTTTGATACCGTTGACTGTACAATTTATGAGTTCTCCAGTTTCCTTTGCATATGGGAATATTATGGGTCGGTACATTGATGATGGACGGAGGTTCCTCCAATGTTCACCATTTGAACTGTTAAGCCCCAGTGGAACCACTGAGGTTATAAACATGTTTACCTCTATTTCACTATCTGGCGTATTTATTTTTTGCTTATAGGTACCTGGCCCAGTAGATCCAACATAGCCACACTTATTTTTGTAATGTAAGAATTCTTGAAAGTGCAATTAATTACCCCTCAATTTTGGTTCTACACACAGCTTACAGTATGATCCATCATATCTTGACGTTCCCCTCTAGCTGATATTTCCGTGCTTCCGTAAGTTCCTGGCACTGCTTGTTCTTTGACAACAGTTATGATTCTGTAGGATGGAAGAACCTTTTTTTGCTGTTTTCTCAGAGAACTCCTCAAAATCTTATATCTTCCTTTTGGAGTAGAAATGCTTTCTTTTCTTCTTTATCGCAGTGGAATTGCGGCAGACACAGCTTTGGTTACATCAGCTGTCAATTTTCCATGAACTCTTTTTTATTCAAGACATTGACAAATGTTTCTTATCAATTGCTGTATGAAATGTCAATTTTTACTTTTTAACATGATATTTTCCAATACAACCGATTACTTTAATGGTGTAATACATTTTTTACAGCGAATCGTAATCGTAATCCCGGAATTGGTATCGTATGACAATATTTTGGAACAAAACCAATAATAAATGTTTATTACTCATCACAAGAAAAATTAAAATTTTTATTTCAGTTTATAAAAAAAAAATGCGACTGCCTTCTCCAAATCATACCTCTCTAGTACAAAGGGATACAAGTTGACGCACCTGAGTTTTTAAGTACATATTATATTTACAAATATATAGGAATTAATTTTCTGTTGAGTTTAGGTCGGACCCTTCAGATCTTTTTTTTAAACTAAACCTAAAATCTAAAAAGTGAGTCGGAAATAGTCGGAAACATTAAATTAAATAATTTTAAGACAATTATAAAAAAAACTGCGTTCAAGTTTGATTTGAAACGCTGTACCTAGTTTTTACACTCAAACCTAAAAAAAATTAAATAAAATCGATTTTTAAGTGACCTTAAAAATTACTCCAATTTAATTGGCTCTACAAGCAAAACCATTTATCCAAAAGAAATAATTTTTTCTATTACCAGCTTTCCAAGTATTTGTTAATCCAGTGAATTTAAAAATTTTGCATTATATACCCACCCGAAAATTGGATTATGCATGCACTTTTGCCTATATGAGCCACCATGCGACGTCTTTATGAGATCAGCGGCCTCTCTGCTGTCCGTGAGGAGGAAAGACTACAGGCTGGTTACTGGCGTCGTAAAGATGGTTCACTACTCTTTTACTAAGCACTTAAATATAACGGGCATAGTTGATACAACATCCTGCGATGTTTGTTGTGAAGATGATGACGACATCGTTTAGCACTACCTCTGTGAATTTTCAGCTTGCGGTCAAATCAGGCTGCATGTACTCGACATTGCTGGTATTATAATCAACTTATCACTTACCCATTTCATTTAAGAAAACTTACAAGGGGTACAATGGACTAGTTCTTTGTCTGAGTGCCCTGTTCCGACAGAAAAAAAAATAATACCACCGCCTTTTCAATAACAATTCTTTTTAAGCTACTACAAAGAGGTTAACTTTAGAAACCTTCACCTAACGTTGTTTCCAGACTCATTAATAGGTACATATCTGCTATAATAAAGCGAACAACTAATATAGTTCTCCAAAAAGGATGTGAACACCGTCTAAATAAAACATATGCATCAACACATGGAATACTTATAAGTTTATTTTAGCTGAATTTAACAAGTGAAGAATCAAGAATATTTCAGGGAGTAATGCAAAAACTTAACTGTGAACGAATAAATGTAGATGAAATTCTTGATTCTCATGTCTCTAAAAAGTACTCATTTAAATTACTAAATGCATCTAGAACAATTTTAACTTAGTATGTATTTACAACGCAAACGAAGTCTATGTTAGGCGAAACAACAAGATAAAAGAATCCTGCACTTTTTTAAGTTGGAAAAACTTTTGTAATTACTAGCACATTAAAAATTACTTAGATAAATGTACACCCCTGCACACACATAATAAATAGTTTTTAGTTTTAATATCATAAATAAAGGATGACAATCATTTCAAGACTTTTTATTGTATAACACCATCTGCAAGACAATAAGACGTGTGAGCTGAGGCATGCCAGAATTTTTTATGTCTGAATACCGCCAAACAGAGATTGTGAAAGCATACTCAGGGCGTAGGTAAAGGAGTTTCAATAAGACAAGCGTTCACACCATAAGTACGGCGGATCTCTCACAAGATTATTATATCGAAGTTAGAAGCACTTTAATAAAATAGTGCGCGGACTTGGTTTGGGTGGATAGTACAAGATCTATAGAAACCCCCATAGACCTTATAAAAGCCGTCGAATGTCAATTCGGAGCATGAATAGATGAATAAATAAATAAACATTTAGAAAAACGCGTTTATTTTTTTTTATTCTATTCTAAAGATATAGCCTAGGTACATAGAGTCATACATTGTGGCCTACATAGCCAAACACATAGTTAGCGGCGAACACTAGTACCTTACGTTAGGTTAGGTTAGGTAAGAGTGGCTATTGTAAATACCAACCCACTTAGACCTATTGGCCCATTGTGATGCCATGTGGATCTATGATCGTCTTACTAATGGAACCACTTTGAGCTTATAATAAAGCGTAGGAGACTGTTAACGTCTATGTTTTCTAGATCGTTTAGGTCGTTGTAGAAGAAAGCTCCTAGATGAAGCTTTCTTCTCTAGGAGAGAGCTGGGCATGTGCAGAGTAGGTGGAGGATTGTCTCCTCCTCTTCCACGTCCATGCAGCTTCTACAGAAATCGTTTGTAAAAGCACCAAGCTTCTTGCGTGCTTACCTATGAGGCAGTGTCCAGTAATGACACCTATTATGGCGCTGAGATGTTTCCTATCTAAAAGGATCAGACACTTAGAGCGACTCAGATCAAGCCTTGGCCAGATCTGTTTGGTCGCTAGACATGTTTGCCCAGCAGTCCACCTAAGGTCTATTCTTTTATTGGCATCCAGTTTAGTTTTAGTTTTAATTGCATTTTATTTTCTTAATCATTAACTCTTACATACAAACAAAATATGCTTAAATGCTAGCTTAAAATTACTTAACAATCTTATACTAACTTACTGGCCCCACACTAGGCACTTAGAGTGCCTAAGCTACTCTAAATTCTTATAACTATGTCTTTCGACTTTATTTAGCAAACTTAGCATATGGACATATTTTTTATTTTTTATAAAAATTTAATATCTAACTTAAAATAAACCTTAGCCTACCTACCCTAGATAAACAATACACACATAGACATTATACACAATCATATACATATATCAGTATGCACCTTTGTATACACTGATATATGTATATGTTTCTTAAATGCTAACCTAAACCTATGTAAGCTGGTCACCGCTATTCACAGAGCAAATAAATTGGTCAGCTCTACCTCATTAGTGAGGCTGGCACGTAATTGACGGAAACGACGACGAAACATCTTCCCCATCATTCAACCACCAGAAATGCTGGTGCTGCCGAACGACATCCCTCTTATCGCGATTCCCCACAGCCCTACTGAACCTGAGGCGATCCACACTACCGTGTGTGACGTCTCTGTTGTAGTTGAGTCGCCTGTCCCCAGCTGTCCGAGCGACATGGAAGATTAACGTCACCGCTGATTTATCCTGGATCAACCCTATCTGATCTAGGTAGAGGAATGCTTCCGGTGGAACGAAGCCGTCAGACCGCACACTCTCGTGGTAAAGGTAATTGGGGTAGTAAGCCCCAGATATCAGGTTATTTGTCGAGGTCATTGCTCTTGCAATGTGCCTTCGAGTCAGCTTAATTACGAAGTTGTCCACTCGTATTAGGTTCGCCCTAATACGGACCCTGAGGTCCTTCATTAGGATAAAATTTCTTGTACTCCGACTCTGGTGTTCTGTACAAGCGAAGACAAGCTTGAAGTGACAAGGGAAGTGAACCTATCAAGTCGCTTGTAAAAATGTTGAATAGGATCGGCGAATTGACCGCGCCTTGCTGAAGACCATTTTTAATTTGAAATATTCCAACAGAAATCACATCACCATTCTTCACGATGAACTGTCTGTTAGTTAGCATATTATAAAGAATGTACAAGAGTGGTTTACTGATCCCCAGCCTAGTCAGCTTATAGAAAAGACCCTCTAACCATACGGAGTCGAAGGCCTTCTCCAAGTCAACAAGGCAGGCACCAATGCACTGTTTCTTGCCTTTGTTCCATTGTACGTATATCAGAAACCAGTTTTGACGCGGCATGTGAGATATCATGTCCCGCCTTAAAACCAAATTGATTATCCGGAACTATATGTTTGTCCTCAACCCACCTATACAGAGCTTTATTGATTACTTTTTTCAAAAACCTTATTGATATTCGGAAGGATACACTGAAAGTCGTTTTGATTTTCTCTCCGAAATAGTTTATTGATTTGCGGAAACATATTCGGGTTGCTGGTGTTTACAGTCCGAACCTTGTTGTTCCAATATGAACTTACAGCAATTCTGTAATTCTCTTTTATTAGCGTTTGAATATTTTTAATCGACGACTTCAGTGTCCTAATCTCCGGGTCTTGTCGGTCAGTTAACTGTTTGTACAAGTTTTTAAGTCTTGTCAGAAGTCTACTTTTCTGTCGGTGCAGTGCGTCAATAGTAGGATTGCGGAACAGGTCTTCGTTAGTCGTACGTCGATACCGCGGTATTGTAGTGTCCATTGTTTGTTTAATTGTCTCGTCCATTTGTTTTAGGTAATTGTCGATCTCCTCGTTTGACAAATTCCTATTGGACGGTGGGCGGAGCGTGTTCGAGGAGAGTGCTCTTGTCAAGCGTGTCCATCGAGTCTTACTGTAGTTGTAAGAATATTTTTGGACAAACTCCTCCAATTCCGCAATTTCGTTAGGAACTGTAATTTCGGTGCTAAAACCGCAATGGTCGCTGTCATACACGAATGTGCGCAGACAGTTTAGCGTTTGTAAATTCGTACCTGTCAGTCGTATACGTTCGTCGTACAGCAGTAGATCCAAATAAGACCCGCCTCTGGGAAACGACGGGTTATCCGTCGCTTTAAGACCGAGTCTGTACATGACATCGTGCTGACCCCACCAATCGAGTAGTAGGTTCCCTCTAGTATTTGGCAAATTATTTCCCCAATCGCTGTGTCTAGCATTGAAATCCCCGCCGATTATAAAATAATTCTCCCCCGATTCCAGCCTCAGAAGTCGAAAAAGCGTGTCGAGCTCTGTAATGAATAGGGTGGATTGTGAAGTATCAGGTGCATAAACAGAGGCCAAGTACAGCCGCTTTCCACTGCGGAGCGGGATGTACACGACGACTGCCTCCAACACCCGGAACCTGCGCAACACGCCCTTGTACACTCTGTGAAATTTTATACCTTCTTTAATGAAGATCGCGACACCGCCTCCACGTTTGGATCTGGGCCGGTTTCTTCTTCTAACAATATAATTATTGTACTCCAGTTTGTGCTTATCGGTTAGCTTGGTTTCGCTAGCGAAGAGCACATCCGGAGTTTGGTCTTCTAGCAATTTAAACATCGCGGCTTTTCGTTCGATCCTAATCAATGAATTAACATTCACCGCAAGGACCTTCAAAGTTTGCTCAACCACGTGCGTACCCATTACGACATGTGTTGCGCTAGGCCCGGCAGCCGCGCGTAGATCTGGTCCAACCGCTTGGCCTGTTCTTGTACCTGCTGTTGCAGCTGAGCCATCTGTCCTTGGATTGCGAGCAAGATGGCCAGCATGTTAGGTGCAGCTTCCGTTGTTCTCGGAATTGGCGCCGGAGAAGCAACAGTCGCTTGCTGTACCTTAGCCCCCCTCCCTGACGCCATTTGGGCGTAGGAAATTTGAGACGTGACGGCTGGTGTTTGAAAAATAACAGGTGAACGTTTGACCTCCACCTTCTGCTGACGAGCCAGTTTTGCTTTTTTAATGTCACGTTCCCACATAATACGCACGAGAGCTGCGCCCTATCGGATGCTCCGTCCCTACCCAGAGCACACTCCTCGGAGCTGTGGTTCTTTGCGCACTTCACGCATCGAGGCTGCATTTGGCAGTTCTGAACCTCTGGCAGCGAACGCATTGTATAACGCCTTCGCTCCTTTTTAATTTTTCCCAGTGAATCACCTGGTAGTCTAGGACATTGATTCTCCTTAGACTATCCAGATGACTTTCGGGACTGAGCTGCACCAGGAAGAACGGCAGACTCCGTTTCTCCCGCCTGGCTCTAGCTGTGGTAAATGGCTTTACCCCCCACAAACTTGAATCCTTCGCACTCCTTAACTTTGAGCAGTGCAAGGATCTCCTCAGGATCAGAAGATGGTTCCAACCCCTTCAGCAGCATCGATTGCCGCTTTTCACACTTTGGTGTGAATGAGTAGTGCTCCGTCGTCGTTTCCTTTAGGAGCTCTTTCACTTTCGCGTAGCCCTCCACTGTATTACAGTGGATGACATGGCGATCATTCCCCAATCTCTTGATATTAAAATTATTACCAATGACCAACTTACACAGGTCCTTGGTTTCATTTACCTCTAGTATATAGGTGTTGATAGGAGGCACCTTCTCCTTCTTCTTCTTCTTCTGCTGCTGCTATTGTTGTTGTTCCTGCTGCTGCTGTTGTTGTTGCTGCTGCTGTTGTTTTTTCAGCTGCTGTGTTTTCATCTGTTGTTGTTTCTGCGGCTGCTGTTGTTTCTGCTGCTGCTGTTTTGTCTGCTGCAGTGGTTGTTTCTGCTGCTGCTGGTTTTGTTGTTGCTGCAGTTGTAGTTTCTGCTCGTGTTGCTTTTTTTGTTTGGCGCTTTCCTGTCTAATTTCTCTAATTGTTTTAGCTTAACAGCAAGCATTTTTTCTTGCAGCTTTTCTATGCTGCTGCTAATATCTTTTAACATTTCATCCTCATCTTCTGATTCGGATGCCGCTATAGAAGCAAAGTTGTTATTGCCCCCTTCATAATGTTCATTATCATCTGATCGAACGGAATTTATTCTTTTTTTTGTTACTTTCGGAGGGGATTTCAAACTCCTCCTCCTTTTAATGGCTTTCGCCACGGCACCGGCAACACTGTTGTTGTCTTTTGTAACTCCCGTTATGGGAAGAGTGGAACGCTCTCCATCATCCATCACGTGATTTCCTCAACGGTTTTGTTTTGATAAAACTCTATTTATTTACACAATTTGTGACAAATAAAAAAAAAAAGTTTCAAGTTTGGCCTGGGATCGAACTCGCGTCCCACGATTTAATGACCGACGCCGACAAATCTGCGATCAATTGTCTATACGAAAAAAAACTGAATTGTTATCTTTTTCACTACGAAAAGTCGAGACACGTCTGTTCTCTGTAGAGATCTGCGAACGACTGTGATTAACATTTATTTCAAGGTTAAGGTGTCTTTTTGCGATACTACAATTAATATATTTCATATTTTCACTTTTACATTCCTTAAAACCAGGGTTTTCAGCAGACCGAAGGCAGGTTTATTGTTTACGCAGCTTTTTTAAGACTTTAAAATATCTTGCTACACTTGTGTATTGAGATACACGACATTTATCCCAACCTACATTTAGTTTTCCCACTTCAAAAGTTTTAGAGATGGCAGCTCTGTCCACTTTTATAATTGCATTTTTTTTGCCTGCTTAGTTACTTCAGTTATTGTTATTTAAACGTAATAATAAATAATAAATAGTAATAAATATATAAATATATTTGCCATACTAACGAATGTTCTAGAATGTATATTTTTTTTTTTTTGAAAATCTTTACTTGCTCTTCTTCAGGAAAGAAGCAAAAATTACAGTTAATTTGTTGATTGATAATACTAATTTTATTTATTTTATCTTTATAATGAGTACACTCAACAATATGCGAAAAATTGTAGTTTCATCATGACGAGTATACTCGACATAAACAGTTAAAGGGTTAATATTGCAATCACTTAAGTGGTTTTGACTTTTAACAGTCTCTTACGCTTTATTATAAGCTCAAACTGGACCCATTAGTAAGAGGATCATAGATCCACGTGGCATCACAATGGGGGTTGGTATTTCCAACAGCCACTCTTACCTAACCTAACCTACGTTCATTCCTGCTTATAAAACGCATAGAAACTTTGTAACCGCTTTGAAATATTGTATAAACATTTTCAAATCGCATAAAAACATTTTACTCTCCCGCGCTCTCATCATTCTTCTATCATCGGGCAGGTAATTAGTTGTGTATTTATAATATGGTGTTGCAAACGAAATATTTGGAAAGAGAAAGAAATAGGAACAATGTATCAGTGTTAGTGTGAAGTGTCAGTTCAACCAGCTGTTTGTTAAATTTCTCTCAATTTTCTCTGGCTCATTTTGGATAATTTCATATAAACACCAGCATTTCTACGGGTATAGAACCAATGTGGATTGCTTCAAGGCAAATTGAGCTGTCGAATAAACTGGATATGTGTATAGGGACTTCGTAGCGGTGTGAATATCCGAAAAGATGCAAACATCTTCTACAAATATCACGTTTTTCTTCAGCCAGGACAGAGCTCCTTTAATCTCTAAAATTTCCGCCTGGAGCAGGCTACTGTGATTCGGGAGACGGAAAGAGAGGTTTAGATTTAGCTTATTTGAGAAAACACCGCCACCAACTCCGCTATCGGTTTTAGAACCATCTGTGTAGAAATGCATTGACTTGTCCTCCATGAAAGCATTATCCTATCAGATGGATCTAGAGGGGAAACTTAAATGAAAGCCTTTATCAAACCATTGTTGGAATATAGTGTAATCGATATTCTCTGGAAGTATTCCCAGTATTTTAAGAATATTAGCCGCTTGCCTGCTGGAGATATCTAGGAGTGTCAAGTCAAGCTGAATATCCAGTGCCGCGGAGGAAGTGGTACGTAGGGCTCCGCTTATGCACAGACATGCTGTTCTGTGGACTCTGATTATTTTGCTGCAGTTGACTGCATTGTCTAAGCGTCCACCAGACAACCACACCGTGGGTGAGTATCGGTCTTATAATCAAGGGGTATAGCCAGTGAGTAATGCGAGGTGGAAGGTCACAGTTGTTTCTAATAGCTTTATTGCAAGAAAATAAACCTGCTGTAGCTTTCATTACTCTTTCTTGAATATTAGGTTTCCAGTTTGGTTTATTGTCAAAGATAAGAGACAATGTTTCGTTATTTCATTATTATTATCGAAGAAAACTAAAGTGGTACTGTTTTTTTGTTTTTTTTAAAGAACTTAACACTCAAGTGGATATGAATACACTTATAATGCCACAGATCTGTTAAGTTTTTTTTTTAAATGGGATAGAGATAGAAAAAAAATGTTTGGGATCAGTGGTGGCTCCATGGGTGGCACCCAACATTTAATGGGGAGACTAAATTCTTAGTGGAAGCTGGATTGTTGTTGATTTCTAGTGAACTACTCATTTTACTAGATTTTTGTTAACTGAAAAAATTAATGTCTTTCGGGCGGGGTTGGGATTCGAACATCGAACCTTCTGATTTGGAAGCCAGTCTATTACCACATGAGCCACGGCCACCCATCCACTGTTGATTGAGGGAGGGTCTACGATTCAAATTTTGTATTTTAGAATAAGATCAGTTTTATGGGAGTTTACTCCTAATCCACAGCGGTTCGTCCTACGGCTTAATCTGCTAAGATTTAGCCGTAGGAGTTTTTAATGGTCTTAAAATGCTTACCTGAGATGGCTTTAGGAACGTCATCTGCATAGGGAAACACTCTGCTACCACCCTCTTCCAGGTATATCAGCAGATCATTGGACACTACTTTCCAGGGAAAAGGTGAAGAGACACTGCCTTGCGGCGTATCACATCTTTTAGCAGAAGCCCGATCCAGTTTGGAGTTGATCCTGCTATCATATTTAGCATAAAACGGGTCAACTCCCCAAGTGAGTCATCTACCTTCACAGGTGAAAGCGCAGCTCTGATTGTGGATGTGTTGCCATTTTTAAAGGCACCTTCTATGCCCAGGAACGCGACTATTCTGTACTCCCTATAATGTGGGGATTGTTAGATGATTGTAGAGCCGTTTCCATCATCTTTCCTTTACGGTAGACATGTTAAGCTGTAGACAAAAATTGTGGATAAATTCTCGATCTTATATGGATATCAGTCAGTTCTCTTACAGTTTTCAGAAGGAAAGATGATAGACTTATATGTCTGCAAAGTGGATGTTCTGTAAAAGGTTGAGTGATTCTTCACTTGAGGTCATGGAAGAGCCATCGGTTTTTTCAAACAGCTAGGCATTGTAATATTTGCCTCAGAGGTTTCTGCTATTTTGCCACAGAATGACCTCCAGGATTGTCGCTTTGCCTTGCTCAGTTCTTTTTTTTATATGCATATTTTCATTGATTCCTTATATGAGTCCCAATCTGTCACTTTTCATGTGCTTTCTGCTTGGTTGACAAGTTTCCTGTAAGCGTTTCTAAGCAGTCCCAGTGCTGATGTGCAGCCTTGAGGCATTCACTTGAATAAGAGAACGGAAAGCAGACATTGCCCGATTGAGAGCCAGGGTAAAATCTGGGGCTTTCATATCAAGCTCATTGGTGTTCCTCTGTATTTCGGCCACTCAATTTTCCGATAATTCCGGAATGATTCATGGTGGGGAGGAACATCATTCTGTGTCAATTGAATATATCTGTGATCGGAAAAAAAATGTTCATACGATACCATCCAGTTCGTAATCATTTGAGTGATGATGTCCGATACAGGAGTGATATCTAGAACTTCCTGTCGGTTTCTTATTATAAAAGTGGTCTCATTGTCAATGTTGCAAACAATGAGGTTGGTACTTATAATATAATCAAAAAGTGACTCACTTTTATCGTTGATGTCGGTACTGCCCCGTACCGTATGTTGAGCGTTAGCGCCGTACCCGATGATGAGGCAAGTTTGTAGTCTTCCAGCTTCCAGTACCACCCTTTCTAGCTTATTACCAGGAAGAGGGTCGACATGATCGTGGCCAAGATATGCCGATGCCAGCCAGAAGGTGCCTTTGGCAGTCTCTAGTCTGGCAACGTCGCGTCGGGGGTTATGTCAGAGATGCTAAGATTAGGAAGTAATTATACATTAAGGCTGCGTTTAACTAATATACAGGTTCTAATCTTACCTTTGTCTCTTGTATAGAGTGGAGCATATGCAGGTTTCCCAAGTGCACGAACGACGCCTTGGATGGATGATGCCGATTTGGATGATGTCTTCTGAGATTTTGGAAAGACGCAGAGTAAGTAGGGCCAGGCCTTTTCGGAATTATGGAGATTAATCTGCAGAAACGGTATCATTGCTACAATCTACAATCTACCAAAGGAGCCTCCACCACGGTGTTATTCGGGTTCTCCGATTCTGAACATGTGCCCAAGAGCCCATCTTCATCATTTGATCTTAAAAGATCTCTTTTTAATTCATTGTCGGTTTCCATTTCCGACAAAGTGTCAGAGGAGGAGACCGACAGTTTAATTGTCGCCTCGCATAGATTGTAGTCGTCGCCATTTCAGGAAAAGATATCGACGCTCTAAGATTTGAGGCTGAATTTTAAATATTAAAGGAGGAGGGAGAGGTTGCTTATCAGCATCCAGCTCATCCTCTTTATAAACCCTTAGGTGTATTGACCTGAAGCCGAACCGAATCACGCCTTTAGTCTGTACTAGAGGATTAAGGGATTCATCACAATTAACGCGGATCTACAATATAAGTTCTGTCTGTTTCGCGAACTTCCAGCCATGAGTCGGAAGGGTCGCGTTGCCTAGCCTGATGATCTCCAGAATGTTTGCTGGGGAGTAGAGTTCAGCTGAGATGCAGATTCTAGGTCTGGTAGTGATATTCTCCTTAGCCACGACCTTGAGCTTTGCACTCGGCCTAATCTCACCTATGGTATTGGTATAAAGGTCGAGGCATCTTTGATCGGCACAACCGATAAATTTCAAGTAGCCGTGGTGTCAGCCAACGTTGTTTGTGATGGGAGGTGGTCAAAGGTTTTCCCGCATGGTGGCGAAGAAATTGCCCGAAAGCTTTAACTTGACCTTGAGCAACTATAATCCGTCTTTAAGGATGTTGTTAGAGTGTCCCTACCACAGTTCATAACAAGGCCGCGATAGTCAAAATCTCTAACAAAGTTAATGTGATGGACGTCATTTGCAATGTATGACCGACCTTTCTTGTTGACAGCATAAACTTGGTTTGCCGTCGTTCATCCATTCTTTCAGCTTCTATTTCAATACTTGCCAACGACCAGCAATAATTCTCTACGCCCTGCCCATAAAATCTATGTACAATGTTACACAGACTTTGGAAAATGATGTCTCTGCTGTTGTTAAAATTTTGTTTTGATGTTAATTATGTTATACGACAATGCATCGACTGTTCTCTGCCGTTAATCTGCACAATCTGATAAGTTTGGTAGAGATACTAAAACTGACATAGCTTTGCTTAGGTGCTTTTTATAGATGCTGTTGTTGTATATGATTCCTTGAGTACTGATCTGGACTTCTTGGGATTTGAATACGAGTAGAACAATAGAAATATGCCGGACAAGATACGCGATAAGAGGCTACTGCCTATTAAGTTGGCGCAGTTTAGAGGTTTCCTTTCTTCAAGTTCGGACGATATTGAGCTTCTATTCATCAGTGTATGCTCTCTACCCTTAGAGCAGAAGCAGACTATAGAAAACTTGAAATCGTTGTGACCTATCAGTTTTGTGTCATTTTCCTTAAATCCATGGAAAAAATCGGAAAGAGTTTTGCATTTCTGAGTTCCAGTCGGAAATCGGACACAGTAAACATCGTTAGGCTAATGAACACATGTTTATCACAGAACATATAAGAATTGCGAGAAAGGAGGTACGTACAATGGGTCTCTAGGAGCAGAGAGAAGAACATTTGCTTTTTTCGGACGACAAATGCTGTTCCATCTGTTCGAAATGGTTCCTAAGGAGTAGAATTGATGAAAAAGCTAACGTAGTGGTTTGGCCAGAATGGAACAACACCTCTTCAAAAGAGGAGGAAATATACCATCTAGACCTGCGGATTTTTGTATGTTTAGATCCTTAAGTACTCTCCCATTATATGAGTGTGAAAATTAATTCATCGCATTGAAGATTCGACGCACTCAAGTGTAGGAAGAAACAAAGCTCAACCTGGAAGTGTTGAAGTGGCCGCAAAGCTTTATAAATGAGCATTATGATGGAGGATGAGGAAGAATTTCTAATATTTTTGACCAAAACTATTTACTACCTTTGGGACATTGTATTGTAGTATTTTTTGACTCAGTTCTTAGTAGCATTGAAATTTCACATGCTTAAGAACGGCGTTGCTGACATCTTGGCTCGTTTGAACTGTTTTTGGTTTTCTTCTGTCTGACTGGACTTGTAGGACCGATAAAACATTTCTCTAACCCTGACAGCCTCTTTACAGCACGAGTCATATCACGACTTTCTTTTGGTTTAATACTCTCTAATCCTTCCAATGAGGGTTAAAGGATCTCATCGAGGAAATATAACATCCAGTTAGAATTCTTAAAGAAAGTGTTAAGTCCGCTCCAATTGGCTTTCTCGTATTGCCATAAGCTTCTTTTATGTGTCATTTTTCTAACTGCGTGGTCGGTATACGATAAATTAGCTGATATGACACAGTGGTCCGACGAGCCTAAAGGGGATAGCACATCTACCTTGTACTTATCAGTTAAAAACACGTCCAGGTTGTTGACGGTATGACTATCAACGTCTCTTTTACAAGATGGATCAAGGCGTTTTCCGAAGCGGAGATCTCAACACACCGTCCTTCGGGTGGTATCTGTCCAGAATGTCGAAGCCACCCAGAATTGTATATATTAAAATTTACCGGAAATTTAAGGATTTCAGTATGAGGATACAAAGATACAATTCCATTAAAAAAACCGTTGAAGGTTGAATTGCTGTCCAGTTTGGGGCTTCTGTAAATAAGGTAGTAGTGGATAATATGCTTACGGAGATGGAATTTTAACCTAATGAAAATAGCCCGCGTATACTTGCGACATCCACTTTGAATTATAGAGCCATTATAATTCATAGACATAAGAAAAAACACAAACACCGACGATACTAAGCACAGCTGTGAAGTAAGAAAAAGTTAAAATGGTACCCACATCCCTCGTTTAGTATGAATATGTTTCGTAAGTTACATCTTTTCCATCTAAAGTGGAAGTTAAGAAGACGGACTTATTAGTTGAAGTGCTCAGTGGGATTGAAGGTAAACATGTCACACACTAAGTAATCCAAAATTGTTGTAAAGTGCGTGTCTAAACTTATATTTTTTCTCTAATAACATGATATTTTTTTATAGTGTTGAACCTTTATACAAATATCTGTAGTCCTGCATTTATTTTGTACATTATAAAGCAATAGTGCAATTTTATGCATATTTATTTACAAATTACATATACACATGTGTACGAGTATATACAATCGTTCGCCTCAAAGTGAAATGATTTTGGATCGTATTTCTTTATTGACGAATTGCCAAATATAGGTTCACTAACCACATGATGTATAGAGAGTAACTTGTAGACACCTTGCTGTGGGTTTGGTTGAAGCACTTCAATTTAATATTTCAACTTGAACTCAAACATATGATTTTAATTCCAGAGAAGACGTTGCATGCTTAACACTATGCATCAAATTATGACTTTCGTGAACCAATTAGTTGCATGAGAAACCTTTATAGCGAAAATCTTAGCTTTTTAAATTAATTTTGAAGTAATATGAATGATGGTAAATTGAAAACGAATTTCGTGCCATAATCTCATGCTCATAGTTCTTCATTGTTTAGCAGAGTTGTATACATATTTGATTTATTTATTAATGTAAGTGATATCTTTCATATCTATTATTATCTATATAATGTTGCTAAGTAGCTAACTAATACAAATATGTATCTTGTTTCCTGTATGACTATTTGAGCAGAACGCATATACTATTGCATACGAGTACATATGTACATACCATATGTCGATATAACAGTATAAACTCGACTAAACTTGTTACAGAGGAAACAAACCTGGTAATGTGTGTTACATTCTATTGTATAAAATCGTAGTATTATGAGCCTTATATGAAAGGCAAACTGTTTTTATAAATATTTGCGCTATATATGCACTATATCTGTATTTTCAATACGAGCACAAGATTATGGTCTGAATTGAAATTAAAAGGTCTTCAACAGAAATATACATGTTTACTGCCCGTGTTCTTATGCAATATGCTTTCATTATCATTTTTGTTAGCAGCCAACTACAAAAGGCACACATGGTAACTTAAATATGTTATAAATTTAGGTACCGTTGCCATTCTATTGTACAGTAGGATGGAATAAATACCATCATTATACAAAAAATTAATTTTAATCAATTCTATGACTTTAATGACCTTCTGCCATCATCCTGGAGACTTTATGATTCAATGCTCATGGAACGTTTGGCCATTATTATTACAAAATTTGACCAAGTGAAATCTCAGGTCGTCATCATTGGGGTAATTTTTTGCGATTCAATGAGCTTTGCAAACTTCGTTAGAAATTAAAATCTGATGGTAGAAAGTCGGAGCTGTATGATCGATGTGACATCACTTCCTAAACAAGGTGTCAGTAATTTTTCACGAGTTATCAAAGATATGTGTGGTTATTGTCATTGTGGAAGACGATTCCCTTACGATTTGCCAATTATGAATATTTTTTTTCGATTAGTTTCTTCAGTTCCATTAAGTTGTTGACAGTAAGAATCTGAATTGATCGTTTAGTTCTTTGGAAGCAGCTAAAAATGCAACATATCTTTAGATTCCCACCAAATTGACAACATAACATTTTTTTCATGCAGTTCAGCTTTCGATGTGTTTTGTGCCATGATCGTTTTCAATTGATGTTGTTTAGATGACCTATTTTTCATCATTTCAAAAAAGGATCAATTTCATTGCTTTTGAGATGCATATCGCTAATATTGATTTGTTGTGTTAAGTGAATCTCTTTCCATTCATGTGGAACCCAAATGTCGACATTTTTTACTAGTCCAAGACGTTTTAAGTGATTTTTAATTGTAGCATGTGATTCATTTAACCTTTATGCAATCTCTCGAACAACCATATGATTATCTGATACAATTATGACTTTTATTTTGTCATCATCGGCTTCAATTGGTCTACCACAACATTGGTCAACTTTGAGTGAAATGTCTCCGGAACGGAATTCCTTAAAGCAATTCTGACGATCAAGTAGTCAGCACCATAAGCTTCACAAATCTCTTTGTAAGACTCAGCAGTTTCCTTGTAAAATATGTCGAAAATATTCGTGCCTACACTTTGTGTAAAAATTAGCACTGTTGTAAAAGGCGTTAACAAAATTAAGATGGATTTGCTTCTAAAGAAATCTTAAAGTGACAGCTACCATATTGCAATAAATCAAATCCTAAATAAAATAAAACAATAACAAAAGCGAGAACCGACATTGCAATGCAATGCAATCTACTTGTAAAACCCGAAATTAATCTATTGCAAATTCAATACATAAAATAATGCTACCTAGTGATCGTTGCTTGCACGTCACCAAAAACTTTTTTTTAGAATCCTAAGGGCAGTTCCATTTGAATGCTTAAGCGAATATCAAGCCTTCATCTTTACAGTTGTGCGACTAAAGTTGCAATTTTTTTCTATATACTACGACAAGAAAATAAAATAAGCAGCTTCAGTGTCTGGTAGTCTTCCGTAGCATTGTAAAATATTAAAAAATAATCAGCAACAAAGATTGTAGTGCAAATTTAAGATAAACAAAATATTTAGGGGTAATGATTAACTCACAGCTGAATTGGAAAATTCGACTGTGTGACCAAAAGACTCCCATGAAAAGAAGACTATCCGTCAAAGGATATTGTTGACCCGTAGAATAAGAGGGTAACTTCTCTCTCGGTTCTACTTAGATGATCGGTGAATCAACAAAATTAATTAATCGACAATACTTTAAATGGCGAAGGTTTCGAAGTTATGTCTTCCAAATTTTCATTCTCATTTTGACTTCTAAGCTAAATCGAATAATATTTAATGGAAATTAATACAATAAAAAAGTGAATACTCCTCTCAACACTACCCAATTGATTCAATCTGAAACCGAAAAACGATCGGACGAACATAAAATATAGCACTCTCACAGTGTTCCGAAACATACCTACTGTTACCTTTTCCAGAGACGAAACATCTTCATTAAAACTATATACAGGCAAGCCTTTCGATTCAAACCACTTACGGATGTAATTAAAAACTCCAATAAGACCATAACAAGAACAAACAAAGTTCCATTGTGGTTTTTGACAGAAGGTAGTACCTCTTAACGTATTTTTGAACATACATATTTAACATTAATACATTTGTACAATGCGATAATGTATGTACATATGTGCAGGCCTTTTTTGACACACTATTGACTCTACGTAGACTACTTACTATTCAATAAATCAGTCTATCAGCATTCCTACGAGGTCGAATGTTGATTTTTGGCCAGAATACCCGCTGACAGACAACTAAAGACAATATATTAAAAAAAATTAAACCAATTCAATTAATTCCACTTTTGAAATCATAAATTCATAATTCCATCATCGCAACATCACTACATCACAACATCACAGAGCAATGTACAAATGTCATGCAATAATTTTATGACTGTCGCTCCATGTCTGTAGTCCTGTTGTTCAGTTGTTCTGTTGTCTTGTTGTCCTTTCTCGAACCAAAATTCCTTATGCAATGATTTCAAATTTCAAGGTAAGCATACATATAGCCACGCTGATCAATTAGTGAAAAAATTGTTAATTCGTCCCGCAAAATGCTGGGCACGTACGCCTTGTGTGTTCTGTCCCTACAACCATGAAACGATTCACACAAAAACAGATCATTTGATGAGCTATGGTCATGGCTTCGCCTTGAAGAATGAGAATAGGGAGCGGAAGAATTATATTAAGTCATCAGGATCGAAGAAAAATCGAAGCACAATCATAACCGAATTGCAAATTGCGCTCTCTATGGAAGAACATACAAGTACCGAGCGCAATGAAATCATATACTCGTACGTATTTGTACAAACGAAAGACGAGGCACATGAAGGCATTTGCCATGGCGCCACTTCGCCTGACAGTTGTTGGCCCTTGGGCCATAGCTCATATCCAAATGCCCAAGTGAAGTGATTTTACACACTGTCTGTCTATCCGTCCGTCAAGTATCCGATTTGCCTATGCATTGTGCATATCAAATTTGTTTCTCTGTCATTAGGCGAGAGGAATTCCATCAGACGATCCGCAATTGATATGCATACTAAGCCACCCACTCCAACACGAACATGGTGTTGCTGTTGCGGCCGGGTGCACCGTTGGTCGGGATACCTCTGACGCACTCCCTGCCAATTCCGCTGATCAAAGTGCAATCACCTAACACGACTCGAAGAAGATGAACATAAATCCCACCGATTCCGGAAGATCATAAATCACCCTAATAAGGGTGAGGTATCCGTACGGGTACGGGTACGGGTACGGGTATTGAAAACTCCGCCAAGTATCCCTAACCAGAAGAAACATTATTTTGACAGCTAGTGTCGGCGTGCTGCTCGAAATTGAAACATCACTGTATGAATTACTTTTGACACAAAACGACAGATACGGAGTGAGTTCTGCGGTGTATTTACACAGAGATGAGTTGCAGGACACCATGCCATCCCTCAGCTTAGTGACAGAAATAATCACCTCATTCAAGAAAATACGGATATTACTTTATCATGGAGATCATTGAAATTGCGAAGCGCCACAGATGAGCATTCGCATTGACTATAGGAATGGGATTGTGTTATTTTAGCGGCTGACACTAAGCCAACAGTCAGTTGTGGTCGTTAGCTAACGGATTCGCATGCATCTCATACTTTGATCTCATTGCTACTTAAGTGCAATTAAAATCAAATAAAATTCAAAAATTATCAAACGGGCGTACGTTATACTGAACAATCATACCCCACGCCATCGAGCTCCGTCGACTGTAGGAACATGGAGCACTTGTACTGGAACAGATACTATCAAAGTGTGGGGTATACAAATACCCAATTGTACGAGTAAGTATTAAGTTGGCAAGTGATTTTTGCGTTCCGCAAGTGAGGCTAAAATCACCTTGGAATGTGTTTTTAATATTCAAGTCGTCGACTGAGAGATCTGTGGATCATCGGCATAGTGGCAGCTCGTAAACTGGCAACTTGCAACTGGCACTGGCAACAATAACAACAACAACGACAAGTGAGCACCCGCAGAATGCTGAATGATTTATTGGTATCGCTTGAGAGTGTTGTCAGTATCTAGAGAGATGATCAAAAACAAGACGCGGCGGCGTTGCATTCATGGGTTCTCAACACCTCAGTGTAATGTTTATGTTTGAAAGATGTGAACGATGTGCATGAATTCTTATGTTGGCAACAGACGACAACGTCAAGGGCGTTTATGTGCGAACTGTATACACAGATGTATATTTTGCTGTTTTATCCTGTTATGCCTCCTGTTGTACTGATTGTATTGCATTGCAATCAAATGGAACTTAATCGCTGACATTCATTTGTATTCCTAAGATGACGTATATTCCTATTGTCTCTAGGAATGGAAACACCCCATTGTCATTCGAAACCGTAGAATGCTTCATGCAGCATTAAACTATATGAATACTACTATGCGTGTGGGCAGTAGCAATAAAAATAGGAGTAAGGCAATGTGGTGCATTTTATGCGTTCGAGTACTTCGTTAGAAAAGCTTTTACTGGGCAGCTCTTAACAATTTGTTTTAATAATCCAATTTCTCTTGATATACATAGTGTACATCATATCATCAAAAAAAACCATTCATGGAACCTTCTTCTTCTTCTTCCTTTATTAACCAAAAATAGATCTTCTTTTATTAACCAATAATAGGAAGTAAACTTCTTACTGCCAAATACCTAATGTGAGAAGTACTAGCTTCAACTAGCTTATAAAGAGTCTGAAGGAGTCTATGAAATTCTCCCTTCGAGGCATATCTATGTAGCACCCTGTGCTCAAACTGGGCCTATTTTATGAAACTTTGGCTTAATGCTGCTGCGTTTCATCTTCTGTCCTTCGGTTTGCATGATTCGGTCCATTAATCTAAATGCCAAAGGACGTAGCGATCCGTTTAGATGTACTCATACTCGTACATTTATACACTGGCGATCACTAGGATGAGGCCATACATTTTGCAATCGATTTTCACTCTTTATACCTGTTTGAAATTTTGTACCCCAAACTTTTGCTACCTGTAAACAGGCACATATTTTCTCAACAGGAAGTCATAAAATGAAAAAGTAAATAAGAAACGACCGTTGGAATTTCCCAAGATCAAACAATGAACTACTTGAAAAGCGTATAAAAAGATGCGCCACTAGGATGAGGCCACATGCAAAATCTTCGAAAGAAAGGAAAAAATGAATAAAATGTTTTCGTTTTATTGTTTTAAAACATTTATTTGTTACGTTTTTCTACATTAATAATGAGTATGCCCGCCATTCTTCGATATGACCTCTATAAGTCCAGGCATCACGATTAGCTTCGATTAAAGCGTCCTTGTCTGCTGCCTTCATACACATTCTCGATTACTCGTATGTTCTGGTGAATGGCCATGCCAAAAATTCCACGTCTTCTGATTGAATCCAACTTCTACCAACCCTGGAAGTGTGGACGGGGGCATTGTCTTGTTGGAATATCCAAGGCAGGGGTCCGAAAATGTTTTTCACGGCAATGACCGTTCCAGCAAACATTTGTAGTTGTTTCCGTTCGTTGTTGTGAACAAAAACTCCAACTCGATTGTGCCATAGTAGGTAATAGCTCCTCACACCATTATATCTGATGTACAGCTGTGATGTCTTGCCAAAATAAGCTCCTCCTTTCTTATATCATGGAAATAAAAGTTGTAACCATCGGGGCCGTCAAGGTTAATCTTTTTTTCATCCGAAAAGACAACGCGTTTCCATTCACTGCTCCAAGCGACATGTTCTCCTTCTAAATTCATTCGATGCTCCTTGTGTACTTGCCGCAAAACAGGTTTCTTTTTAAGTTTTCTTCTCTATATAGTACCACTTTTCCAGATTATCCTTCGGACCGTTGCTATGCTGGCTGATACTCCGCTGTTGGGCCCTATTTTAGTCGCTGATAGGGTAGAATTTGAGTCAAGAAGCAGAATTAACCGCTTTTCTCGCAATGTTGTTGCTTCTGCCGTGCGTCCTTTTTGATTTTTCCCATAGTGTTGTCGATCCGTAAGATAACTGTTTACAAAAGTCTTACTTTTATTAAGCCGGCTTGAAATTTCTCAGCCTGAGAGTCCTAACTCATTGAAAGCATCTACTTTTCCTCCTTCTGTCGCTGTCAAAGTCTTTTAACTAAATAAGTCTTTTAACTAAATAAAAACAGTTCTTTTCAACGCTTTTTTAAATATTCTTAACAAAACTTTGAAAAAAATCGCTAATTTGAACTCCTGCAACGAAATATTCGCAATGGCCTCATCCTAGTGGCGCATCTTTTTATACGCTTTTAAGAAGTTCATTCTTGGGAAATTCCAACGGTCGTTTCTTATTTACTCTTTAAATTTACGATTTCCTGTTAAAAAAATATGTACCTTTTCACAGGTAGTAAAAGTTTGGGGGTACAAAATTTCAAACAGGTATAAAGAGTGAAAATCGATTGCAAAATGTGCCTCATCCTAGTGATCGCCAGTGTATGTACATCAGCAACATCTTTGTAGTTAAAGCGGTACATAAAAGCATTTATAAATTGATTGGGAAAACTTATTTTTTGATATGATTTTCTGGTTATTGTTACCTGACCTCTCGTTTTCTTTCGATTAGAGCAGGCATTTAATAGGAAGGTTTAAGATACTTCTTAGCATTGCGTAATAAGTTCATAGGGAATTTCACTTGCCTGGATTGTTATCAGTCGCAGAAGCAATACTTACTTACTCAAAGTACAATATTGAAATGTTAAATTGGCTAAAAGTTTTAGTTACTATGGATATGGTAACAGGCGCAGATACATCGCTCTTTCCAGCTGTTCTTAAAAATGTATCTCACTGATGTTAGCATTGAAAATGTGTTCTTCTGGGAAACGGACGCTGTTTTATTTACGAGTATAGCATCTTTTAAGTACAGGATCTCAAACAATATTCCTCATTTTGCCCAGTTCATGAATTCATTTTAAAGCTGTCTGTAGATTCAATTATTTTGCTTTGTTTCCAAATTTTATTTCAAATACGTCGAAGAATTTTAACAAAGTCAGTGACTAGTTCCACCTGATTAAAACTCTAGTCTTCTACTGTGGATTTGAATTTTGCATTGCCTCAGAAGAGTAGAAGTTGGCAAGCTAAAACAGTAGTTTACATTGAATTGATGTGCCTTGCCCCTGTGTTGCTCCTGTAGTTGTTCAAAGTCAAAGTCAGAGCCAAAGCCTTATGGCTGGAGAATACCACGCCAATACATATATATTTCTAGTGGTGCACAAGCAACTAGTGAGCAATCAGAAAAATAAATTAAATATTTTGGTGCGGCTTCAACCGTCATAGAGGCAACGGTTTCGAAACAAAAAACTCAGAAGGACACGATATTATAAACTCATGTAAGCCACACGGGTTAAACATACCAAATATGTTACGCTATTTATTAAGTAAGAGCGGCACTTGATTACATACTGCGGCGGAGGACACCAAATCAGATGAAATATCATCTATGCTTGAGTAACGCCAAACGGCGACTTTTAAGTTATTTTGGCAGCAACTACTAAGTCGGTGCCAACATCTTGCGATCTAGTTTTTCGAATGGAAAGCAAAGAAAATCCAACAAAACAGAATAACAGAACATAAATAAGGAAAAAACTGTGCGGTAAATTTGCAAGAGTGGCCCCAAAATGGTCTAGTAATTGGTAAAACCTAAGCACGCAATTCTAAGGATTCTTGAGAACGAAGAACATCGATGAAAAATAAAAGAGCACCACAAAAATATTGTTTGATATTTCGAATGGTTTTACTTATTTACTTATGTGGCGCTACAGTTCGGTATGAATCTGGGTCTCAACTAACAAGCCTTTCCATTTAGTTCGTTTTTTAGCTAGCTGCCTCCAGTTACACACTCCAAGTCTGTTGAGGTCCCCTTCTACTTGTTCACGCCACCTAAGGTGAGGGCATCCTGCCGGAGCATTGGTGTCCATTCCCTCTACATGTCCTAGCAATCTCTGGCGACTGATACGCAGTTTTCTGACCATGTCGATGTCATTGTACAACTCGTATAGTTCGTCGTTGAATCGTTTCTCTCGAAACGACGGAGGATGTCTTCATCGTTTCGAATGGCCGGGTCTACAAAAATAAGGAAACGTGTTGTTGAAACCATGAGACGAAAAAGGGAGCAAGGAGTTAGAACGTGAACTACGAGTAAAACCGGATATAGAGAAACAAACGGTAGCTGACAGACGTGCGATAAGGTTAAAGGCATTGTTTCGGAGAAATGAACTTTTTTACAAGCAATACACAGCCGAAAGGCAACGAAAGAAGTGCAATGTCAAAACATAGGCAAACTGGCTAATATTTTGAAGATTGCGGCACAACGAAGAAAAATTCGCAAGAAGTTCAATTATTTAAGAATATAGTGAACATCACCATTACCTGGCTGAGGGCCCAGCATCTCCAAAAATAGCTCAGTCGCGAACGGAGTGTCCGGATACCTGGCGACCTCCGGATTAGCTAGCCTTATCTGTATACAGCGAATCTCTGTACAGATGGACACCCCTTTCTCCGCTACTCGTGGGACCATCTATGGATAAAACCTCAAAAACAAAATCCGAGGCCGGTACTCCTTCAATACCGGGCGGTAGAACGGTGTCTACACCGGTGTCTATAAGGCTCCTGCATTGTCCAGAGAAGGCATTGTCATCTCTTCACCAAGGCCATAGGTGGTTTAGGAGAGATTTGGCTAGGTGCAAAACTTGAGTTCGTGTCTGAGGAAGACATTCCTAGCAGACCTCGAACTCGTACCTGGATCCCAGCCGAACCCTCCTCTCCAGAAAGTATTCTGGAAATCATGTGGCTCAGAAACCCGACTCATCACTGAAAAGTCGCGCAACTGGAGGAACTAAGGGGTACCTATAGATGCGCGTTAATTGTGATCAATAAGGAATTCTTTAATCCTCTGGCGCAGACGAAAGGCATTCGTTCGTTCGTTCGGATTCGAGTCCGTACCTTTAAGGGTATACAAAAAGGATGAGCTGGACGCTCCTCCTTTAATACCTGATATCACAAGCTCGGATTTCGGAGCGTCGATATCCTTTCCAGAATTGGATTGCGACGACTCCAATCTGTCCGAGGTGACTATCAAGCCGTCGGTATCCTTTTCTGAAACCCTGTCGGAAATAGAAACCGATGACGAAGCAATTAGAGGTCCTACACGATCAGAGATAGAATATGAGCTCTGGGGCACATCTTCAGAATCGGAGGACCTCAACAACACCGTGGTGGAGGCGACTCTGGAAAACTGTAGCAAGGATACGGTTTCTTCAGATTAATCTCCACCACTCAAAAAAAGCTTCGGCCGCACTTATTCTGCGTCTTTCTAAAAACGCAGAAGACATAATCCTAATCCAGGAACCATGGATTGTAGAAGGTGTGGTTCGTGGACTTAGGACACCCGCTTACGCTCCGCTCTATACAAGAGACAAAGGTAAGATTAGAACTTGTATATTAGTGAAACGTAGCCTTAATGTATTTCTACTTCCCAACCTCAGCGACCCCGACTTAACCGTTGCCAGACTATAGACTGCCAAAGGCTCCTACTGGCTGGCATCGGCTTACCTTGGCCACGACCATGTGGGCCCTCTCCCTGGTGATAACCTAGAAAGGGTGGTACTGCAAGCTGGAAGGCAAAAAACTGGCCTCGTAATCGGATGCGACGCTAACGCACATCACACGGTATGGGGCAGTACCGACATCAATGATAGAGGTGAGCCACTTTTAGACTATATTTTAAGCACTAACCTCTTAATTTGCAATATTGGTAATGAGCCCACTTTTATAACTAGAAACCGACAAGAAGTGCCAGATCTTACTCTTGTCTCCGACAGCATCACTCAAAGGCTAACGAACTGGATGGTATCGTCTGAACACTCCTTTTCAGACCACAGATACATACAATTCAGTCTGAGTGATGCTCCACCCAGCCAACCAACTTTCCGGAATTACCGGAAAACTGATTGACCAAAATACAGAGAAATACTGTCAGAAATGCTATCCTCTGAACTATCAAGTCCCCCGTGTGACACCAATGAGCTTAACATGAAAGACAGGCCAAAATTGGAACCACTCTACCTATCCTACCAGACAAAGTTAGTATAGGTATACCAATCGCTACGTGCAAACTAACACTAAAGCTGGATGCCAATAAAAGAACTGACCTTAGGTGGACTGCTGGGCAAACATGTCTAGCGACCAAACAGATCTGGCCAAGGCTGGATCTGAGTCACTCTAAGTGTCTGATCCTTTTAAATAGGAGGTATCTCAGCGCGATAATAGGTGTCATTAGTGGACACTGCCTCATAGGCAAGCACGAAAGAAGGCTTGGCGCCTTTATTAATGATTTCTGTAGAAGTTGCATGGACGAGGAAGAGGAGGAGACAATCCTCCACCTACTCTGCACATGCCCAGCTCTCTCCCAGAGAAGAAAGCTTCATCTAGGAGCTTTCTTCTACAACGACCTAAACGATCTAGAAATCATAGACGTTAACAGTCTCCTACGCTTTATTATAAGCTCAAACTGGTTCCAGTAATAAGAGGATCTATATCCACGTGGCATCACAATGGGCCATTAGGCCTAAGTGGGTTGGTATTTCCAACAGCCACTCTTACCTAACCTAACCTAACCTATATTTATTCATCAATATTTTATGATTATTATTAATCGGACGAGGGAACAAGTTCGTGGTGGTGACTATAAGGATCAACGCTGTGCTATGAAAGTATGTATGACATTTAAAAAACATATACCCTCATAAATCACGAGCAAACTGTGTATTAATATCTTTACAGAAAACATCGTTATAATGGGTATAGTAAAAACGAGGTGGAGAAATTAAACCAATGCAGCTAGCAGTAGCCACGGTGGAACATTGGATAGATAGGATCAGTTTCCCGATCATCAGCCAAAGAATCGAGCGGTGCCTATTACGAGTATGAATGTTAAGACTCTGAGAGGGTGAAGTAGTTACTAAGTACCTTAAAGTGATAATTGACGTCGTTTGCCTGGGTTTCAAACAAACAGGTTGCCATGTTTTAAGTTGTAGTTCTAATTTTTTTTTCAGGCATATAAAAAAAAACGTGATGAGTATATGCAAAACAAAACAAAACTACCGTTCAGGCCACAAATCTTTTCAATCTTTATCCAATTTTACAAATAACTTAATATGTTCATCGGCATCTTAAGAGTATTCAGAAACAGAAAGAATCCACCATATAGAGATCGCATGTATACATATAGTGAAAATTTAAACTATGTAGTTAAGTATTACAGGATGCCAAAACCGAGTTTATTGATTTTCTATGGAGAATCCACAGCCATCCAACAAGTGCGATGCGATGGGCCGGACATTAGTGGCATGAAGAACTGTGATGTATACTTTGGTCATTGCTATAGTGAAAAGCAACAGCGCCTATTCGGATGCGGATTGGCCATAACCGGTAGATCTAGTCAAGCAGTCTTGAGCTTCCGAAACGTGAGCGAACATCTTATGGCACTCAGCAACAATGTGACCACGTCCTTATGGAAGACAAGGTCGACGGCACCAAAGAATTCTTCTATGAGCTCCTCGACAAGACATTTGAGCAATGTCCAAAGTACGACGTAGGACAGGAGGACTTCTTTGGAAGGACAGTTGGTAAGCATAACCTATACGACACCACTGCTGGGAACTTAGACTGGACTTAGGCTTATTGACTTTGCAATGGGACGAAATATCGCTGAAGAAGGAACACTTATCGTCTCAAATTACGCAAGGGGATATGTTCATGAAACAGTTAATAAAATTCATCACAGTGCAATAGGCGTAAGGCATGCCTCCAATATTCTGGACGTCTGACCTTCTAAGCAGCCAACAATGATTCGGATAATACATCGTTGCAGCCAAGGTGCGAATGTGGATTTCTCAAGTGCCACAATAAAGAAGAATTACTGTGAGATGATATAACGTGGCACGAGGCCGCCAGAATCTCCGCCGAACGCGAACCACGCAATCTCTCTACAACTCCTGTGCCACTAGCATCAAGTACTGAAGCCCGTGGAAATGCTGTCTACTTGCCATCATAGATGCCGCAACTGATGTGCTAGGTTTCACATGATCACCACCAAGAAAGCGACACTGCAAAGAAGGAAGAGAGTCGCTCATGAGCTCTATAAGCAGAAAATACGGGAAGAACATCGGCTTCTGCTGAAGAAGAAGAAAGAACACGATAACCGCGAAATCGAAGATATTGAGAGGTTGGACTCCAGGAATAACATATGGGAGTTTTATCAATAGGTAAAAACAATGTTTCAAATCAAGAACACCCATACAGAAACCTGTAAGGATGTAGAAGAGTCATGATAGAGCAAGACCAAGCCGATGCTATCAAAAAGAAGAGACACACAACATCCATAAACAGACACAATGTCACATTCGACAGCTATAAAATCGAAGTAGTAAAGGACTTTGTCTACCCCAGCTCTGCTATGAATTGTGCCAACAGAAATAAAACAAAGAATCACTCTTGCCAATCGCTGTTTCTTTGGGCTGAAAAGGTAATTGATGACCTCACCTGAAGTGTTTCGCGCAAGTTGAAAGGGATCTCAAACGACTCGGAGTACACTCCTGAAGGCAGTTGGCTAAAGATCAGGTTAACTGGAGAGGCTTGTTAGCTGAGACTCAGGTTCACTCCCAACTTCGCGCCACAAAGTAAGTAATTAATTTTGCGAAAGCTGTCAAACGATACACCATCACCCATGAGTGATGCTTCCGGTTTGATATTTTCTTTTTCAGCATTAGGATTTACTATCACTATCGAATAATCATCGAAAAACATCAGTCAAATTGGACGATATTTCACTGCCATTTGATTATGTCCAGGCTGGAAGCCTAATTAAAGTACAACGGAAGCAATGAATAAATGTGCATTCTGACAAGCAGACAGTCACCGACAGTCTTGGGCGTGTTTAAGCCACAAGTGCTATTCTATAATACTGTCATAACATATAATAATATCTAACAGATAATTTAAGAGTTAATCAGAAACTTTCATTTGTTATTTGGGGCGGTATTTCCATCCAGTATTTCCATACAGTCTTAAGGTAACTGACTATAGTTAGTCAGCTGTCACCGCCATTTAAAATAATTTTTATTTCATCCATAGTTAGACTAATTTTGCCTAGTTGGCGCGTCTAATGGCGCTAAGAATGGAGCAAGCTCCAATAAAATGTATCACGTCCTCTGCTGTAAATCGGTTACACAGTGTACATTCAGTGGACCGCTCGCTTCGATGGGGCAAATAGTTTAAGTACAAAAGCTCTCCTTTCGCTTTAAACATTGTTGAAATAGTATCAATACTGTTTTGTCGTAAAACTAATTGTTTGCTAGGTTGTGCTCCAACGTTTGATATAGGTTTCTGGATTAACTTTGCCTTGCTCGTTCATGAAAAAGTTTAAATAAGTATCTTAGCAATTTTTCAAAGTCATCGTACTGGAAAAATCCCCAGACCTATGCAGCATAACACATTATGTTTCTTGCTACCGCTTCAAATAGTTTGTACTTCACACTTGTTGCAAGATTATCTTTGCCAAGGAGTCCTTTCCAGTTGCAGTTGATGGCAATTTTAGCATCATGTAGTTTATGTCTGAAGTGCTCTTCAAGAGAAAGTTTGGGAGTCAAGATTACTCCTAGAAACTTATACTCTTTGGCCTTTTCTAGTTCCTCACTATCCCACGTCCATTTCTCATCGCTAGAGTATCTAACGGGGCCATTTCTGAAAACCATAATTTTTGATTTTTTCATGTTAACCTTTAAATTCAATTCGCTGCAATATTGCATAAGTTGCATCATATTTGGCGTTTCTGCCAATAGGACGATGTCATCTGCATACATAAGGCATTTGATGTTTATTCCATTGAAAACAATTCTTGGAAGAAAGGCAGTAAGTATCCTTGTTTGGCGCCCATATTTGTAAAACAAGTCCCATCCCACACTGCCTCTAGATTTTGCTCATACATACTTTGTAATACTTTGAAGAACTTCGTTGAAACTCCTACATTGCTTAGTTTAAAGAAGAGAGCATTTTTACCTATGGAATCGAAAGCAGCTTTAAAATTCACGAAAAAAGCGTATAGTTTCTTTCCATTATCAAGGTACGTTTTAGCTATGCTTGTTAATGTGAAAATGTTATCCACAGTGGAATATTGTTTCCGAAAGCCTGCTAGGAATTCACTAAGGAGTTATTTTCGTTACTGTGTTTAAAAAAGACATTCCTCTGTAGTTGCTTGGGTCTTCTGCACTCCCTTTTTTAAATATTGGGAAGATAATGCTTTTTCTGAAGTTTTCATCTACCACTCCTTCATCGAAAATCTGATTAAAACATCCAGTAAGGTATTGTTGAAATTTCTCCGTGGAGTACTGATAAAATTCGTAGGCCATACCGTCTATTCCTGCTGCCTTATTCAGCTTGCAAGCGTAAGCTACATTTTTTACCTCTATTAGCGTGATCGCCGCATCTATTGTAGTTCCACATTTTCTATGTAAGGTAAAGCAAACAAGTGATAATTTGGGCTAGTTTGGGGGGTTTAACAAATTTTCAAAATATACTGCTAAGGCCTCTGCTTCTACTTGTATTCGAGAGCGATTATATACTTCTTTGTTATTCAATCTTCTAGCTAGTCTCCAAAAGTCACGATTGTCTCTAACTTCATTTAACTCCTGTGTAAGATTTTGCCAATACTGTTTTTGTTTTTCTTTGCTGATATTTTATACTCCCTATTTGTTTGGTAGCAGAGGTTGGTGTTTTCTTTGTCAGATGTAAGCAAGCAAAAGATTTTTTTCTCTCACTAAGGCAAACTGCGTCATACCATGGCTGTTTTGATCTTCAATTAACATCACATTTTGTTAAACTGGCACGGTGAAGAGTTTTTGTCCATTATTTATGATTTTTACAAAGGTTCTATATAATTCATGAACGAAGCAACACTGAAAGTTTTTTTTAATACTATTTAAAGAGATAATAATGGGTAATGACCTTCAACGCCATTCATTTTTGAACCTAAAAATGTAACCCAGCACTGACTTAAAGCAAATAATTAACACAAGAAAGCCCATTCCTTCTTGAAATTATATAATATGTTATTTAACATACCTTTGCCACCGTTTTGTCCGTTTTGTAGGAGTCTCATTATGTCGATATCGTCAGCAGAGTTGAGTTGTTGTAAAGATCTGTTAAATATATCTGTTTTTTGTTCAATATCAGCTCCTTTAAAGTGAGGATATGAGGACAGATTTGATAGTTGGCATTATAGTCCTCTTACCGCAGTCAAAAGATCACATGTTTTATCCGCCACCTTCTTTTGTAAGCATGTTGAAGAATGGCCTTCCCACAGTGATTCGTCGGAATGCCTAGGTAACTTATGACTACCAACTGTTTCTTCATACATGTGCATATGTATGTATGCATAGAAGTATGTGCATATATGGTGTCATTCATTTCCATAAAGTATTGATAAGTTTCAATGTTTTAGTCAAGAGACTTTTCCAATATTTATCTTAATTTGAATATCGCACCTGTCATGGTTTTCCAAAATGTAAACTACACTAGCACGAACAGATGATTTGTTCTATTTATATATCTATTTATTTATTTTCTCTGAAGACATGTCACAGATAATCTAATGGATGTGGTCCACCAATGGATTGATCAGCCTAGACTTAGTCGTCTATTTGATGTTACCGTTTCAGCTTGTTTCTAGTTCATAGAGGGCTAACCGTAAACCGTAGTTGGCAATGTGTTGATAAATATAATTTTTACGTTAATATATGTAGATGTAATATTGTGGTGACTGCGACTTAAGTGATAGAATATTAACTTTACAAATGGACCATCTGGTGCTCGATCCCCGTTCAGACTTCGCAAGATCTTAGATGTTAGATGTCCCCCACTTGATCGGAACTTCTTCCTTCCTATCTCCATCTAAGTTTCAAACTATCTAACTATCTAACTCATCCATAGACATTTTAAGTGTATTTATGCCCTTTTGAGTATTATGGTATTCATAAAAATCCAATGTATGTACACCGTCGATGTGCCCTCTGGATCCATCGGCCCATTAGGCATTTGTCAGATCAGATAAATTCTAGTTCCTAAAAGAACCATATGGAAATCGGAAAAGCTAATTGGAACGGACCTAACAGCTTCTTTAGGAATCATAACTGGTGGCTGTGCTTCCTCGGTAATGACGTGGATGCCGCTGCCGATATGATTACAAACACTATTCTCTTATCCACTATTCTCCCTTATCCCTTCTCGAATAAAGAGTATCAAGACAAAAGAAACGCGGTGGCTCAACTAGAGTTGCTAACAGGCTATCAGAGGGAAAGAAGTGCTATTCCTGGCTTATTTGACCTTCTTCTTGAATATGTGAAGTTTCAATACGACCAAAAATTGAAGCAAAATGTACCACAAAGACCCAAAGGTAGGAGTAAAACTTTTGGTCGTTAGTCAAAAACATTAAAAATATTGCCCCATCCACCATCGTAAAACTCACTCATAATGACATTCCAGCTATCAGATCTTTTCACAAAGCCAATCTGCTCCTGGCGCACTTTGCAGAACGTTCGAGATTGTTAGATTGCGCTTTGTATCCGCCTAGACTTGAGTGCGTCGATGGGGAGGATTCAATGGATTGAATCCACTCGTGTGATAGTAGTATAGATCTTAGGGTACATAAATCCGATGGTCCAGATGGTATATCCTTAATTCTTCTGAAGAGGCTTTTTGATCAATCCTATCCTTTAAGACTCCTTCCGAGTAGATAGAAAGACAATCTCTAACAAAGGCGAATCTTCTTCTCTCTTCTCCTACCGACCCATAGCATGCATTCTATCCAAGATAATGGAAGCACTGATAAACTGCCAGCCCGGGTGGTCGTGGTGTAGTGGTACTAGCAATCGCTTCTCACTCGAAGGGCCAAGGTTCGAATCCTACCCATGACAAGTTTTTCAAGTTTTTCATTTGTGTAATCGGAACTCAATCAGAAAAATTCTGATGATACGTAGATTTGGCTGTTGTAGAGTTTCAAGCACAAAAAACAAGTGTAAATTATAACCTTCGAATCACTCTGAGTGAAGAAAAAACTCTCCGTCCTATTCGGACTCCCACCCCTGGAGAGCTAATATCGAAACCAAATACACCTAAGTTTCAAACCACTACAAAAACAATTTTCCTTTCTCCTCCTTCTACCTTTCCGCCCGCGCCATGGCAACAGTTAAAGCACAGATAATAAATCTTATTTCGGAAACGATGATAAAAAGCTAAATTTTGGCTATGCGACAAAAATTTTTCACTTTGTCAGCCTTCAAATTCGACAAAAATCAAAGATCCCTCTCATCTATACGAAAAATGGTAGGTTGAACAACATGATTTTAAGAGATCGGGGATGAAAACTAATTATCCGCTTTTATTTAAATACAATATATTTAATAAAGCCATTAAAAATAAATAAATAATACGAGTTGGAAAAAGAAAACATTCGAAAAGCGCGCTTCAGCAAAGCTATCATTCCTTCCTTAAATAACCCAACAATTTCTGTCCGCACACAAAGCAATTAATTCCATCAAATCGTCGACTCGAAACGATTCTTAAACCATTATCCCATTTGGATGATTTAATGCCCTGGAATCTCTCTGGAATCATTATGAACATGTTAAACTCATCATAAAGTCAGCTTCATTGGACATGACTTGCCACACATGAGCGATGAAAGAGGCGCACTTTTTTCCCCATTTCAGATTCTATAACCATCTTCACAATCTCCACTATGTCTACAGATACTGTTATTAGTTCCAAGCTTTACATCGATTTTAAGTGCTCCGCTTGAAGAATTTAAAAAACTTAAAGATTTCTTAACGTCGGATAACTATGCTACAAAGCGCGCGCGTACTGGTGTACTGTTGTCGATACGCACAGGGAGCTGTTCACAGATTGATTTATGAAGATCAAAAATATGGACCCTTTCACGTTGGCAAAATATTCGACTACAAGCCGATGTGGCTTCAAATCCTTTTGGACAACAGACAACATACAACAGACAAGGGACAACGCACGTTGATGATGTTGTTTCGGCCAGTGAATGCACATTAATCGTGGCGAGATATCTGCTGAATCTTTACAGAAATAACATACATTTCTGCTTTCGTCACACACAGAGGAGAGTTATGACAGCGGCATTGTCAGAGTCTGCCATTAGCGAAAGGCAATCAGCGTCGGTAATAAAAACCAGAAAAAATCGCACAGAATAAAAAAAACAATTCAAAGAGTCGAACAACAAATATGACGACATTTTTCGTTTCGATTATCATCATTTAGTATTATGTTGTTGGGTTGTAAATACATGTTTAAAATGTCTGTACTGGACGAGGACACAGTTCTCTTTGAACAAAGTAAGATCTTTGCCTAAATGAGCATACACTACCTAAGTTTACTGTGTAATCAGGCAGTTGTCGATAATAGGATTGAATCAAAACCAATTTTTACGGTCAGTTGATTCCTTATGCCCACATTGGCTAATAAAATCTAATGGATACTCTACAAAGTTGCAAGAAAGAAGCCATTAATTTGAAACCATACATATACAACATAAATCCGACACTGGTTCGTATTATTATACACCCGAATAATATTTTTAATTTCAGATTGAAATACACTGACTGCTAACAAAAGGCAGATTTCCATTGATGTACTCTAAAACTCACCGCTCATACTGACACCCACTACCCAGTCTTCAGTATCCACAACGGTATCTTCGGTGGAGTTATCGATAAATTTTGCTTCTTATCAGGAATTCTGAAATGAAATTCTCTTTAGCTGTCGTCCTCTTTAATCCCATGATTCGATTATAACTACTATATATGCTGTTTACTGGACCTTGATGAGGCTTACAAAATAAAAGCTCTTCTCTAGAACCCCTGATTAGACCATAGAAAATTATTTTAGTCTTCTATGTTTAGTAAATAAGATCATCGGTATTGTAATTGCAACATTAATTATCCATAAATAAGAAACTCATACTGACAGGATTAATTAAATTGTTCCGATATTGGATCTCGAATGCATAAACAAAAAGAAAGAGCATATGTATGTGTTTAGGAAGGATTCGCTCCCACAAGCAATAGCGTTCTACTTTAAAATATGAAGAAGTCATTAGTCCAACTGCTTACTTCTCATCTACCTACGAGTATATACCTACTACAATTCCGTTTTTCAAACGCTATACGAAATATGTAAATAGTGCCTGGAGAGGAAACATGCAATTTTGTTACCTAGTTTGCAAAATTACTAGGCTTTTCGAAAATGTAATTTAAGTGAAAAGTTTTAATTTGACTGCTATCTCAAAAATCGAAATTAACAAGATCTACACTTTTCTCAATTACATACCAGAATTGGTCGAAAATGTTTTCTTCTTGATTCAGATTTACAAAACTAAGACAAATACGAGTATATTATTCCTTCCAAAACACAAGCAGTTCTTCAGTTGGATGTAGATCTGTTTGGTTTTCATTTCCAAAATTGAGAAAACTATGCACACTTTGTAATTGTAGTTGGTAACATACTCGTACCTTCTACCTATGTATATAGGTTACAACATGCCGACATAATCGTTAAATACCTCTCTCAAAAGAGTTTTATTCAAAATAGAAAAATCCTCTTTTTCTTTTGGATATTCCTTGATATCTATTGAGCCTTCAACCATGTAAGCTCTGATGCAGTTATAATCAGTCTGCATGTAAGTCAATTATGTATCGGCCTATGGGATGGAGTCTCATATAATATCTAAAGATACAAAAATATTGCAAAGTCTCGGAAGATCTAGAAATATTGAGACTTTGGTTTGCGGAAAATAAACTGATTATTGGCGAGAAGACAAAACTTATGTCTTTCAAAATATCAAATAATGTTTTAAATGATTTTAATTTATGCATTCATGCTTATGATTGTAATAAATTCTATTTACCTGTCCATAGTAATGGAAAAAGTAATTATATTAGTAGTTCACCTTGTTCTAATAATTGTTTTAACATTGAATCAGTGCATCACTATAAATACCTTATAGTATTAATTGACCATAACTTGAATTGGAAAGATCATATTCATACTCTGAAATCGCATATGTTCCTTATAAAGCGCAAAATGTATCTCCTCAAACAATATTGTTCAAAAAAAGTATTAACGTCAATCTATTACGGCCTGGCTCACTCTAAGTTGCAGTATGGTATCTCAAGTTGGGGAAGTTCTTATAATAACTCCTTCAGTCCAATGTTAATAGCTCAGAAACATTTAATTAGGATTATCTGCATCTGCATTATCGGCTTCAGTGTGCCGGAAATCCGTGGAAAAGTTTGATTGTGAGTACACTCATTTGGATCTTAAGCCAACAGTTAGATAGAGATTGGTGCAAAATAAAGAAAATATAGCCGCCGTAACAGCCAGTACCGAAGAAAACCCAGAAATGTCAACCCGGCTTATTTTGCTGATGGATTGCGCCCTACATCCATATAAGATTTTGCTGACGTAAGAATTGAAGTCGGACGACCATAGACAACGCCGTGAGTTTGCTAAATGTTGGTCGGAGATCGTTATTTTGGACAAAAAACCATCATCTAGGACAAGGCCCAGCTTTGGCTCAGCGGCTATGTCAAAAATCAAAATTGCCATTATTGGAGCGAACACAATCCACAAGTATTCGGCCAAGCATCAATGCATCCACAAAGATTAACTATTTGGTGCGGTTTAGAGCATGGCGGCATCATCGCATCACACTGTTACCGTCAATGGTCTCAGGTATAAAATGGTGTAAACCGACTTTCTGTAGTCAGAGCACGACAACATCAATATATTCGAGCTGTGGTTCCAAGAAGATAGCGCTACATGTCATACAACCGACACAACTCTCGAAGTTGTGAATGAGAAATTAGGCGACTGGTCATCTCACGGCGAGCGTTCATCAACTGGCCGCCGCGATCATGCAATTTTATTTTTTCTCTGGAGCTACGTCAAGTCTTTGGTCTACGCTAACAACTCAACCACTTTGGATGAGATCGAGGCTAACATTCGACATGCTATTGCAGGAATAACGTCGTATATATTGGACCAAGTTATCAAAAATTGGACCGACCGCTTGAAGCTGTGACAGCGAAGCCTTGACGGCCATTTGAATGATGTGTTATTCCACACATAATGGCATGAACGTAGCTTCAAAATAAAGTCAGAATAAATTTTTTATCTCACACCGTTGTTGTTTTATTTTGATTTATCTGGTGGATACTAGATCGTAAGGATATTCCATGCAGTAAGAGAGGAAGTAAGATTCGTTTTTTTCATAAGGCATTATGCAAAAATTTAGGGCTTATGTAGGAATAAATATAGCCACGCTAGACTAATATGGATGTATTATAGGAACTAGAATTCTATTGCTAGCCTACAACATAAAAATGTCAGTTCTATTTATAAATTGTGACGGAGAATAAGACCTCTAAGTATAGTACTTACGATGACGACGAGCCTGAAGTAAAATTGGGCTGGTAAACCTTCTAATATATAGGTTAAGGGCTAAAAGCATAAATTCTCACAATATTACGTATTGTTACATTAACCCATCTACTTATCTACTAATTGGCCAACAGAGAATACTGTCAGAAACGCTATCCTCTGAACTATCAAGTCCCCCCGCGTGACACCGATGAGCTTGACATGAAAGTCAAGGAATTTACTCTGGCTCTCAATCAGGCTATGGCCGCTTCCTGCCCTCTTATTCAACCTAGAGGTAAGAAAAAGCTACATTACTGGACATCAGAAAAATGACTGACTGGGACGCATACAAAGAATCCCTCAAATTATACAAAAAAGAACTGAGGAAAGCAAAGCCACAATCCTGGAGGTCATTCTGGGACAAAATCACAGAAACCTCTGAGGCATCGACGGCTCCTGGACAATCTCAAATGATGAATCACTTAAAATGCTACTGGACACCTACTTTGCAGGCAGTTCCCAACTCGCGGCCAGTAGCAGCCCAAACAGGCCTACTGCAACTGAGACCAAAATTCATGGTCTGATTAAAGAGACAAACTGCTCTAGGCGCTGCATAGCTTCAAACCATACAAGTCTGCTGGTTCGGACTCAGATATTATTCTGTCTGTGCTAGAAAATATTATGAGGAACTGTGTAGAATTTATCCACATTCCACTGTCATGGAGAAAAGTCAATGTATTATTTATTCTCAAAGCCGGAAAATGTTCTCATGTTGTCCCAAAGGACCTCAGACCTATAAGTCTATCATCTTTCCTTCTAAAAACTCTAGAACGTCTGATATGGATATACGAGCACAAATTGACCCAAGACTTCTGTCAACGGCTCAACATGCCTAATGTAAAGGAAAGTCGGTGGAAACGGCTCTGCACTCACTGACTAGCCACATCGAACCATCCTTACAATATAGAGAGTACACAATGGTTGCTGTCCTGGACATAGAGAGCGCCTTTAACAACGTCAACACATCCGCAATCACGACTGCGCTGTTAACTCTGCAGGTAGACGACTCACTAGGGGAGTTGATCGGTCTAATGCTAAAAAGCAGGATAATCAACTCCAAACTGGGTGAGACTTCTGCTAAAAGATATGTCAGTAAAGGTACGCCGCAAGGCGGTGTCCTCTCTCCCCTTCTCTGGAACTTAGTAGTTAACGAACTACTGATATACCTGGAAGCGGGTGGTAGCAGGGTGATTGCCTATGCGGATGACGTTGCTATAGCCGTCTCAGGTAAGCATCTCAATACCGTTACAGAACTCCTTCAATTAAATTTCAATAGATTAACCCGCTGGGCAGATCACCATGGATTGAGAATAAACTCCCATAAAACTGATCTTGTCCTCTTTTCCAGGAAATACAAAATTCCAATTGTAGATCCTCCTTCAATAAGCGGTCGTCCCAGTTTACTATTTTTCTCATTTCTGAGAAGAAACTAAACTGGAAACCTAACATTCAAGAAAGAGTCAATAAAGCTACAGCAGCTTTATTCTTTTGCAAAACAGCCATTGGGAATAAATGGGGCCTTCGACCTCGCATAACTCACTGGCTATATATCTCGGTCGTTAGACCGATACTTACTTACGGGGTGGTGTGGTCGTCTGGTGGATAGCTTTAGAAAATGCATTAAACTAAGCAGAGTCCAAAGAACAGCATGTCTATGCATAAGCGGAGCATATTCCGCCTCTGCGGAATTAGACATTCTGTTTCATTTGACACCCTTCGATATTTTCAGCAGGCAAGTAGCAGCGGTTGCAGCTATTCTCCTTAAAGCGACTAAACAAAGGACAAATAATTTATTTGGCCACGCCAAAATTCTTAATACATTAGGAATCCTGTCAGAGAACATCCATTACACCATACCTGAACTTTGGTTTGACAAAAACTTCTCAGCGCCATAATAGGTGTCATCACCGAAACTGCCTCATAGGCAAGCACGCAAGAAGCCTGGCGCTTTTACAAAAGATTTCTGTAGAATCTGCATGGACGAGGAAGAGGAGGAGACAGTCCTCCACCTACTCTGTACATGTCATCTCTCTCCCAGAAAAGAAAGCTTCATCTAGAAGCTTTCTTCTACAACGACGTAAACGATCTAGAAAATATAGACGTTATGTCTCCTACGCTTTATCATAAGCCCAAATTGGTTCCATTAGTAAGAGGCATCACACGTGGCATTATAATGTTTCAATAGGCCTAAGTGGGTTGGTATTTCCAACAGCCACTCTTACCTACCTACCTACCTAGCTACACTGGTTTTGGAGACATCTATAAATTTCTGATTTCATTCCTCAGGAAAAGTCAATTTCGAAGTACCAGGAGTGTCATTGCATCAGACAGCAAATTCGGTATAATGATATAATAATCGTAACTTCTCACTATAATTCTGTTCTGTAGCCTATAGTCAAAAGCTCTTCGAACGTCGAATGCGAGTTATATGGCAGTAATTCTCTTTTGGGATGTTATCATAAAATGCAGTCAGACTTGTCAAATTTAAAATCATTTTCATTGTTCTAATATAATTTCTAATAAATGACGACTTGCACAATTTCGAACAATTTTTAAACTGCAGACTACATAATGATGATGTTTTGCAAAAAAAAAAAAAAAACAAAGTCTTATCGAAGTTCTATCAGCTTACAAATTGAAATTTTGAATGCAAAGTTGAGCTCTGCACCACAGCTTCAATTGCTGTAGTCCATGGATCATAAAATTCATATAATAAGAAAATTATGAATGCATAATCAATCAGAATTGTCGGTGATTAAAGGAGAACATAAATTTCTATCTGTCACTAGATTCATCGTTTTCGTTCTCTTCCCCCGGTCGGTATAGGAGTATAGTCGTATAGCGGTCGTGTTTTTGGCGAGCCAACGCACCGTGATGCACATTCGAAGGCTTATCCCCATATCTTGGGCAAAGTTTGCTTACCGGGTGAGCCTGAGTAATCAACCATTGCAACATGGTTTCGTGAACTAATCGTTTTTTGTTGGGAACGCCAACATACATACGTCAACGACAACTGAACGTGACCGACAGTAATTGGCCGTTGAATGGAATCAAGTTGTCAGAAGATTTTCCATTCGACATTTTGTGATACTTTCATGTTAAATGTCAGCATTGCTTAAGGCGAATATAGAGAATACAGAGACCGCCTTTGAGTGAGGTTATATTTTAGATTGACATTTTGCATGGATAATCAAAATAACATCTAACTTTGCCTCAATTGATAACAGAAGACATGAATAATACTCGTATTCTAAGCCGCAATTAATGCTATTGTACGAGTAAAATAGATAAGAAAGCTCAGCATATACTTGTACGTTTCACAAGTATCTCGACAATTCGTATATAGTGATGATAATGTACGAAGTTTGATAATAATAGAGACTTTCCTGACAGCGGATTTCAATTTCAAAAAAAAACTGGAACGAGATTGTTTATATCTCTTCAAAATGACTGCATACTTTAACGATTATATTCGTTGTACATATGTGCGTATGATATAAAGTGAATTATTTCATTCGGAAATTTTTAAATCAATTCTTTAAAAGTTGTTCATAGTTTCACAGTAAGAGGAATGGTGTACTAACTTCATCCACTAGCTCACTTAAATACGGTTAATGAGGGCCAAGGGAGAGTTCTTTACCTTCCCGAAGTCCTTCAAATATTCGTATCTAATCAAGCTAAAGCTCTGAATGTTTCTAGTCAAACACTCCACGTTTTCCAATTACTGAATGTGTTTCTAAGTTTTTGTCAATTTCAGAAATACACATTGTTACACGTACCATATTATAGCAGGACCTATTACTTAACTTTTCCAGACTGCAACGTCAAAATCAATGACAACATCTTTGACTTACTAGATGGAGAACACTACCTTCAAGAAACTGCTTGCGACATCCACCAAGCAGAATTCAAAAGCAAACTAAAAATGATGATAGGCTAGATTAGGTTAGGTGACGGTGCCCGATGGAAAAAATCAACTCACTTAGGCCTACTGGCCCATTGTGATACCAAGTGGATCTGTGATCCTACGACTCTTGAAACCAATTTGAGCTTCTTACGAAGCGCAGACAACTGTTAACTTCTATTGTATATTATTTAGATTGCTTAAGTTATTGTACCATATAACAAAGCTCCTAGGTTTTCTTCTTTGGAAGAGAGGATAGTCTCCTCGAAGTCATTTGTACGACTGAGTCCAAGGACTTGAAAGCGGCCTGACGCATATATCATTTCTACCAGGGCAGGACTTTTTTAATCGCCCAAATTTCCACTTGGAACACGCTATAGTGATTTGGAAGGCAGAAAGCGAGGCTTAGGTTAAGCTTAGTTAAGAATGTTGGGTTAGGACATAATGTTGTCAATGTTTTCTGGAAGTATTCATAATGTATTAAGAATATTAGCGCGGTCCACTGTGTAGTCACATTAACAACCATTTACCTGCTGAAAATATTGAGGTGTGTCAAGTAAAAAAGAATATCCAGTGCCGCTGAGGTTGTACTACGTAGGGCTCCGCTTATGCATTGACATGCTGTCATTTGGATTTTGCTTAATTTGCTGAAGTTGACTGCATTGTCTTAGGCCGTCCAACAGACAACCACCCCGTAAGTGAGTATAGCTCTTATAACTGCGACGTAATGTGTGGCTGAAGACCCTATTGGTTCCCAATGACTTTTTTTGCAAGACAACAAAGCTGTTGTATTTTTGTTTACTCTTTCTTGAATATTAGATTTCCAGTTTAGTTTCCTCTCAAAAATACTTCAATGTATTCGTATCTTAAAAGATTAACGTGGTACCATTAATTGAGGGAGGATCTATAATTTATATTTCCTGGAAAAGAAGTCAACATCAGTCTTATGTGGGTTTACTCCAAACCATAGCGATCCGTGCAACGAATTTATTTGTAAAGATTTTGCTGTAAAAGTACCTTTTATGGCATTGAGAGGCTTTCCTGAGACAGGTACAGGAAAGTCGTCGGAACGTACAATCACCCTGCTACCACCGGTTTCCGGGTATATCTGCAGTTCACTGACCACTAAATTTCAGAGGCACGGTGAAAGAACACTACTGACACATTTTTAGCAGAAGCTGTTTGGAGTTAATAATCCTGCTATTTAGCATAAAACTGATCAACTCCTCAACTTAGTGATCTACCTTCAGAGAACGCAGTTCTGATTGCGGATATTTTGAGGTTGTTAAAGGCACCTTCTATGTCCAGGAACGCGACTATTGCGTAATATCTATAATGCAGAGATTGTTCAAGTCAGTGAATGTAGAGCCATTTCCACAAACTTTCCTTTACTCGTAAACTAAAGTCCTGGATAAATTCTGTATCGTATATGGATATCAAACAGTTGCTCTGGAGTCTTCAGAAGGAAATATGATAGGTCTGAGGTCCTTTGGGATAACATTTTCTGACTTTGGGAATGAAAACTATATCAACTTCTATCCATGATTTCTTTCCAACTAGCGTTGGCAGGATGATATCTGCAGCGCCTAGAGCAGCTAGTCTTTTGTAATCACATCGTGAATTTTAGTCACGGCTGCAGTAGTCCGGTTGTGGTTTCTACTGGCCGCGAATAGGAAGCTTCCTGTAAAGTGGGTGTCCATTATCAGGTTGAGTGATTCATTACTTGAGGTTGTCCAAGAGCCATCCGTTCTTTTCAAACAGCTAGGAATCATAGGATTTGTAAAAAGCATTTTTCTTAGACGCGATGCTAGAGGTTTCTGTTATTTTGTCACAGAATGACCTCCAGGATTATTTCTTTGGCTTGCTCAGTTCTTTTTTATATATTTTGTGGGATTCCTGTATTAGTCCCAGTCAATCCCTTTTCTTACACTTTTTTCCTGGTTTGAAACGTTTTCTGCAAGTGATTCTAAGCGGTCCCAGTGCTGATGTCCACCAGTGCGGATTTTTCTTGCCTCTACCCGTAGATTGAATAAAATGACAGGAAGCAGCCAGTGTAAAATCCGTCACTTCAGGTTAAGCTCAGTGGAGCTGCATTGGGAACTTATGAGTTCAGAAGAGAGTAGTTTTAGAAGTGTTCCTGTGTATTTGGGCCAAACAGTTTTCCTATAGTTTCGGAACGCTAGTGGGGGGAGGAGTATTATTCAGAGTGAATTGTGGTCTGAAACTGAGTGTTCAGACGATACCATCCAGTTCGCTGGCATTTGGGTCGATGTTATCGGAGGCAAGAGTGATATATCTGGCACTTCCTGTCGATTTCTTGTTATGAAGGTGGGCTCATTGTCAATGTTGCACACAATGAGGTTAGTACTTAAAATATAATCAAAAGTGACTGAGGAGCTCTATCGTTGATGTCGGTGCTGCCCAATACAGTATGATGAGCGTTAGCGTCGCACCCGATTGTGAGGCTATCTTTTAGCCTTCAAACTTCCTGTACCATCCTGGGAGAGGGCGCACATAATCGAGGCCAAGATATGCCGATGCCAGCCAATAGGTGCGTTTGGCAGTCTCCTGTCTGGCAACGAGGTCGCTGAAGTTAGGAAATTAGAATACATTAATACTACGTTTCTCTAATATACAAGTGCTAATCTTGGCCAGGCCTTTTTTAAGTGTGGAGGTTATTCTGGAGAAACCGTAGCTGATCATAAAGGAACACTTTTTAATTCATCGTTGGTTTCCATTTTCGAAGTCAGAGGCAGAAACCGTCGGCTTGATTGTCACCTCAGAAAGATTGGAGTCACAACTACCGATTTCAGAAAAGTAGATCGACGCTCCAAGACATGAGGCTGTTTCAGTTAAAGGACCAGGAGGCTGCTTATAAGCTCATCCTTTATGTAAACCTTTAGGGTGATGGACTCGAATCCGAACCATATTGTGCTCTTAGTGTACGCCATGTAATTATGGGATTAATTATTGATCACGATTAATGCGCATATATAAGGGCCCTTAGTTCCTCCAGTTTTGCGACATTCCAGTCATGAGGAGGAAGGATAAGGTTGCTGAACCTAACGATCTTTGCTAGGGATATCCTCCTTAGCATCATTCTCGAACTTTATACCCGGATAGACCTATCCTATTCCAGTTACGGCTGTTGTGTAAAGATCGAGGGATATTAAATTGACACAAGGTATAAGACTGATTTGGCCTTGGCACCAGCCAACCATGGAAGGTGTTCCGGGGTTTTCCGCATGGCCAAGAATTTGACGGAAAGCTTTAACTCGACCAAATGTCATCATTGAGGTGAAATTATTCCATAAGCACCGCTTTTATCGATCACTGCGATAGTTACAACGTCTGTTAGGACTTCGATAAAAAGATGTTCGAAGGCCCTGGCGGGATTTTAGCGATTTTCAATTTGGAGAGTGTCGGGAACAGTGAGTACGAGGATTGTCTGAAAAGTGATGAAAAAATGATACAAGACATTTTTTCTCAAATTTTTTTTTTATTTTTCTACATAGTCTCCTTGTAACTCTACACACTTCTCCCAGCGATGCTCCTATCTCTCTAACCCATCCAAATAGTACTTGGCGTTTTTCTCTGCAAAATAATTGTTCACGAAGGTGAAAATCTCTGTCCTCCGAACGCAGTTTTTAGATGAGGGGACAAAAAGAAATCGCTTGGGGCTAGATCTGGTGAATAAGGGGGATGGTCAAGCAGTTCAAACCATAATTCATGGATTTTCGCCATGGCAACCGCTGAGGTGTGAGACGGCGCGTTGTCTTGGTGAAACAGGATTTTATTTTTTTGCAAATGTTTCCGTTTTTCCGTATGCTCCTATAATGGTTTTTCCTTTTCGAAGATAATCGATTAAAATAACTCCATTACTATCCCAAAAAACAGTCGCCATCACTTTCCCAGCCGAAAAAGCAATTTTTCCTTTTTTTGGGGCCGGCTCGCCCTTGGCAGTCCACTATTTTGACTGAATTTTTGTTTCGGACGTATAATGGTGTATCCAAGTTTCTTCTACAGTAATTAATCGGCGCCAAAACTCGAATTTATTGCGCCTAAACTCCGCCAACAGAGCGTTGGAAATGTTCATTCGAACACGTTTTTGGTCTAACGTAAGCAAACGCGGCACCCAACGCGCGGACAGCTTTCTCATGCTTAAAACTTGATTTAATATGTAACAAACAGGTTCTTTGGGCATTTTCATAACCTCTACTATCTCTCTCACTTTAATTTGGCGGTCGTCTAACACCATCTGGTGAACTTTAGCAATGTTATCGTCAGTGGTTGCAGTTTTTGGACGTCCCGAACATTCATCATCTCCCAACCTCTTATGGCCACGTTTAAGTTCAGCTGCCCAAAATTTCACTGTGGTAAATGATGGTGCAGAGTCCCCATACACAGTACAAGTCATTTTTGATTTGCGTAGGCGCATTGCCTTTGAAAAACAAGAATTTAATAACAGCTCGATACTAAATTTTTTCCATTTTCACAAAAAAACACTCACATCGACTCACTCAAACGGCTGTCAACTAAAAACTGCTCGTCCAAAATGACTGAAACTTTTATTGACGAGTGACGTCAACGTTGCGGAAACTTTTCAGATAACCCTCATAATCCACCTTTTAGGATGCTTTTGGCTCACTTAATTTTATTTATCATATACGGAAATCTCTCAACCTCCGCACTAGATCGAAGGGTTTTGATAATGCGTGCAGCATTTCGGCATCTGCTGGGGCTTGGATGGGGCTTGTCGATGCAGCTGAGCCTGTGATACCTCTTTTGGGGAAAAGTTTTAGTAGCAGCAGTAAGTCTGTGGCAGGCCATGTGGTCAGTCGGCGCTTTACTGCTGCTAGTGTGGAGGAGGCGGTAGGACCATGGTTTGCCACTCCTTGAGAATTTTGCAGGATTTGGCTCGTTGCGTTTCCCTTTGCAAGGTGCACCATGGCCTGTCACATTTTTGCCTTTACTTCACATTGCAGGGGCTTTGCCGGCAGTCAATGCAGTCAATGTATTACCGTCTGGTATTGAAGAAGTACTGGTCTCGAGTTTTAATTTAATAGATGATTCCATATATGCCCCCACGAGTGGCGGAGGAACGGAGGTAGGTCCATCTGTATAGAGATGCGTTGTATACAGATAAGGCTAATGATGATAAGTTGGATAAAAGTTCACCTCGAACGTATCCAATTAGCAACCTAGAGCTATCTAGAGAAACATAGGCCGATTCTGATTCGGTTCAACATAGAGAAAACATTGGTAAATCACTATATTGGCTCAGAATCGATAAGGTCGAAGCCATTTACATGCGGCGCTGATCAGTATAATGCGTACAAGGTTGTATTGCCAGAGATCTACATATACAACGCTGTCCAAAAATTTAACTTTTGACTTTGAGAGTTGCAAATTTTGGAGCGAATAAACTTGTCGATATTACTTTGCACTAAGCAGAAAAACACGTATGATTCATAACATACTCGTATGTAAAAATATTTTGTTGGTGATAACATGAAATACGAAGCGAAATCATAGGTGTGAGTCGAATATATTCTGATTTCGTAAATATGTCACGGAAGGACAGTTTTTGATTGCTCCGATGTCATCGGCACCGATTTAGGAAAGAGTGAGAAAAAGGCTGGTTAGAACTGGACTCTCTCCACTTTAACTTGGACAAAAGCCATATTGTCATATATATATATATTGCCATATATATATTCATATAGCCATATATTCTGATTTCGTAAATATGTCACGGAAGGACATTGTCATATATATATTCATATAGCCATATATTCTGATTTCGTAAATATGTCACGGAAGGACAGTTTTTGATTGCTCCGATGTCATCGGCACCGATTTAGGAAAGAGTGAGAAAAAGGCTGGTTAGAACTGGACTGTCTCCACTTCTACCAGTCTTCACTATGCGCTTGAAAAAACATTTTCCGAAATAGAATTATGTGGCTAAATATCATCTTCTCAGTTTAAGATATATTTCGGAAAGAAATATGAGAGAAGCTAGGCAATAATGGAAAGGATACTACCAAAAACTGCAGCTGTAAATGTATGAGATTGCTTTCCTGAATAGAAAGAGGTCAAATATGTTTTTCTGGATTCAGTAGCAACAGCAGGTGTTTAATAATATACGTAGTAAGTAACAATATTTCTGAAAATAATTTTAATTATCTTTCTTTTTGGGAAGAAATGCTTTGGAAAATACTGAGCTCATTTAAGGCAAAGTCATTTTAAGCTCCTAATCCTGGGCCAACTGCAGCATCGAAAAAACTTGCAGAACCTATAATTTGGCGTATATATCTGTAATCATAGCAAAAGGGAGCTCCTGCAGAATATTATTATTATAAACTATTAATATAACATCAATTCAAAACTTATTCTTTAATTCTATAAAATCAGCCCATTAGCCAATCAAACTCTTTTCGGTCAAATTATCATTTGGTCTCTTTGTTCAAAAAGGTTCATAACTTAAAAAGCTGGCAAGCCTTTTAAGAATTGTGCAGCAAATTAATCCATAAAAAATTATTTGTGGTTTTAACAATTCAGGCTCCAGAATCTAACTTTTTTGCACAAGAAAAGCGGTTTTGCATTTTGCAAGAACTATTCTACTGTATCCTTATAAAATATCACACATAAAATCGCTTCCAGCATCTATTAACCCAGACAGCAATCTCAGCGACTTCTCTGCTCCAATATACCGAGTACAGTTCTAATCTTCATACTTAAATATATGTACCTTGGAAAAGACCAATTAATTTCGTGCTAATAGGTGTACAATACATACTCGTAACTTATTTTCATCTAATTCGGAGTCCAATACGAACATATCCACCGTATGGAAATCTACAATACTATGGCTGACCTTAGGATGTCATTGATCCAATTGTACCTGTTGTGCTGGAATAAACTGGGTATGCTGTCCAGTTTGGAAACTCCACCTCAGGAAAAGGAGATACGCTATCGTGTGGATTATTCAATTTATTTCTGGAACAGAAAGTGCGTGTGTCGGATGCTAACTCGGAAACTACTATCTTCCGTCTAGCTTTGTAGTGTTTTGGGTAAAACATCACTGTCGATATCCATTGTTTTGAAATAGTTAAGAGCTCACGTATGTCGGCCTAAATCTTGACCCAACAATAAATACGTTACAGGAGATCCAACGGAGACAAACTTAGCCGTGTCAGCTTTGGTTGGCCAAAGGAACCGGTCCAAAACTCCAAACACGATAGACCAACGTATTACCCAACTAAACCCTGAATCAATCAGTCTAACTCTAAGCTGTGAACTCTTGCACGATAAGAGCAAAAAAAAAGCAGAGCTTTTAGCTGCATTCTGCATCCTGCAAAGGAAAATATCATTCCTTGACATGTATTCTCTATGAGCTGTACCCAGATGTGGATGTTGTTCAAGAAAGCACAACCAACAATCAACAATAATGTTCTCCAATATCTTAGATGAACTTTGAATGTGAGAATGGATTTTTGGGCAGCTCTGTATTCATTATTTTCTACAGAAGTGAGTTCTCGCATATATTCGTATTGTTTTCTTGTTTTCAACATGCATATGTGCGTTCTCCTAAGCAGATCATTTTTTTTCAGCTCATCTTATTTTATTGTGTTGTAGGTATAGACAGCATTTCATCGAACCAAGATTTCTACAAAATAAATGTGTGCAGAATTAATAGCCCAACAGTTCAATAGAGGACAGTGAGGGAATATTAGATTTATCTTTAGATAGAAATTTTGACACTTAGGCAGAGGTTTACCATTGCTTCCTAAAAGGGTTGTGATGACAGAATTTTTTTTTCTGTTTTTCGGTATCTAGTTCATAATGTCGGAAGGACTAACCACTGTGCCAAGTCACCAAAATATCGCAACGACTTTTTGAACAAACCAATATTTACAAAGGGATAAGGTCCAGAGACGCAAGCAATTTGAATACAGGGATGTGATACAAAGTACCACTTCAGCTTTGTCATAAACTCCGTGATTTATAGGACAGAAAACGCAGCTTGGGCTTCAAGGATTTATATACATGACAGCTAAATGTTAGGCTTAAATAAACGCATCGTAGTATTGGACGATAAAGAAGGAGCATAAGAAAAAATTGCAGCAATCTACAATAGATGAAAATCTTACAAATGTCAGCTGGTGTATTACAATATAATTTATCAAAATTTATATACGTGCATTCTTGGAACACTTAGAAAAGCTCTCGGTTGAACTCATCAAATGCAGTCATTACAGTTTCACGTTCTAGATGAAGTTATTCCTTTGGGTGACTTTCATCGAGAAGACTCAAGAGTCATAAGGTCCTGTAAAAAACCCAGGTCAGGCATTTAACGAAACACCAAAGACGTCCAAACTAGACGTTAAATTGTTAAACAGTAAAGGATTGTGTTCCAGCTGATACTAGCAATAATCAACCCATGGTATTTCCTTCTTCTACCTAGCGACTGCTCTACAGTGCAGGCAACCCCAGACGTGACAGACAATTGGAGCATGAGCTTTTAGTTAATCCTCTGAAAACTGAAGTGTTTCTCTTTACTGGAAGGATCCGAAGTAAAGAGTAAAGGAGTTTTCGGCAATACATGGGACTTGTCACCGAGGAGGACATCCTGAATCTATATGTCTATTGAAAGGCGACACTGGTATCGTTCTGGAGGACGACAACGTTAGATTTCATTTCTCCGTGTGTGTGCCTTTCAAAGAGAGATATACCATATGCAATCCTGATGGAAATGAACTATATTGGGAATAATCTTTAACGACAGCAGAGCTGAGTTCGAATTAGTTCGAGAATGCACGCAGTCGGAGAGTTGAATTCACTGAGTCTTGTTTGCGTCCCAGGTCACAATGGGATCACGTGAAATGAAATCACCGATGAACTTTCTAGGCAAAACTCACAAAGAAGTTTTTTGGGACCCGAAGGTCTATGGGGACTGCCTGCGCCCTCGGTTAGGGCTTCTATCGACAGTTGGCGTTAATGTGGTAGAAGCAGATGGTATGGCCCTCCAAATTACCGGCAGATCAAACTGCCGACGTCTCTTAGAGGTTAGTGACATTACCGCTGCCTTTCAGCAAGAAAGACTGCAGACTGCTTACTTGCCAATGTACAGCCTAGGTTCGCATCAAACTGAAAGCACTCGGCGCTGACATGGTAGGTGCTTGTACTGTAGCCACTTTACCACTGAAACGCTAAGATAAGACTCATGACTCTCTTCTGGATATGTCGAATTTAAGAAACGGCAGTTCTACTTGTTGAAAAACCTATTGAGTCAAAATGAGGCCTTGCGACTAAACACCATTTCTTGATAAAAATAGTAGTCAACTTCAATTTGCTCAAAAGTCCAGTCGCAAGCCATGGGTTTGTGGTTTTAATTTCTGCAAGAGCTGAAACTTATGTTGGTTTGGCCAAATGGTAGACGAAAAAAGGCCAGACTGTTGAATTGACAACGTCGGGTCTTTCACTATACGCACATTACATTGACGCATTGTTGGCTTTGCGTCATGGAGAGTGTTGGTGGTAAGAAATTTATTCACAAATATGTCCAGGCTCAGTTATTTGAATCAGACCGATAAAAATAGTTTGAAAGATACGGAATCGTTCTTCTGGTGTAAATAAAAAGAACAGTATGGTTTGAAAGTTATCCATATTACTCGTAGAAGATCTATTAATCCAAAAAAAATCTTTTTTTAACATGCTTACCCAATTGAATAACAATTCATCTGCATTTGTTCGTGGTTTGATTTTCAAAAAAATGCGGTTGTTTGAAAAGTATATCTTTTAGCGTAGAAAAGATTTGCCAAAAAAACTAAAAATTGTACGCCAAATTTCTTAATATACTTAGTACTTACCTCGTCAATGCTAAAAATACCAGAATGAAATAAAAAGAAGAAGAAACAATGTTTTTTGTTTAATTATTATTTGTTTCCTTTATTTAGGGAATATTGTTTAATTATTGCAACTAAGTGTTTTTTTTTTCAAAAAATCTTTTCATATTTTTTTTCTTCAATTTGTTGTTGTTTTTTGTTTCATTTACTTATATAATTGTAATAATTTTTTTTTTGTTATTTTCTGTTTTATTTGTTTTAACATATTATCATTTCTAATAATAATTATTCTTATGGATAACATCTTATTTTTATTCATTTATTAAATAATACCTTATATTAATTTGTGTATATAATATATATATATATATATTTATATATATATATATATATATATATTTATATATGAATTTATAGTACACTGTTACGTTATGACCGTTGTGCCACGTCCAGCTATACACGCACTGGGCACGCACTTACTTCTACTTTCAGATCACATGCGTCTACATGAAATATATGTAGATATCATTTTTTTATCTTTTTTTAGGCTCTTGTTTTTTTTTCATTTGCAATTTTATAAGTTTTACAATTTACAATTTTCACTCCACTTCACGTTACAACGTACATAGCTCACTATTGTGCGTGTGGGTGCCTATATTTATATCTATGTATGTATATTTTTATATAATTCTTTTTTTTTAATTGTCAATAATTAAAACAATCTAATTACTTACACAGCAAAAACAAAAAATAAAAATTGTAAAATAGTAATAAAAAAAAAACAACTGTTTATTATGAATACACAAAAGAGGAACAAAAAGTTTAACTTACAAACTAAAAAGGATACAAAGGAGGTGTGCTTTTTCTATTCGTACAACGAAACGGAAAACGACATACTATAAAAGAAGTTGAAATTCGTCACCTTGTTTCAAAATTGCTACCCCAACCACCCCTGATTCTCATCGTGATATGTCGGCCAAATTTTGAATCTGCTAAGTACGAAGGGGGCTATGAGGTTAGATTGAAACATTTTCTTGTTTTTTTGTTTAATTTTTTCCGTTTTATTTCTAATATATACAATCGGGTGAAAATGACGAATTTACAATTTGTAATTAAGGAAGGGGTAGGCGAGGGAAGGCTTAGTCACAAGTATACGAGTATATGTATGTACATACAACTTCTATGCTCTGCGGTTACAAAAACACAGAAAAAGTTCAATTAAATTGAAATGAAATAATTATTTATAACTCTATACTCATACAATCAAAAACATACAGTAATAGTTAGAAACACACACGCTCACGTACGTGTGTTTGTGTTAACAAAATAAAAGAATTAACTAAACAACATGCGGTTGGGGATATACATTTACATTTACTTCTATTCAAGGATAGTTATGGTACATTTTGGTTTATTGCTAATCTAGTACATTTTGAGTGTTAATTTCTTTTCTTTTTTTGTGATTTTTTTTTTTTTTTTAGTTTTGTTTTGAATATTTACGTCCTATAAGCTCTGATTGCATAAGTTTAATTCGCAAACTGGGATCGGGGATTAGAAACGAGGACAATGTCTCAAAAAGGAATTGAAGAATTCGTTTTTTTTTTTGTGTTTTTTCTAAAAAGTCCGTTACCTAAATATGTACTCTCGAAAAAATACAAATAAATCACATATAAATTATTGTCCGAAAGATTTTCCTTTTTTTTGTGTAAAAAGTAAAATATGTTTTATCATTTCACTAGGGTGGCAACACCGGTTTAGGGCCGAAGTGTTAGCTTGGGTTGCTCGCGAAATGCAACCAGCGACCGAAAAGCAGATAGTTGATTTGGTTGAAGGTGCTGCTCCTGTTGCTGTTGCTGTTGTTGTTGCAGTTGCAGTTGCGAAGACGAGGAGGATACTAATGATGACGACGATGATGGTGGTGGTGGTAGCGGTAGTACCGGTGGTGATGACATTGGCAGAGGTCATGGCTTACCGGATCCCGTCGTCGTTACATTGATTGGCGGAGAAAGCTTTCCCGAAGACGACGATGATGTTGAATGACCTGAACTAGGTCCTTGATGACCCTGATTAGATGACACTGGTGGTGGAGGATCACAACCGATCGAGGAAGATGTGCTAGAGGCGGATGGTGATGCACCAGATGGCGGTGCCACATGATGATTGTTCGTTGTAAGACTGAGCGGTGCAAATGGTGGACCACCACCAGCCGACGATACCGCTGCTTTCCACAGTAACGGATTCATACTTAAGCCATTGTGCGCCGCTAAAGTGGCATTAAACGATCTTTGGTGTTCGAGGAATTCCTGTGAGGGTCCCGTTAAGTGTGCAGCGCTCGGTCCGTAGAAGCCGCGGTACAGATCAGGCCTCACATACGGCGAGTAATTTGGTATGCGGGCAGCTAATGGAGATAGAATTTTCCCAGGCGAGGAATGTTGTTGTGGATGACCGTAGATTGTAGGCTGAATTGAACCACCACCACCGCCTCCACTCCCACCGCCTTCACTACCCGAACCGTCTTTACTGTCCTTGCCATCTTTGCTGGCCATGTCAGCTAGTGACCATATCCTTGGTTTCGAAACTAAACTTGAGTTAGTGCTACCACTTGCAGGAAGATGGGGATGATGATGATGATGATGACTTAAGTCGGGTGGTGAACCAGCTGGAGGTCGTAGATGATGTAACGCCGCCGGATGGAAAAGCGGATGGCCTCCGCCCGGACGATCGTAAAGTTCAGGTGAGCCATTGGGACTACCTGGCCGAGATCCAGACCATTCGCTGTTATTTCCTTCGGGTCTATCCAACATGTCAAGGCGATGTGACTGTCGATCATTATCTTCATTCGATCCCAAACCAGAGTCTTTGGCATCTATTGGGAAAAAGAAATCAATAAATGGAAAAAAAAATGTTGTAGATCCAATTTATCAAAAGATTAGATTTTAATTAAACTACCTATACACAAGGCGCTAATCAAAAAAATCGTACGAAGAAAAGTCTCTAAATAAATGTGCATCAAAATTGTATCTTGTGTTATGGCATAATGTACGATATTTGTTTGAGTTGAAAATTTACCATAATATTGGTTGAAACTATCTCACCCAATTGCTGAAGAGTGTGACGACGGATGTTAAGTATTCATGTGAAATAACGACATAGAAACGTTGACTTTGTTAATTTCTTGAGTTGATAGAGTTTCAGTGTATTGACAGAAAACTCGGCAGTGATGGTGAAAACTTTTTTCTCAAAGATCCAGGAATAGCAGTTGCTAGTTTTGGATACAGTCTGGGAAAAATTGAATAAAAATCTTCATACTGACGTCAAAAAATTGAAATGCCCTTGACTATTCTGAATGGTGTTGCAACAGGCAAACTTTCTAAAGTTATCAAGTCGACTGCGCTGATGAGTTTCTATTGTATAGACTTCAGGGCTCGAAATCAATTTGTAAATATCGCAGCACACCCTCACAGAGCAAAAGATCAAGGCTCTTTTCAAAGCTTGACCAAAATCAATATTTACATTAATCTAACATGTGTATGCAAGAAGCTGGAGTAATGTCAGTGAACGACGCCTACGCCCAACTTATGGCTTTGAGATAGTTTTGTTATCATTTATTAATTTGAACAAAGCTCTTCCAACATAAGGCGGTAATTAATTAATCCACATCCATGTAGAACAGATCAATAAGCTGTTTAGTTTCTCAAACCGAATATACAAGAATCATACAAACTTTTGTTATCGCTTAGTAATTTGTATTAAAGAAAAAACAAAACAACATTGTCGCAGGTGAATATAATAAAAAGCTCCAACTGAACGTAAAAGAACAATTCTCCACTCACCTAACATATCCTTGTCATCGTTGCTTTTATGGTCGTCATCATCTACATTCGCGTCATCGTCATCAACGCGATTTCTTGGCTCCCACGTCATTTTGTTTTCCTTTTTCAGTCTTCGTCGAGCGTTCGCAAACCACGTAGACACTTGGGTCAGAGTCATTTTCGTTATAATGGCCAACATGATCTTTTCTCCCTTCGTCGGGTATGGATTCTTCTTATGCTCGTTCAGCCAAGCTTTAAGGGTTGATGTTGTTTCGCGGGTAGCGTTCTTTCGTCTTGCACCATTTAAGTCCATGCCATAACTATAATACAAACATAAAGAATAGGTTTTTATTTTTTTTAAACACCGTAATTCGGTATATACATTTCGAAAACAAATCGGATTAGAAATCGCAGCGCATGCAAACGATTCAATTAGAGAATTTCATTCATAAGCGCACAATATCGTTAAATGGGAAAATGTGTTTGGGGTGCTATTTACTTTATTTGCCCCCATTGGCACTGCACCCCAGTCGCCCAAAATAAATTATAATGACATACGCTTATGTACAAACGCAGCAGTTTTTAAAAAGCGTACAGTGGTGTAAAAGAATGTTTTATTCCCCTTCGAATACATTGGGGTAGAAAAAAAATTAATGTGTTAATTCTTTCCTTTTTTATTTGAGCTCCCGGTGGTTTATTGAAATAGGGCTGTAATAAAATGTTGCATCCTCCAATCTACCAGCCTTTACTGTAGACTCTCCATCTGAAATGAAAGCGTGAAAAGTTGATCAAAACTGCTTCCGGAAACCTTTGACTGACCGCCAATTGCCACCTATCCCTGATTGCAGCCTGTTTAATTACCAACCCAAAACGTTTTGGTCATTTAATGGTGGCCATTTACGTCAATTTGCGGCTTTTTAATATCTTTGGCAGCATATGGTCTAGGTTTCCAAAAACTGGATTTCGCTCAACCCCTGCGTGCGTGGGAGTTGACACCGAGTACCACTCGTGTGATTATCATTGCTTTTTGCGGCAACGAAAGTTGTATGCAGGCCCTTCGACATTTTGGGACAATAACAGCAATTTCACGTCATGTAAACTTTGGTCAGTGTCGAACACGTGTTCCACCTCAATACCCCAACACCGCAACCCACTGCTCACTATTACCACCCAGTGTGTATGATAGTAACAAACATACTCGCAGGTTTGTATTTTTTTTTTAACAGCTTTGCCGTTGGATATTGAAATTAAATTTGCTACTCAATGCTGAGGGCCTTTCAGGCAGTGACGATCCATAACCACGCAATGACAAAGCCGGTCGGTAATTCAATATACCAAACTGCTGATATCACATGCTTCCACTCATACCCCCGATTTTCTGTTGTTGTATTGTCAACGCATGCAGCTCTCACTATCATGTCAAATTATAAATTCACAACATGAAAGGTTAACTCATTTTCCAGAGGCAGCAGCAACTCTGGCATTTTGTAACGTGATGGTGGTGACGGAGGAGGAGATGAAAGTGGTGGAGAGACTTAACAAGTTTACTGCCACCTGAATGCAATGCGCGATTTTCGAGAAACAAATTGATTTCCAACACCTGCACTGACAGTTGTTGCAGTTGGGTGTTAGAAAGGTGGGTGCTAGGTGCAAAGTATCTGTTCAGCTCCTTATGTTTGTATCTGCCCGAAAGTAGGTTTATAAGATCTAACATTGCAAATATACAAATGGAGGCATACATATGTATGTATTCGTTTATACCCGTACAAACATACATATGTAAGAAATTCTTCTCTCATCTCGTTAGTCAGCACACGCTCTATAGCGACGAATGATGATCATTATCGGCGGACAAAGCGATTGATTGGCTTTTTGCCTGTCGAACAAAGCCATAGGGAATCGTGACGGGAAGCTGTTATTACAACTTTGGTCGAAGTGGCCCCTTAGCCGCTAATTTGCATAACTCAATTCATAAGTTTTTTGTCTGCGTATATAGATACCTACCCCTCTGTTGTTCTGCTCCTCTATTCACTACCTTAATGCGCACGCTACCAACAAAAGACGCATAAAATAAACTTTAATCGGTTGTCATTGTTGTCAGCACCTTGGCGCGAGGAATGGATTTTTAAATTCGGATGTTTTGTTGTTGTTTCGGTATGTTTCGCTTTGGTCCGGTGTGTCACGTCGCATACGGATAGCCTGCCATTTCGGGCTGACAATAATTCTCGTTAAATTATTTGCTGTTAAATGGTTTTAATTGAATGTTGTCCCAGAAGAGAAGACTATACAGTTCCCCAGAGCTGCTATGTGTTGGCTGGCAGTTTATGGCAGTTGTATGATGAGTCGGACAGCATTTGTTTTTTCTCTAATTATGGTTGTGAGTTCTACTAGGTGGCAAAGCTATGAAACAATGAACATGCCCACTGAAAAAATGTCATTAAATTGTTGAATTCGCTTATGGGACAGCAATATTTACTTAAAGACGTTTTCTCAAAAACTTGCATAAGTCAGGTCCAAGAGTCAAAGAAACCCAAGATAGGGAAATAGAGTTTTAATCTTGATAGACAAGAGCAGACCCAGAATCTCTGAATGCAAATCATCAAAAAATCTTTTTAATTTTCATGTAAGTCTCCATAAATTCACGCCATCTAGGAAGGCCTAGAAACCTGTTGCTGAAATCTGACCCCTCAAGCTGACATTAAAGCAAGGTCAGAATTGTTCTTTTCCAATGTACATGTGGGTAAGATCACGTTTTGTGTGCTTTTTTGTTTTCTTTTTAATCCAATCCAAGTGACGCGATATGAATCTCAAAACATGGTCTACCCTTGTTATTTTTTTTTTTTTACCACAAGTCGTAGTTAAATTGGAGAAGTTAAAATGAAATGAAATCAACAAGAACAAATCCTTTTTTATAGAGTGGTAGGAATCAAATCGATCTCAGTTAATACGTCCAATTAATCTTCGCACAACCACAAACCTCGCTCTACTAGATGTATCTGCGAGATACCATAAATCACAAGCAATGTCATGTACACAGTGCTGTTTTCCTCGCCAAAATGAATGATGTTGTTCACTAGGAAAAGATCAGTTCCTCTTCACAAACCCGATGTGGATTTCCAGCGCGCACAAATCATCTTGTTTGGATCTCTAATTATTGATGATTCCCTGTTCTTGCTGTCGTGACATATCTGCCTGACTTGATACCTGAGAATGCGACACGAATAAGGCCCCCAATTCTAATCGTTAAGTTAATGCTAGATCGTGTGTCGCCGATTTTGTTTTGCGTGAGCAGACCAAGACATCTATCTTCGAAGACCAGGATAGATGTCACTTTGAAAATGTTCTCAGCCCTCAGATAAAAAAGAAGACGATAGAAGGTGCCTATGCTCATCGTCATGGTCTACGTAATGGCGCCGCTGACATTATCTGCTCAAAGGAGACTCCAATGCCTGGAACAATAAGACAAATGTTTTCGATTGAAACAAAACGTAGGAGTAGGTACTTCTGGTTCGTACGATTATACCGAAATCGGTAGTAAGCCACGTCTTTCTCTTATCAGCCAGAGGAGTCCTGATCACAAAAAATAGGTAAAAAAAACCAACGCAAATATCTAATAAAAGAAAAAAGCCATGTGTGCGTCAAAGCGCGTATACATCCGTAATTTATGCAAGACATCACCAAACATCATCAAGTACCTACAACACAACTCCTTGGAAGCATGCGTTGTCGTGACTGTATTTAAATTCAATGGTAATTAGGCGCATGGATCCAACAAGGGGAAAGACGTCAGATTTCAATTCAAGCACTTGTAAATTATAATTGAGAATTCTCAGAACGCAATTTGCAAAAAGCAGCCAAATGTTGTTACCGCTGCGTCAGAATGGCCTGTATGGCCAGAGTAGTATATCTGTTTTTGTTTTTGTAACCTTTTTCGTATGCGTGACGTGTAAACCTGATTGAGTTTTTCAAATGAAAGGATATTGTGTCACTAGAGGCGTGTCTACTGACATATTTTTGATTAAAGGAATGCAGCGCTTTACTGAAGGACTGATTTATAGTAGTGTTGTTATTTTATTTTTCTACTTTTTGACTTACCTATTAAACGGGTAGCCAGCGAAAGCTTCATAGGGATGATACACAGATGGATATGGCCAGGGCGCTCCCCCACCGACTAGATTTTCCTTTAAATCAATTCCAGCCTGTGAAAATAAGAAAATAATATATTAATCAATTGTTAATCGTATACAAAAATGTAACAAATTGGGGTCATAACAAAAAAAAATTAAAAAATCCAAAACAAAATTGTCTTAGGGATAAACTTAAGTTGCCTCGAACAGCTTTTGAAAATATTCTCTATAAGGCCCTTATCACTTACCTAATAGTAATAGTATGGCGCGGAAGCTGGACTTTCGACAGAAAATTTATTCGAGTGAACAACGAGCTAAAGCCCATCAAGTCTTCAAAACAGAATGACGACGCACTAAAGACACATTTCATCATAAGTTTTCATTTTTAACCAACTTGATATGCCCACCTGTATGTTACTAGTGCAATGTCATGCGAAATGGAAAGGTCATTTAGGTGAGACTCGTTTCTGTTCTATACTGTAGCGCCTGAAGTAAAGTAAGTAAGATAAACATCCATCATAGATCTTCTGTCAGCTGCATGACAGTATAACCAAATCGACTATTCGGTGAATTTCATTCGCCGAATTTCGCTCAACTATGATAAGTAAATAAATGAAATAATCTAACAAATAAGCAATGTGGAAATAGCAAAAGCACTGAATTATCTACTCGCTTAAAATAAAAATTGATCCACTGGTCCAGCTTGAACCTCTTGCGATTGATTTAATAGACAGCAGTGAGGTTATCGAAACTCCAATAGGAGGTGTACCAAATGCTAGCTAATTTCAATCGAAGTTTTGTTGTAGAAGTCAATGATAATTGATCCACTGGTCCAGCTTGAACCTCTTCCGATTGATTTAATAGACAGCAGCGAGGTTATCGAAACTCCAACAGGAGGTGTACCAAATGCTAGCTAATTTCAATCGAAGTTTTGTTGTAGAATTCAATGATATGAATATCCGATGCCAGTGGAAGAATGTAGTAGAAAGCGTAATTTCATAATGCTGAAGATCCGAAGTACTCTCCTCCAAGGTATAAGAACATAATTGACATTCGCAACTCAAAATGTCAGAAGCAGCACTTTGAGCAAGCACCTACTTTCATACAATAAATGTAAGTATGTATATCTGAAACGTAATAAACGTCCCATAGGAAAAACCACAGGAGCCTTTAATATTGAAAAATTTAGCAACTCGTCAGTACCCAGATAAGCGAGTTTTGAGTATATTGGTTGGAGCTTACAGAATCGGTACTCTGCAAATATCACCTGGAGTACATAAATCTTTGGGTTGTCAATTATGTTCATATACCAAAGCTGTATTTCTTGTTCTTTTTTAGCAATTTATAAACAAAATAAATAGATGGTTTGGGGCAAAATTTATAACAGATATCAACTTGGCTTAACTTTTTAACTTTGAAATAGCATTTATTCAAAGGATGGATTTCGGTATTTTATTCAGAGCTTTATTCGTACATATCGTTGTAAGCAAACGTACTACGAGTACATACATATATATGTACGAGTATGTATCATACTACTCAGATCATCTTTGTCCAAAATGTGCAATACATGTGTCATGTATTCGTTTTTGATTTAATAACCTAATGCTAACCATAATTCTCAGACTCTTTAAAATACTATCTCACGATAAAGTTACAGATCGGTGATGGGTGCAACTGATGGGTTACGCCAAGAATTTCCTGATTAATCCGAAAATGGTCAATAAACAGGTTAAGCCTGACCGGTTATGTTTGAGAGCTTTTAGTAAAAATAAAAAATATGTGGCAAGTGGGTTTATCCCCTTATTCCACTGACCAAGAACGACTTGGATATATACTTCAAGTGAATTGTAAAAAAATTACAGGAATATAAGCTGAATATATTTTATTTAATAACTTAAAAAATAACGAACATGTTTTCATCCTCCTCTTATTCAAAGCGGAGTCATGCAATTCATTATTTTCGTCTCACCAAAACCAATCACCCATAAAAGTTTGACCGATCAGATCTGTGACTCCCAGTTAGTACGAGGGTTGTCTGAAAAGTTTCCGACCGAACTTAAGTCTACACACTTCTCCCAGCGATGCTTTCATCTCTCTAACCCGTCCAAATAGTACTTGGCGTTTTTCTCTGCAAAATAATTGTTTACGAAGGTGATTGCCTCCTCATTTGATGAAAATCTCTGTCCTCCGAGCGCAGTTTTTAGATGAAGCAACAAAAAGAAGTTGCTTGGGGCTAGATCTGGTGAATAAGGGGGATGGTCAAGCAGCTCAAACCGTAATTCATGAATTTTCGCCATGGCAACCACTGAGGTGTGAGACGGCGCGTTGTTTTGGTGAAACGGGATTTTCTTTTTCTGCAAATGTGGCCGTTTTTCCGCAATTTCCAAGCTTTTACGGCCACGTTTAAATTCAGCTGCCCAAAATTTCACTGTGGCAAATGATAGTGCAGAATCCCCATACACAGAGTCCAACTGATTTTTGATTTGCATAGGCGTATTGCCTTTCAAAAACAAGACTGCATTGACGGTTTTAAAATTGTTGCTATATCATGAATAATTCAAACCTATTTTTTCAAGTTTTCCTTAAATATGCACTATAATTATATATATATATATATAATTTCGATTAGTACTGCACAAATTTAGCAATAGTTGTCTACTTTTAAGAAAACTATCGAAAAACATTATAAACACCTTAAAACGTAAGGATGTCATATAAATTTCCTTTTCGATTTTCGATCTTTCAGGAAGTTAAAAAAAGACAAAAACTCACTGCATCATTTACTCTTGCGGTTGCATCAATTTTAAAATATAAACTAAGGACGTGAATATGGTATATCAAACTAAAATCAAGTGATTATCATTCTTACCAACCTTCATATTTCATCATGCAATCCTTGATGCAAACGATTTAAGATTTCAGAATGTTTTCCAACACTGTTTGCGACAACCCCTGTGACCTACAATTTTAATGTACATTTACAAAAAAAAAACAAAAAAAAAAGCCCACAGATAAGGCAACGACGACCACGACTGGCCATAGCTGCCAAATGAACGAGACAAAAATCCATGTTTTCATTGTGTTTTACTCCTCGTTATTTGCAGTTAATGTGACAAGCTAATTATATTTTAAATGATTGCCCAGACATGATAATAAAACGTGGCCATTTGACACTTTTCTGTTTTTTCGAACTGTACCGCAAGATCAGCACAATTTGAGTTTATTCTAACGCGCACTTCAGCCGATCACGTATTTTAGAATATTTTTAAATATGAATATTTGTATATGTATTTATATTTACATAACTAAGAACTCAACAGAGATTAGAATGGATGATGTTTCTGTGATGATTTTATTACAAGGAAAAACACAGTAGAAAAAAAAAATGCTAACAGAAAAGCGAATACTCGGATGTGTGGTATGTACATACATACTCGTACTCGCACCAAATCAATCGTACTGTGTAAACTCGCATGAGAGTCTGTGTAACCTTATCCGCACAAATTATGGTTTCAACAACAATGGCGAACATGACATTTTGCAAATCGCACTTATCTAGAATTACAAAACTAACAAGAGGCTGCCTGTGACCATGTCTTTTAACTGCTCACGCATTGTTGCCAGTATACGATTATATAGCTGGAGTTTGTTACTGCCTTTGCTACTGTTCCACTAGAGACATTAAACTTGAACATCAATAACTCTAACGCATCATTCTATATAAACGTGTGCATATGTATGATACGTAAACATGTATCTACCTTGGTCGCATTACCACCGTCCTTTGGTTCGTTTGTTCGTTTGTTCTCTGGTATGTCTATAGCCCGGTTTCTTCCGGCCAAACAGTCAGTGACGAAGAATATTCGTATCACATCAATGAATACCTACCAAAGCTAAAGGTATTATAGGAGAATAGGGATACCTTTAACTCTTTCTCTTGTGGGCAGTAGGCCTGCCACCTGCCACCTGCCGCCTGCCGCCTGAGCTCTGCGCTGTTCAATACCCGTAAGCCATCCGTATCTATCGCGTTGAGAATTTATCTTGTTAGGTTGAGATGAGATGTTGTTTATTGACTTCTGTTCACATGTTGGCACAATAATTTTCACCAACATGTTTCGATGAATATAGAAACGCATAAATAAAATGATATACTGGTCGACCTGGTTCAGGCCAATACGTTGTGGTGTGCAAAAGGTACTCGTACCCGTTCGTACGAGTATCGTTGCGTGATTTGAATTTGCAGTGTTACACAGAGTTGCAACGAGTATGATCACGGTAGCTACTGTAGCCGCTGTATGGACGTGGTAAACTCTTGTGCATAGAGATCATCCAGCTGCCGAAAACTACATAAATTGCTTATGGACAAACGATAACGGATAATGGGAAATTTATTTCCAGATCATTGTCGCAGCAGAAGTTATGGTGCATTTGAAATGTACAGCAGTCAGGTATAGTTCCATTTTTAGCTGCACCCTCAACACGAAACACTGGTATTACGCAAATATGAAGTAGGTTATCACCAGATTTTGAATTTTTGTGTTCAGTGTTCAATCGTTCGTTCTCAAATTGATTACTTAGTAAAGTGTGTGTGCATATGTGGTCCCGGTTTTATTGACATCTAAAGCGAAGCTTATCAGCCTGTACAAACTTACCCATGTTTTGTGATATTTTGGAATCTACTCGTACTCCATACAAACGATGCCATCGATGGTGATAAAAAGTTGACTTTGTTGAATCAAGTTCAAGGTCAGGTTTTCTTCAAATCTTTCAAAGCGGATCTATGACTTTATAATTTATCTTCATCTTTCTGATTATGCCACATTAATTATTATAATAGCTGTGTACACTATTTTATCGAACCTTGGAAAGGAGTTCAAAGATTTTAAGGCCTAATATCCGAGCAAAGAAACTTACATTTATATGACTAATGAACGGTTGTCTAGACTTCGAGCTACATATAAGATTATACAAGGCGGTTTTCTGTGTCCTGTACTTTTTGTACGAACGAATTTGTATCATTTGTGGTAGCAAAACAAGATCCTTAATAAACAAAATTTAATACCAGAAAATGATATGATTAATCATTTCCGCCGTTTTATATACTTATTTACTTAAGTGACGCTACCGTTTGGGGTGAACCTATTCCTCAACCAACATCCGCCTAAGGTGAAGTCACCATCTACTGCGTTGTCCGAAGGATTTTTCTTTCGAAACGACTGAGGATATCTTCATATGCTTCAGCACCATAATGTAGTACTGGGATTAACAAGGTCTTATATAGAGTCTTCTGAGTTTTTCAGAAAAGGGCCATACTACTCAATTGCTTTCTTAGCCCAAAGAAACAGCGATTAGCAAAAGTGATTCTTCGTTTTATTTTTGCTGAGGTGTTGTTGGCAGAGTTTGTAGCAGAGCCGAGGTAGAAGGGGCCATCTAGGCTATTTGTATTTTTATAAATGACATCATTTCAGTTATTAAAAATTGTCATTGTCTCCTTTACGCAGATGATCTTAAGATATGTATGAGAATTAAGAGTGTAGAAAATTGTTTTTTGATTCAATCGGATCTTAATAATATTCTTTACTTGTGTAAGACAAATCGTCTTGATTTCAATAGTGTTATGTAATGTCCTACTCCAGATGTTCGTTAACAAAAGAATTTAATTACTCTATTAATTCGACTCAATTCACACAGTAGGACTGAATTTAATTCTATATTTTAAACTACATGCACATGTAAATATTCAGTGCACATTGGTTGCCACCTTAGGTACCATTTTGACTCTAAAACAACAATAAGCAATCCATGAGTGTCACTCTAAGATAACCTCGTAAAAAATACAAAGGCCTATTCAAATTATTTACTGGATGGCTCCCTGATTCGCCCTATTAACTTAAAATAGATACTGCGGTACAAGAGCTGACATCACTCCGCCCGAGAGCCAAATCAAATATTTCTCCTTTGGGCCACAAATATTCCAATTAGGCTCTGCGTTTTGAATTTATATATCTGCTAGAGGTGATTAGTTACATCTTCATAAATTTTTCCCTTTAAGTCACACAAATCTTTTACATCATTACGTGTACATCTTTGTAATCCTCAAAGCCTGAAGCCGCTTAGCAAAAATTCATCCCAATATATTTGTCATCGGTAATGATCGCGTTGCACACCATCTCCCTGTCAAGTGGCAGAACAAGGGCATATTTCGTAAAAATAACTCCATCTACTATCCACAGCATGTCAAATATAAAACGAAAAGGGCTGTTGACTTCCCAAAGTAACTACATACATCAATCTGCTGCGGCCAACTGATGCGGTAGATGGGAAGGAGGGCTTGTGGCAATGTTCTCTCAGTTTTCCAATTTTCACATTTGTTGTGTTGAGATTTTCAGCCTCGAACATCCGTTGAATAGTGCCAGTCCGGAAGGACTTCCATTTTACACCCAATGGACGAGACACTCACACTCTATGTACTAGAGGATTGAATCTTTGTTACCAAAGTGTAACCAGACATGTGTACGAAATGTTAAAGTCATCATGGTTTTCAGATATTCTCTCACCCCACATGAAGCTACTCAATGTTTTCGTACTCATATACTTAGAATGCGACATTGTGTAGAAACTTTTAGCGTCTAACTCGTAACCCTTTCAATGGCAATTTTATACACCGAACCTGCAGACAACACCAGAGGGAATAATAGCCTGATGTACCAGTGTGCTTTTATAGTGTGAGAAGTGGGAATATATAGTCGTAGTATCGACGAGTACTTGTGTATCATCAATGCCTAGTCGAGTCGAGAAGAAGCAAAGTCTGATGTGGTGCTCTGGTATAACTCTCAAAATGACATGGTTTTTAGAGTCAGTGACACTGACACTGATACTGATGCTGTTATTTTATATCATACATACTCACAGGGCACACATAAAAGAGTAGTTTTAATTAGGACACATGTTAGTCTAGTGTCGCACATGACTAAGGGATTTAACATTTACCAGATACTGCCGTAGCCATAGCCATAGCCATTGGCATCCATCTCTGAAGAACTTAATCTGCAGAAAAAGCACTGAAACCAGTTTCATGCCACAAGCAGTCAGTCACTTTAGTCAGTCAGATATTATGTGTGTATATATATACCTACATTTGAGCAAAAATTAATTTGTTATATCAATTTGCCTACAAAGTGATAAATATTTCATTCGACGCAAGATACTTAGATACTATCGATCAATGATCATGTTAATACGCGTTCGTCTTTGTCTCTAATGCGGTTTAATTGAACTGGCGATCGCTAACAAATTAAACGCTGTTAACGTCGTCCATTGAATCGAATAATCATTTGAAATTCTAATTTCACCGCTACTCTGTCCCGCGATCAACAACAGCCGATTGAATCGCCGGACCTCGGTGGAATTTCCGAAAATTGAGATGATTGCGATAGTGCCATCGATCGATTTAATGGAATCTTTTCTAAAACAACACAGTGTAGTAAGGTAGTAAAACCGAAATTGATGACGAGTCTTCTTGTGTCGCTTTGAATAGGTGATAACATAATGACCCGTTTTCAGCTACCACCACCGCCCTGGCGACAGATATTTCAGAATGGTTAGATGGACAGATAGGTAGATACGAGTAAATGATATCTAGAGAAAAGAAGATCTCGCGCCAACAATGTCAAGTGGGTGTTTACAATTTGCATGTTTTGTGAGTTGTTCTGTGTGGATTAATCGCCACTTAGATTTCCATGCTGGAATTTGTCATTAAGATTTGTTTTTTATGGGAATCCAATTAACGGGACAGACCGGTTTTCTGTCTTCTGTTCATCACATCACATCGAATCACATCACATCACATAGCATCATTTCTGTTTCGTTTGTTTCGGTTTCTGTTTGTGTTGCCATCGAATTGCGGTGTCACTGTCACTCTTGATTTGTGTGTGTTTTGATTCCTACTTTTCTCTAGCTTACATACAACATTCTTACATGCTGGTTAATATGTTCAACGGATACGGGAATTGGATGTCAATGTGGGAATTATTCAAGTAAAAGTGTCCCAACAATATGTAGGTACATATGCCGTCAGGTATGAGGTGTATTCGGATTGGAAAGCAAAACGTTTCCCATGATCTTACTCATCTACGAGTATGTACGCACTGCGTGCGGTCATACACTACCGCAGAGCATCCCAATGTAAACAAGCAATTACACAGCTATACACAGTTAGCATAACAAAGGACCCAGCAGACAGACGCGTGGCTTCACAATAAGGAGACACTCTTCTTTAGGTTCGGACAACACGACATTAAAGATGACTGTCATTTTTCAGTTCCCTTTGGTGCCATCACGTTGACCACCCCCGACGAGCGATTTCTGCAGTCCTTTCTGCATTTGGTATCATGGATGGGTGTGCTTGGTTGGTGTTGTATCGCATACATACAGTGCGGATAAAATATGACATCAAAGTCAACATCCCATGTCATTGCAATGGCATTAAGCTAGCAAAGCAAACGATGCTCTACGAAAAAGTGAACAAAGTTTTATTTTCAAGGAACGAGCGCTTGTCCGACAGACATCCATACGATCATTTGAAAGGATTAATGGATGCGTATTCAAGGCATCTCCGGTGGTCGGCCATACATTAGAGGGAATTTATTTCAAATTTTGTTTTCAATATAAAGGACGTGAGTAAAAATCTAACAAAAACTTAATGCAGTGGCAGCACTCAAACAGCTTTGATCTTTTGCCAGCCAACAGACATTTGTCAAGACTAATTCTTTTGGATGAACATTTTATCTTTTTCAATTAATGACAGATATGTACATATGTATTAGTGTACATGTATGTATGCAGATAAATTTGTGTCACTTATGGAAGCCTAAAATAAGTTGTCAGACGCTTAATAGTTTTTATCTACTCGTATCACAGAGCAGTATTGCCAGCGGCGATAATATGGAATGTTATTAAAAGTGATAAATGGCAAGTGTGCTAGGGCTGATTTGTTGTCTCCTTGCGATTTCACTGGTGTGATTTCTTTGTACGGGATTCCTGGAGATTGCACGTTTCCAGTGTTTCAAGTGCGCGTCATTGGGGTATTTCCACAAAGTCTGTGATTTTCTTTACTTTCGCGACGCATTCAATTCCGATATTATAAATTTTTACACAATTAAGCTTGTCCCTGCTCGGGCACCGTGAAAGATTTGCAAGATTTTTGCACAAATAACAAAGAATAGCTCTTTCTTGAGCTGGCTTTTAGCACAAAATTAAAAAGGACAAGTTGTGGCGAGTTTTTTTTATAATTTACGCGCGCTAAGGGGTTAGATACCCTTTTACTTACTGTTGCCATGGAGCGAGCGGAAAGGTAGAAGGAGGAGAAAGGAAAATTGTTTTGTAGTGGTTTGAAACTCAGGTGTGTTTGGTTTCGATATTCGCTCTCCAGGGATGGGAGAGTCCGAATAGGACGGATAGTTTTTTCTTCACTCAGAGTGATTCGAGGTATAATTCACAGTATATTTTTTCTGTGCTTGAAACTCTAGAACAGCCAAATCTACGTGTCAGTGTTATGTCTTCACACACAGAATTTTTCTGTCTGAGTTCCAATTGCACAAATGAAAAACTGACTTGCCATGGGCAGGATTCGAACCTGGACCCTCCGAGTGAGAAGCGATTGCTAGTACCACTACACTACGGCCACTAGCATAAAAGAAAAACACGTGTATTAACGTGAACAAAAGCGAACAGAATGGACCGAGCAAAATTTTTATTCATGTCGGACCTGACACTTCATTTTGGTGTACAATTACAAAACAGATTGATGATAGATAGATAGACCAGTTATTTGTTATGATATACATACATACCATATGTACATAGTTCACAATAGTTTAAACGAATAATTATATGAAAGTAATAAAATGAATAAATGAAATTTGGATTTTTCTTAATTTGGGGCTCTGACGACTCAATACATATGGTATTATATATGTTTTATGAAGAAGCTGTGTTGCCCATTTTCTAAAAATAAGAGGTATCCAAATGTAGATACGGTACTATAATTTGTTAACTTTGCGTCGAAAAGTTGGTGTAGCTAATGACCAACATTTAAGAGGATGAAGAAAAAATTTGCTTTCTAAATTCAATTGGCTTAATGGGGCTCCCCCGTGTAATGGGTTGAAAATATAAATTGATTCCTTAACATGTGTAGAATGTGCTGGTAAAGTGATTTTTTTTAAATTTGAAGTCGTTATAAAGTAACAGCAGTTAGAAGAATCAGATGTGCGGAGTGCTGAGTGCTGCCACCGTGTGTCGCTCCCATTGTTCCGATTTGAGTTCTGTTTTTTTTTTGTTACGTTGGTACATGTGTTGTTGAAATTCCCTCTAAATCTTAGCGTCATAGCTTGACATTTGCAAAAGTTACGTAGCCAAGAGTATATCTATCCTTGTGTGTGTTGGCGATTTTTTTACAATTTTAGAAATGGATTTAAATTTGCAACAGCGAACTCGTATTAAATTGTGCGTAAAAAACGGATTTAATAGCGCGCGAACGTTGGAAATGTTGGAAAAGTGTTTCGGCAACGATTCTCTAAAGAAAACGGTCGTTTACCAGTGGTAAAGTGGTCGTGAGTCAATCGAAGATAATGATTGCAGTGGCAGGCCATCGACATTGAAAACCGATGAAAACATTGATGGAGTTAAAGAAATGTTGGTCAATAAGAGCAAATTAACCATCAGAGAGATAGCGGAGGACTTGAACATTGCCTATGGATCCGTCCAAGACATTTTGGTTAATGATTTGGGTTTCCGTCGTGTAGCAGCAAAGTTAGTGCCAAAAGACCTCAATTTCGTTCAAAAAAAGTGCCATCATTATTCGTAATTTTTTGACGAAAAATGCAACAAATACCATCCAACAGCCACCGAATTCACCTGATTTAGCTCCCTGTGACTTCTTTCTGTTCAATCGAGTTAAAAAACCACTACGGGAACGCGTTTCAGCAGCCGAGAGGAAGTAATGGGAAAATCGAAGGAAGCACTTATGCACATACCGAAAATAAAAATTATTTCGAGGATTGGATCAAGCGCTGGCATAAGTGTGTTGCTGTCGATGGGGATTACTTTGAAGGGGACAATATAGATTTAGATGAAAAAACTTGTAGTTTTAATTTTCCGAATAAATTTCGGAAACTTTTTGATTAAGGTGGTATACAAATATAGACAAGTTTAGACCAGGATTTTCTTATGGTCACTTGTTTTGTCAAAATTCTCATTGCAGATTGGTGGTAAGTTAAGATTTTCATAGTTTTAAACATACTTAAAACTTTAAATGCGTTTCTCTCAAAACCGTGTTTTAGAAACTTCCCTCCATTATATCTCAAGAACGGGTTGACCGATGAAATTTCTAGGGTAGCCTCAGCACATGTAAATGCACAGAGTGACCTAGAATCTAGTATTTATATTTTTTTCGTAACGAAAACATAAAAAAAAAAATCATGAAATTTGAAACTTTTCAGAAGTCTGACAAAAAACCAATTTTCAATATTTTCAAATGATTCTAGTTCAATCGATGCATTTAGGCTTATTGATTAAAACACTGTTTCTCTTTTTTCTTTTTGATAAGCCAATCAGCCGAAATCGTGGAGGAAGTGAGTGTCCTTTTTTCCAAGTAGGGTGTCTTCGGAGTGGTACAACTTACGTTCTAATGAAGATTTTTACTAGAAATTTCTAAAGGGTTTTCCAATAGGGACTTGACAACTTTGAATTTAATTTGTGAACGCACTCTTTCACTAATCAACAAACTGTAACAGTCAATTTATTCAGCAAACTCAACATTTTCATCATGATAAAGTACACGAACGAGCAACGTCTGAAAATTATAAAAATTTTCTACCGAAATTCGGAGTCGGTGACTGCAACTTTAAGAGCGTTAACTCCAATTTTCGGTCGTAATTCTCGCCCTAGTAGACATGCAATAACAAGTTTAGTGGAAAAATTTGAGTTTACATATTCGTTGTGTGATGTTGCCGTGTCAGTGAGACAACGGGTTGGTCGAAGTGTCGAAAATATCGCGGCCGTTCAGGCAAACGTTCCAAATCAATTCCACGGCGTTCTCATAAATTGGGCATCGCTCAGACCACATTATGGCGTATTTTGCGTAAGGATCTTGGTTTACACCCATACAAGATCAAGCTGACTCAAGAATTGAAGCCGATGGACCATTTGCAGCGACGTACGTTCTCCGATTGGGTTCTGGAGAAGATGCGCCAAGATGATGAATTTCATCGCAAAATCATCTTCAGTGATGAGCTCATTTTTGGCTCAATGGGTCCGTCAATAAGTAAAATATGCGTTATTGGTCGGGTGAAAATCCACATGTGCTTCATGAATCACCACTTTATGCACAAAAAAAAAAACTGTTTGGTGCGGTTTGCATGCCGGCGGCGTTATTGGGCCATATTTTTTCGTCGACGATAACGATCGTCACGTTACTGTGAATGATCAGCGTTATCGCGTCCTGATCACCGATTATTTTTGGCCCGAATTGGAAGATATGAACTTGGACGACATGTGGTTTCAACAGGATGGTGCCATCGATTTATTGAAGAGTAAGTATGGTGAGCGTGTTATCTCAAGACATGGGCCAGTCGATCGGCCGCCTCGTTCGTGCGATTTAACGCCGCTTGACTATTTTCTGTGTGGCTACGTTAAGTCATTGCTTTATGCCAACACACCGACGACGTTGGAAGAGCTCAGAGCCAACATTGAACGCGAAATAGCGGCCGTTTCGGCTGAAATGTGTGGCCGAGTCGTTGAAAATTGGTTCCAATGAATCGACCGTTGCAAACGTGCCCGCGGTGGCCATATGAACGAAGTCGAGTTCCATTCATAAATGTTTTGATTGTTCTTCAAGCCGATAATTTTGAAATATCTCAAATGGTTTGCGTTTTATTTAAAAAAAAAAGTTGTCAAGTCCTTATTGGAAAACCCTATATATAATAAATTGAAATAATAATAGATAAATGATAAAAAACAGGCCGCCACACGGGGGAACCCCCTTAACCGGAATATTGACACACTTCATATTGGCATACAAATAAATGAATACGTATACCGCACAGTCAAATAGATAGGCTTAGTTGCATTTTCAATTTATTAAAACACAATGAATTATCAAAGATACTTACCGGATTCGCATAGAACGGTGGTTGTTCCGCTCCCATTCCAGCCAAATATGCAGCCATACCTTCAGGATAGACGCCCAGCGGTACTCCGCCAGGACCAGCGGCAGCAACTAATCCACCAGCTGCTGCCAATCGCGGGTAATTTAACATATCATACTGACACGAACACACGGTTTGTCCAGTGATTGGATCCGTGAATATTGTCCGTCCACCATCACAGCACCGACTTGTCGGTTGGCCATAAGGAGTCGCCGCTGAACATGGCGATGCACTACGTGCCCCAGGCGGCACCGTCGATGTTACAGCCATCGATACTGGCACTGTGGCAGCGGCAGATGCAGCGGATGGTGGCGATGATGGACTTGATGAAACGGCGTTCTGTAAATAAAACAAGAAAAAAACATTATTATTGTGTCAGCTAAGATAATGATTAGACAGAAAGAAAGAGAGAGTACAATAACAAGTCGTCAACGGCCATCAGAAGAGAAGTCCTAATCAGCAACCAACATGGGGACTGCACAAACCAACAACTTATCTTCTATTTACTCCCCAGCTCCTCCATTCCCCTAATAGTATATGAATAGTAACTGAAGCAGAAAAAAAAACGTCAACTGGATTTTAAATTTAATCGAAAACATGAGAGCTTCGATCAAACATGCCGCCAACATGTTCAGATTGACAACACCGATCGATCGATCGATTTGAATTAATAAAAAAAAAACTTCACTCTATACATATGTACATAAGTGTGTAAACGTTCATATATTTTTGTACAAGAGGATCGGAGGAGCACTGACGCGTTTCTCGCGCCACATACGCGCCTCCATCGACGACTTTATCTGCTACAATTTTGCTTTGTCGACTTCAGAGTATGGGAATATATAGTATGCGTCGTCGTTTCTACGGTTGGTAAGTCTCCCAGACTTGGATTTTTGATGAGGCCTCTTCACAGGGTTTAACGTAGGCAATTGTTGGCCTATCTATCAAATGTGGTCCTTTCTCTCATAGAGAGAGTTTGCCGCCACCACCGCCGTTGCCTTAGTCGCTTTGCTTTGTTACAATCACTTTGGTGGATATACCGAACAAACATATACGTAAAAAACACAACAAATCAAAATCTACAGTCGTGTTCGCCTATCACATTTGTCATGTAGGTACACATATCCATCTATAGAAAAGGGTGCTGCAATGGTAGTTGAGTTCGGCATAGCAGCCTGCTTGTCTTTAACCGCCGCATTGATCGCTGGGTAAGTCAATTGATTTGGTTTGATTTGAGTTTGGATTGGGATTAAATATTTGTTTCGAGCAAACTAATCACAGACCAGTAGAAAATAGAAGAAATGATAAACCCTGATGAAGTGCGTATTCATACACATACATATGTACGAGTATATATGTAGGTGGCAAGTAATAAAATCCGAATGCTAAGGCCTACCATTAAACGGTTTGGTGTGCTGACTATAACCTTAACTCTCTCTACTTACTTCTTGTAATCTTATCGCGATTGCGTTTAACTATTGATGAAGCAGAAGCCCGGAAAGTGGAAGTTTGACTAAGATCTCGTTTATATGTTGAGCCTTAGGTACACATTGTCCCATGTGTCGGCTACTTTGCCTCTGATCATGTAGTCTGAGTGTCACAAATCGACTTTAATTGCAGAGATTAGGGAAGGTGGTATCTGGTTATAGCTTCAACGAGGAGTATCTTAGTTCACAACTTGATACTGTGCGAAATTACTTAACAGCATTTTATGTTTTGCTATTTTTTTATTTTTTTTGTATATGTACATATATATATTTCTTGTTGCTTTTTTTTCTCTACGGGCAATGCCAACTTGTGTGTCCCGCGCGTACCTATCTGATTGAAAGTCAATTAAGTAAATTAATTTAATGGCTATATGCCTCCCTGCCGTTGCGTTACCTATCTGACATGCATACCTGTCTGCGTTGAGTAGGTCGTTGGACATGTGTTCTCACATTTAGTTGCGGCGGAACGTTGCTGCTGTTGCACAGCACTCTACATTAAGATCTTGTCCCTGACACAACAAACTACTCGTGATGTTCTACAAATGTTTTTTGAAAGTGTTTTCTTGTTGTTAAATTCTATTTGTTACCTTCGTCTGACATATCATACAATTTTTTGATTCTACTCTAAACACCAAAAATAGCTAAAGATACTCGTTCTCGTACTCGTATCATGATATCAAACTTAACTAAAAATAAAAACAACATTTACAAGTAATACCCCTTTGATCAGATAGAGTCATACCCATGCTAATCGTTAGTATCATTTCAATGATAACAATCAAAACAAGCAAGAAATGTGTACTTAATTTTAGTAAACTTATTATTGTCAGTATCCAAAGAATATAAAAGCAGATTGGAACAAACGATTATGTGTAAGTTACATACATACATACTATGTTGCGAATAATTTAGTATGGAATACAGAGTTGTTTTTGAACACAGTTGTCCATGTACAATACAAAATATGAAAACAGATTCGATTCATCGCATTTGTCGCTGACGCTGAGGTTTTTGCCTTTTATCGAAATTTCAATGAAATAGATGTATCATTAAATCTGTATCAGATAGAACAAAGTCAATCAAGTATAGAATTTTGTATATTCAACTAAAATCTATCTATCCCACCAAAAAGATAATCTCTTCTCTAATCACACCCAAAAGTTAATTGATTGAAAGGAAAGAGATTCATGTCAAACACTGTCTTCTGTAAGTTTGAAAACAACCAGCAGAGTTTAATTCTGTACCAAAGGCATATTTTTGCATTTTACATATGTATATTCCGAAATTATTTTTGAATTAATAATAGCGTCTCTTCCTCAGCCACAAATCTTCATTTCAGACCAATGACTATAGATTAACAACTATTAACAACTGTCGTTTTCAAAACAATTTTAGGTTTTTCATTTTAATCAATTTAATCCTTATAATGTTCAACTTTGTGTTCCTTTTTGTTATAAATAATTTAAGTCTAAACAGTCCAATCTAGCCCAGTTGCATTTAAAACCTTTATAAGCAAATGCCTCGAAAAAGACGTTTCTTAACCTTAAAACAAAACTTACGTTGGCGTGACCTTAACTGCTCAGATTTATATTTAGTTCACAGAGGCCTGGAATCACATCCACTTATATGTATGATACTAACTCAATTGCTTTATTTTTGCTTAATTTAGATATCTCGACGATCTGGTCCGGGACCCTATTATAGTGTAAGATTTTCGAACCAGTGAAGAATTATTTGTCGAATGTAGATACATGAACTTGATTCATGTTGGGTAACATGTTGTGCTTAAATATACGCTCAAGTGCGGTTTTCGCTTCTCTGAGAGTGTAACTATTTCATAATTACTCTAATTTTGTCGAAACTAACTAACTTCCTAATCAAAACCAGCTACTATTCTAATCTAATCTCACAACCAGCTACTATTAACCAAGCTGTTAGTGAGCAGAATATGTGACGAATGAGGACAATAAATATGCTGTTGCTTCCTTTGATGGTTTCAAGTCGCCTGACACCGATGACATATACTCAGTTATGTTACAAAAAGGTATAGAACAACAGCTGGTGGTAAATCTGAAGTGAGTCCACACAGCTAGTCTGGCGCTGGCATATATACTGGCGAACAGTGAAATTAGCCTTTATACCGAAAACCGGAGAAGAGCCTCAAACCTATAAGTCTGATATCCGTCATGTTAAAGAATATGGAGAGAATGGTCAATATTGTCTTGCGAATGCATCCTCTGTCTGCGATGCAACACACTAACCAACGCGGAAGATCTTGGGAGAGTGTAGTTAATTCTGGTAGGCAGAATTAAAGGCGCTTTCGACAACGAAACTTTGGACGGCATGTGTAACTCAGCCAGACAGCATGGTGTAGACGAGTCACTAGTTTTGTGGATAAAATGTGGGTGAATAGGACATTGGTTGCGGATGCTGAATGTGGCCAACATCTGATGGCGGGGGCAAATAAGGGTTGCCGATAAGGCGGTGTTCTGTCTTCATTGCTATGGTGCATGTTGGTCGACTCACTACTCAGCACGCTCAACAGTTCTGACATCTATGCAGTATCATGTACCGATAATGTAGCTGTACTATTTATTGGATCGTATCTAGCGACTGTCTGCTCTAAACTGCAGGCAGCCCTAGATGTGATCGACGATTGGTACACTATAAATGGGCTTTTAGTCAATCCTCTCAAAACTGAAGTTATTCTCTTTACGAGAAAGAAAAGCTGCCTGGTCTGACTCATTTAATGCTTACAGGCATTACCATCCAATTCTCCAAAGAAGCTAAGTATTTGGGTGTCGTCCTGGATAACAAACGTCAATGGACTAAACCATCTTCGTCGGCCTTCTGGCACTGCAAAGGAGCTGTCGGTAAGACATGAAGCCTGCAATCCCTTGGATTTACACCATGTCTGGCTCCGCTCTGATGGACCCTTTATATTCATATCAAGGGCTGCACTCTCAAAACCATCTTCCGTTTAAGAAGAAGTAAACTTTGAGTACCTTGTGCGCCGGCTGTCTTTTGGTTCTGGTCTTATGGACATGCTATCTGATGCAATGCAATCAGAACTCCTGCTGTAAAAAATAAATCGACTTTCCCCATGCCTAAAACTTTTTTGGTCTGAATCTGGGCCAGGAAAGGAATGTAGTCAGGTCTTTACGGATGGCTCCAAAACCAATATAGGATGCGGCGCTGATGTCTTTCTGGAGGGCAACAACGTTAGATTTCACTCCTCATTAGGAAAACTTGCGTCTGTCTTCCAAGCGGAGATATACGCAATACTGATGGCAACGAACTATACTGGTGGAGGGGGAGAAACATCTGTCGGCAGCCAAACTGCGCTTAAAATCTTGCTGAACCCTTTTACGACTTCCGATGGCATCACGGAACGCAGTCGGAAGGCTAAATTCACTGAGTCTTGTCTGAGTCCCAGGTCATAATGGGATCAGAGGAAATAAAATCGACGTTGAACTTTCTAGGCAAGGTTCAGAGGAAAGTTTTTCAGGACCCGAACCTAGGAACCTACCCCACTGATTTTATTGTAACGTCTTGTGGCTGAACCCTTGGATTTGTCGACTCTGATGAAGTTTGCGACAAGAGTATCAAATACTTTGTTGAGCATGTTCCTTGCTTGAAACTCACTAATTATTTAAACTATTTTTAAAGTATCTCTGAAAAGGTAGAGTTTTTCACGTTAAAGTATTATTTAAGATAATGTCCTGAACATCACAAAGAGATTAAAAATAATGAAATTAGATGAAAAGGAGGTAGTGCAGGACTAAGCTATGGAATCGAGTACCCATTATTTACAGAGAGAGGTACTTCGGATATCCATTCTATCCCTGTTTGTGAGAGTAAATTTTGTATTTTAACGTTCTACAAATCTATCTCCCATTTCCAGATCCAGCAGATCTATATGCTGTTTTCTGATCTCTTCCTCTTTCGATTATCTTTCACTTAAAACTTTTCGAAACAGAAGCGTTTTAATAAAGTAGAGGACTATATACTCGTAGGTATGTACGAATATAGGAATATATATATGTAGGTTGATCTTAAAATAAATCTAGTTGAGTAAGCCCGTCTTTTTTTTCTTCAATCAGCACTTTCATTTAAGTATACTTAGATCAACCTTCAACAGTAACTAAAATGCTATTCAATGAATGTTAAAACGTTGGCTTAATAAATTAATTCTTTGTCTTGTGCGCAGCTCTTTTCCAAAAAATTATTTTTCAAGAACGCTGGAAGTATCCTCCACGACCATTAGTACGAACACAGCTACACACTTGAAAGTATTTTCAAAGCTATAGGTCCCGTGCACTTGGCGCTTTCAGTTTCTTAAACCTGTATTTTGACAACTTTCATGTCAATTTTTCGATAAATGCTGATAATGATCATCACATTTGCCTAGTCAATCCGGAAGCGACTTATTAAACTAGTCAATGATTTTTAATTTTTCGAAAACCAGTTTGAATTATCTTCGTCTCTAATGAACATATCCGAAAGCTAAATGTTTAAGTGACATTGACATTTATATCCACCCACTAATTAATATCAACATTTGACATATTGAATACGGTTTTTAATAAATCAGACCACTTCTGTTTGCTTCTTGTTTTTTTGAATAAGACCGTCACATCAAAAAATTCTTAAAGGAAAATCTTCCCTCAAATTAGCATTCCAATAGCATCACACTAAAATTATTTTGTAAATTAACAGAAATACATTCCCAATGTGTACAGTAAAAACGGCGGGAACTACACTTCTGGGAATTACGAGTTCTCTGGTACTTCCATTTGAATAAAAATAGCACAGATACACTTGAGTCACCAAACACAGAAATCACCAAACACAAAAACATATCACAATGAAGTTATTACGAATGCCTTAACGATTGGAGCCGGTTAACATAATAAATAACGTCGGCACATTGTAAAAAGTGTTAATTGCTTCGTTTAGTTGACTTTTTTAAATACCAGTCTCATTGTATGTTTTGCATAATTTTTGCAATTAACAACTTGTTATACGAATAGGTCTCTTAGCAAATGTTTGTTTTTCTTTTTAATCGATGATTAAGTTTTTCAAAGTTGATAGTCGTCATATGAATTGATTTAATTTTTTTTCGAATGAGTCCTGAAAGCCTAGAAGAAGTTCAGAGTTCAGACAAAATAGTTTTTCTAATCGATGATATTGTAATTCATTGTGTAAACAGTATTAAATGAATGAGTTTTATGTCATTTATTGGTTTTTCTATTTGTTTTACATTTGTTTCTGAACATAGTAACCCACTTACTTGTTGCATTAGATTAACGTGACCATGACAGTTAAAATTGATAATATTTTTTTTAAAGTTATTTAATGTTAAGCTTTTAACACTAAGTCTGAACTTGGCCAACGTGAAGTGTAATACGACTACTTATATAGAAGCATAAGTATTTATAATTACAGTTCCACTAATCATACATATTTGGCATATTTAAAATCGCCATTTTTTTATTGTTCACCTATATTTATGGAACATCGAAGTTGAAATATCTCCAACACTCAACGAGTAAAAATCCGAAAAATCGCTTTCTCTTCGTGAGAATTCCAAAATTCCTTTAGAATTATTTGGCATTTTCTACTTAAAACCGACTTTCGAATATCCACAGATAATACTAATTTTTATTTTAATTAAAACTTAAGACTTAAGACTTAAAGTACACACTATACTAATGTCAGATAATATTTGTTATGTAAAGCAAAATATCCGCAATCTAAAGGTCTCAAGAGACTAGAATCGAAAGTAGCAATATTTATGTAATATGTTTACTTAGATTATATAATTGTAATGAGGTCTATGAGGTTACAAAACACTAATTAGTGTTTACTATAAATAGGTATCTTTATAATTTAACTATAATACTCGTAGATATAACAATTTGTTTTGAGAATGGAAAATCTAGGGTTTAAGGAATGTGTTAAAATTGTAAGACGCATAAGATTTTTATCAATTGAGTATCTACTTAAAATGTGGTTATTTTAAGCATAACAATATTCGGTTCAAATGTTTTATACTCGGTCTTCTGAAAAGTACAAACAATAAGGTATTCGTCTGAAAGAGGAGGACATATCATATTCCAGATCAGATTGTACTAAACCATAATGGATATCTTGAAAGATCTTTAAGGCAAAACGATTTTAATAAGTATAATACAGTAGAAACTCTATTGTCCGGCACTCGATTAAACGCCACCTCAATAATCCGGCGCACTTTCCGGAAATCAAAATTTTTTTTACCAAACACAATTTTACTACATGCAAAACTGAAGATGCATAGAGAAGAACGTACATATTCAAATAAATTATTGTAGGTATATTTTGAATAAAAGCGCATTATTAGTATGTAACTTATTCTCAAATGTATGTTCAAAACCTGTCTCAACTGACTTTTGAACATAAAATAAATGGAAAAATACAGGAATCTGTTCTAACTCGATTAACCGGCGTTTTGCTTTTCAGGCGCAGCCGCGGTCCGCTGCCCGTCGTATAATCGAGGTTCTTCTGTATTCCTTTTCGAGGATACTTCTTAAGGGTTATCGTATGATCAAATTTATTCATCCGCCAATCGCGAACTTGACTTAACTATTTCCTTGATTCAACACTTTCAGTAGCAAGATATTTGTCTGAACAAGGATCGCCTTACATTTTATGTATTTATTGGAGTTTACCAATGAAAGTCGAACGATCTATAATGATCAACTGCTTCCCCAGGAGCAAAACAAAAATGTTGGGTTATATGACATATTACCATTTTATGCATTTAAAAATCCATAACTTCGAATTTCTAAAACATGATTTCTATCGACGGAAATAAATTGCTGGCCATATGATTGGCAAACGTTGGAAATTTTTGAAAATCAAGAGCAAATTTCAGAAGATTTAAAGCCCAGAGCCCTGGATTTCCGAGGGTTATCAGACCTTCAGAACTAAATTTAAATTAATTACTGTGATGGAACGTTTAAACCACGTTTGAACATCATCAGTTAGATCATATAATTTATCACAATTGGCTTGAAGCCATTTTCAGATACCTACGTCTGACAGTCTGACAGTTGAAATTTTGCGTAAGGACCTACTCGTAAGTTAAGTTAACATCAGGTTTATGTGAAGTTCATATACCGGTGTTAAAAGTGATCTGATAACATATTTTTGTTTTTTTGGTGTGTTTTTACTTTTGTAGGTAGTTACTTATAAACCGGGTTCTTTTAAACTACAATTCATCGCAATTTGAGCTCGGTTTCAATTAAACTAAAACTAACCACCATATGTCACTGGTTGAAAAAATGTTCAATTTATTGCTATGCATGCGCCAGAAACAATTTCGACAAGTCGACAGTTACGCCGAATAAAGGGTCTTATGTTCATCTTTAATAGGTCAGTATATGAAAATGCAGCGCTTAGAGGGCATCACAACCAATTCGAAGAATTTTTACATACACTGTCGGACAAAATAAAGTGCAGAGCAGTTCATTCATTTTCAAATTCCTGTTAGTTCAAAGTAAATATCATTTATGGTTTTATACTGACGTCATACAGACATTTGCTCACAGGTTCGCAAAAATTAACCGTTTATTGCTTTTGTTTATTTGGTACTAGTTGTGGTAGTTCTTCGATCGAATAAAAATTAAAATGTAGAGCAATAATTAAAGATTTGGAATCCTATTTTCAATGTTAAGTTTTATTTATTTGGATACCGCTTTGGTATGAAACCGTTAACATCCGAAGTGAAGCAGCTGCTTGTTTTGGACCGACAAAAACTTGCAGAAAATATGGATTATCCATTTCTGGAGCAAGGCAGATCTATAAAAACTATGAGGAATGAAAAACAGTAGCCAGCTTTAAAGGTTCTTGCAGAAGGAAGTGGAAGATCATAGCAACTGATGACCGAAAAATTAAAATTGAAGCCAGGAAAAACTTTCGGCCAGGCCTATTAAAGAAAATTTGCGATTAAATATAACAACAAGGACAGCACAAAGGTGGTTCCAATAGCAAGAATGTTTTCATCAAAGCCGCAATCATTTTGGCAAAGTGTAATTTGAGTCCAAATTTGATTTAAGAGAACATCTTAAAACCAGAAAGGGATGATGTTTCTTCTTTAGCGGAGTTGGCAACCTTGTTAAAATCGACACAAAAATGACAGACCTAAGGGTCTAACCTAAGTCAACATTGTGCTAATTTAGCTTTTTCTACTTCTAAAATGTCTTTTCAACAAGATAACAACACAAAACCTATAAGCAAAATAGCTAAGGTGTATTTTAACATCTTTTTTGGAAAAGAGTGCAGAATGAGTGGGGGAAAATTCCAGGTGACATATTAAAAAATCTGGTCTACAGTATGCCCTAGCGTCTTGCGTCTGTAATTCGTAATAGAGATAGAGCCATAAGCTATTAGGCTTTTTTAGCTTTTTAGTTTGTTTTCTTTTCTTTTAATACTATAATACATTTTTATTTCCAATTTGATTTGCTTCAATTGCCCAAAAATAGGCCCAACAATTATAAACAATGGAATTAAAAAAAAGTTGTATTCCCATAATACCGCTTTAAAATTTATGAAATGCTTTCAAATGCATTTTTGTCCATTATTTTGTCCCACAGTACGAGTATATGTATTGTAATTTTCTACAGTTTCTACCGAGTGTCTACTATTTCAAAGGACTTAAAAACATAATATACTACAAAGAAACTTCTTATTGTGTAAAATACAATCAGTAATTAAATAACAATGTAGCTCCGTTCGTGGCATATAACACAATTATGTAGATACCTCCATTGCAGATCATTTGAAGTTAAAATTTACACTGCTGGTGATCGAACAACTATCTAAGAACTCGAATGCAGTATTTGAGATATAACTGATTTAACTGACTAAATAGAAATGCTATTTGATGTCCTTAAAAATAAAGCTTTCACGTTTGCTTCATATGTGCGAAATCATCATATTTTTCTTATCAAGAAAGTACATCCGAGCATTGTTGCATGCATATACGTACTGCCTTCATATCCATTAGACAAGCAACTACATACGAATGTATGATATTTGTGTAATCACATACAATGTTTATTAAATACCTTTTTAAGAAAAATATTTTCATAAATTGGAGAATGGTGTTCGGAATATAGATTTCCTGCCGTTAAAATATGTGCGACACAAAAAATATCTGAAAACGCATAGAAATGAAATTTGAAAATTTTTGTTTCTATATGGAGAGTACGAGTATTGCTCTAAATATACTTTCTCTGTATTTTATTAGAAAAAAGTCTACAACACAATTCTCTGCAAACTTATATTTGGTAAAACCAAAAGACGAACATGAGACGATGAAATAATTCCTTGATACGTAATTTAAACTTGTAAGGATATTATTTCTAAATTCGATATTAAGTATAGATATATATGGATATATATATATATTTTTTAAGCACTTAACACTTAAGTGGATATGACTAAACTTAAAGTGCCTGAGCGTGTGTTAAATTTTTAGGTAAATGGGACAGAGAGAAAGAAAAATTGTTGGCATCCAATTTAGTATGATTGGACTTGTTGTATTCTAGGCAACCATTCATCTCACGAGATTTTAGTTGCCTGAAAAAAAGAATTTCTTTCTATGACTTGAGCCACGGTCACCCACCCATATGTTGGATATCACCAGCAACAATAGTTTATGTTAAACCACACTCGATAAATTTACAAACAATATGTAAGAAAAAATTACACCAAACGGAAACTTTCAATTTCGTAGCACGTATTTTTCAATTCTTGTGATTATAGGTAACAGCACATATGCATGTCACACATATAGCTCCTTTGGACGATCATCATCTTTACAACAATCGCTCGGTCTCTAATAAAGTGTTGTTTGGAAAGCTATAGAACTTCCATTTAAAAACAATAACCCCAGGTATTTTGTTTGAGTCATTTGAATCATTATTCATTTTGAAGCACAACATTATGTTTTGAATACAACTTTAGGCATATGGTTTCCTCGGTGTATCCTGGAGATCCAACTTCAGACCAGAACAGTCTTGTCTTTCCAGATTTTGTGGCCCTCGTAATCGATTGGCGTCAAAACGAATGATTTTAGTGGCCAAACCAATAGACCCTTTCGCGAAATAATTTTGTCGTTGAATCGAGTACTGAGTAAGTCAATGAACCACATATCATCCGCTTTTGAAGGAATAATCACTGATTGTTATCCACTAACATTGGCCATTGAGAGTGTGAAAACCAGACTACATTTTTGTTTCGCCTCACTCTAGAAGTAATAATTTAACCTGTTCACGACCCAATTGAGCTAAGCGTGAGCCTCGATACTGTACGAGTGTACGATTTTTCAATAAAAATATGAGTCGACTTCAAGAGCTCAATTTATGAACTCCCGTCGTAAGCCATAGTGTTCGTGGCTTAAGTTGATGCATTATGTTATACGAATGTAGACTTTTCGACAAAAATGTTGGCATTGGGGGGGACAAAAGACGATCGACGCCGAATTGTCATTTCTGGATCTTCTGATACATTTTAATTCATAGCGGCTACAGTTTTTTCTCTACGCATCATTACATTGAGACGTTGTCAACTTTGCATTATGTAGATAGCATATGGTATGAAATTTGTCCAGAAATTTATAACAGATCCGGTGAAAACAGTTGGTCGATTATGAGGACCATCTCGAATGCTTGAATGACACAGAAATGTTCTTCTAGAGAATCTCTATTTATGATTATTTTCTGTTTAACATAATGAAAAAAGAATTGTTAAAAATGACAGAGCCGTTTAACAGCTATCCGTATTAGACCTATCAATCAAAAAGAATACCATTTAGTTCCTAAAAGAAAATAACCACAACCTCACACATAAATACATATGAACTTTTAACCTTTTAACGGCTTAAGAAATACATTGTTATAAGGACCGCCAATAGGAACTTACCTAAACAAGTTCAATTTGTTTACGTTCTGTTAGATTATTTTATTTTTTTGTAAAAAAGAAGTCTGACACGTCGACATGTGTATATACTCGTATACATAACTTGATAATTACAAATCAAAACACTATCTACGAATAACATATGTATTCGTATTACCTCAATGTCCGATTAAGGATTTGAAGTCGATTGCTAAGTTTTTGATTGATATTAAGTTGAGTGTTGCACTAATCAGATGACTTACATACAACATTTTTAAGCATGTACATTTTAAACTAAATAATTCTCACGTCAATTTTCTTAATACGCAGATAACGATTGCCGACGCAAATAACTCAACTTTTTTTTTTATATAGAATTTAAAGTTAGTCATAAAATATGTATCATACATACTTTGCTTTTAAAGGGATGCAAAAATTAGAAAAGTAAATTGAGAGAATCGTCTGCCTTAGTAGAGGACTTAATTCCGTTACAAAATTCAAAAGCTTCGCCACGAATTACAGACTTTTTTGAAAAACATTTGAATTTAAAGTTGTCAATTATCTCCGAACTTGCATAACGATTACTTTAAGTAGGTGCTCTATAACAAGATTGGTAAATTTTGAACAGTTCTTGGTTTGGTGATCAGGCAAAGAGGTGTTTAGTTCCATTCTTATGGTATTCTATTGGTTCCCTTTTGTTGTCTACATATTGGAAATTCATTTTCCAGAAGAACAGTGGACTTTTAACAATTTTACATTATCTTTGACCTCATAGAATATTTCATAAATATCAAATGCCATCACTATGGGAACTTCCATCACAGACCAAACCCGCCCACCATGATCTTGTCGAAAGTCGAAGTTTGAACTCAATATTCGAATCTTTTGCTTTTAATCGAAACCATATTGTCCCAAACACCAACAGTTTTCCAAAGAAGTAACTCACGCCAGTGGATATCAGACCGGTTTTCATGATATACGAGTACCGCTTTAAATTTTTTAATTCTACTCGTAAAACAAAAAGAGGAAGGTAACCAGCTCGAATTCTCTAAACAAAAATCCATTAACATTAAATGGAAACAGTACATTTTTACTACTTTTTTTTAAAATATATTGAGGCTTGTGTATTTTTGAGTATTACACTCAGTTCTTCATAATTTAAAGTATAGGAAAGTACTTAAAGTAGTTGATTGAAACTATTTGGTAGCTATGACGATTTATAACCAATTAAAACGAACTAAAATAGCAATAGAATAGGGTAAGTACCTCTATTTTGGAAAGCTTAATTTGAGATTGTAAATAAAAAAATAGTAGTCCCTCGATCAATTAGGGGGAGAACATATCGTATGGGAAACAATACACATTTTCTTTGATTTCAGGGAGAAAAAAATTATTTCAATTCAACAGATATAACATCTGCAAATCCACACGGAAATATCATTGCCATAAATTTGCAAAACATAGTTTCAAAAACAAGATCAAATTTTGAGAATTTGCTAACCGTTTCTTCCAGTTTTCATGACTTTTACAGATACAAATTAAAACAGAAACCTCTAAAGGTATGTTCCCAAAAATCATTACGTTCATATGATTTACCGACATACTTTTTCCTCGTCTGACAAATTTTTAAATTTTACCAATTTCTGCTTTAAAACTCTGAAACAAATTGAGCCTATCAAAATATTTCATTCAATGTGTTCAATGGAAATACAATATGAAGGTATTTTGGTGCGGTCTAAGGTATTATTAAGACGGTAAGTAAATGCATTTGATACTTTCGATTGCTTGACGTTCCACATTCGCACAAACGTTGTCGCTTAAAATCTTAATTTCAATCATAGGAACCAAAATCTACTACGTGTGCCTTGGACATAGCTCAAGTCATCCTTACACCAAAAAGATTGACATACTCAAGTTGAAATAAGCACACTTAGAAAAAAAATTGTGTGAAATCTTTCCTTCGAACTATGCTGAGTATCCTAAGACGGAGCACAGGAACTTGAGTGATATTTTAGTTGTCAAATACATGACAAAGTCTAAGATTGTTTAAAGGAATATATTGATCTAAGCAAATCAAATATTTATTGTATATATTTTTAAAACGCAACATTACAATTGTAAGAGTTCTTGTGAATGTTTGGAAAATGAAATTGCTATAACATTATTCTGACTCTATCTTCCAACTTTTAGAAAATACACATATAACCAGACGTATCTGTTGGCTCGTACTAAAATTACTCAGCTGAAATTCGAAACAAAATTGGCTTATCGGGCCTGGATTCAGCGTGTTGAAATCTTTTAGGTAAATTTAATTTCATTTGATTTCAGCACTTTAGTATTGCCAGCCCAAAACCATGCGGCTTTAGTAATTTTCATTGGATTCCTTAAAAAAATCAGCCTTTCTTAAAAAGTCGGCGAAGTTGCTTGTAGCACAATCATATTACTATACATATACGATATGACCTACATATATTTAAACAGATTTGTTTTTAATGAAATTGAAATATATTAAACATTTGCGGAGACAATTTTGTAATTTATTTTTAAATAAAGCAAATGCATATATATGTACTCGTATATACTATAAGAGCAACTCTTTGCTTAACTTTATATTTGAAATTTACTTACACAATTCCATAAATGAGAATAGTTTCCATGTTTCAAAGTTATAAAAGAAGTCCGATATCAAGATACTGCTAAACATTGTTGCTACTAGGATTCAATCGTATCTCAGGTTATCCTCTTGCCTCAAGACTAGTTAATGCCTAGTTAAAATAATGTATAACTACGGGTGAGTTCAAAATTGTAAAATTACTGCAGCTGTGAAGAGTTTGGGTTAATATGTAAGTGTAATAGGACTGTATTACTATTTTTGGTATCGCATAATCGTCAAATAACTCTTTTCGTATTGCAACTTTGCAGCAGTTTTTATTTTGCTGAGCAGTTGAGAATAGCAAACATGTAAGTAGCAGTTTTGAAATTTAGAAAAAAAAAAACAAAAACTACAATAATGAAATTTGTATAGTTTTAGGAAAGATTGCGAATTAAAGGTTTAGACTTCAGCAGAATTTTTTCCATACATTAGCTATGGAAACGGATTATATTAGCGGCAGAAAACAAAAACAATTTATCTAAACTAGCTTAGATAGTTACAAAAAATTGTCAAAATAAGCCTCTTAGACATTGTACTTTCAGAAAATTAATTTTCGTGCTTTTCGCATTCGTTAACAGCGTAAATGTTACTAAAACATTTATGAACACAATTCTAACAGCAATACTGCAGAAGTTGTGTTCATTAATGCTTTCAAGTTTTCCTGTTTACATTTGTGAATTCACCCTACACACATATCTACATACATATGTACACCAATCGCCACAAATCGATGACTTTGAAATGCAACAATTTAACATTTTCAATTCAGTTTAATTCATTTAATTCAATTCAGATGCATATAGATAAAACCTAAAAGAGGGAATATGAAAGTATGCCTTTTTTGTTTAGTAGCATCAAGGTTTCATAAATTACTTATTGCTATGTGGGAAAGACACCATTTCTTCAGGATACATGAAACTGATTTTACTTCAAATTTTACTAAAGGACTAAATTAAATAATATGCTATAACAAATACAAAAAAATGCACCCAGTAATCGTTCGTTTGTTAAAAAAAAAATTCCATGTCAGATCAGCTGGATTAGTTAGGGCTTATACCAGTTAGTCAGCGTTTTTTTTCTTCATATTTTAAGTAAACACATTTAAGATATACGATGTAGACGACTATGAATGAAATTTGGCTAAATGCGACGCCGTAAGACCGTCAATGAAGGGTGGTGCGTCAAAAAAAGTTCAAGCAGTTAAGATGCTTTTTTGCAAATTAATTCAAATCTACGTACATCTGTGTACTCGTAAGTGCATACATATGCACATATTTATATATCCAGCTTATATAGTATCATACACAACCGACGTCGTCTATATTTTTTGATATGAGAACCAGAGAAGACGATCAAAAAGTTATTTAAGGTGTTCTTAGCGTCAACTATGTATGTGATGGTTATTAAGTGCACTGCTTCAAAATGATGAATTTTCAAAACAAAATAAATACCAATTATAAATTATCTCAATAAGACATACTCGTACATAGTTATTTGCTAAAGTACCCACTACACTTAATGTGAACAACTCTTTTGATGACCAGTAAATTTTCGTTAAACTACTTTAAATAGACACTAGAGAGGCAAATACAAACGTTAGTGGTTGCAAATTAAGAAAATGAAACACCAATTACTTCCATGTTGAAAACATTTTGGAATTTCATTTAACACAAAAATGTGCATTATTTTGACAAAAACAAATTGTTTGTAATATTGTAATTTGCCACTCAACGTTAAAAACATAAACCACATAGTACATAGTGTACACAAGTAATGTCGATGTTTCTTTAGTGTAATCCTAAACTGTCAGAGTTGAAAGTGATGCAATATTGAATAAGGAATTCAACTCTGATCCATTACCTCCCACCAAAATGCTACTTTCCAGAATGGACAACTGTTCTAAATTATCTCTTACTGGTCTACAAGAACTTCAAGCACAATAATGGCCCACATCACATAGAAAAATACAATTTTATGTGAAATCTAAAGAGCTAAACACAAGGACCAGAAGCTGCCAACATTAACCAATTAATTGATTTTTTTTCTAATTTAACACGCACTTCACGGCGACGCGTCGGCAAAAAGTAATTTTGCAAAAACACCTACTTAACTACGGCTCTGCAGTCCCAAATTAATCTGCCACATTTTACCAAAGAGGGGTTAAAACTTGATTTCTGTTTTTTTTTTTGTTGTGAGTTTTAATATTTAAAATCGTTTTGTATTTACCATCCACTAAAGGAGTGAAAATCCAAATTTTGGAGAAGGGAGGACTTCAAAGAGAATATAAACAGCAGCGAATGGTGAAAACGCGTCGGAAAAGTGACATTCAAAAATCAACCACCAATCACTTTGCAGTGTCACAAGGTGAATTTCGTAGAACTGTGTTACTATACACGTATTTTCAGGATATATCCGTTGAATCCTTCTTGGTTATTTAACAATTTTGAAAATTAATTTAAATATACTAAACGAAATACACACCATTACCATTACTAGACGCACTCACGATGTTCTTTCATTACATCCAACTTTTTTCCTATATATCAATCTATTATTATTATTATTTTTATTTTTAAACACAAGTCTACAATTAGAACGAACTAAAAAAATACGACGAATGTCACGGTTGTTGTCGTGGTATTTTATTTTTTGTTAAAAAAGAAAAATTTCAGTGATCACCAGCCGATAGGACTTTCGTGTAAGGTGACAGAGTAAAGTGTTAACACGGTGGCGTTTACGATCGAGCAGAACATGATTGCCTAAAAGGTGAACATGATGGGGATCATCCAAAGATACAATTCCCTTTTCTTTTTTAATCAGACCCACGAGTAAGCACAAAACACACGGCAATTAAACGGACACGGGTAATTCAATCTAGACGCAAAATCAAGTATCTAAGTAGTGTTTGTGGCAATATTGGTTTTTTGTTTTTTTTTTTTCTTGTTGGGTTTTTGCCTACTAGGTAGGTATTTCAGAAATGCAACCGTATGTGCGACGAAAACGTTATACGAAGTGCCGTGAAGCACAACCACCGAACAAGCTGCGTAACAGTCGAAACAAGACTAACACATATCCCCCATAGAAAATCCAGTCCGACAAACGATAAACGAAACGAAACGAAACGTCAAACAACTCGAACTCGAACGAACAACCGAGCAAAGAGTAGAACGCAAAAATCAGCTTGTTTCCCCTCTTTCCAATTATCAAACAATCTCAATCCCATTCGCATCCAAAAACACGAACACAACTACAAACACAATTTTGACTTTTATTTCATATGTGAAGAGGAGAACAAAAAAAACACATTATGAGGGGCAATAATAACAAAGTAAAAGGAATAAGGAAAAGAAATACTACCTACCAGCAACAACAAATTGCATTCGACAGTGGCAACTGAGAAACCATCCCAAATAAACGTGTACACGAAAAGGAGGGTAGTTCCAAATGTGTTATACCTAAACACATTTACACTTTTTCTCATTTCATTTTTTCATTCAACAACCATACGATACAAGCATTGGATGGGGAAAAGAGATGAACAGGAAAAAATTTGTTGCTTCTTTTGCGTTAATGTGTGTAATTGGACGAAGATGAAGAAGTACACGGTATGGACAACACAAAAAGAAGCACACAAAAAAAACAAAAAAAGGTACAACATAACATGGAAAACAGAAAAAAACAAGAGAAAAAAAAACATTTATTGAAACTAGAAAAAAAGAAGGCGCACATAAAACAGAACACAACCCCACTGATGATTTCCAACGAATCCAAGTGCAAAAGAGACATAGATACGCGCAGCCAATGGTTGCGATGCGACATGACATCTACTTTAATCTAATAGATACAAATGGGAATGAGCGAGCGGGACCGAGGATGCCACAAGAAAAATTGTTCTTGTCGTCGTCGTCTTGTTTCTTGTTTTGTTTGTAGATACTTTAATTTTGTTTTGGTTTTTTTTATTTTTTTTTCCAGTTGGTTGTTGTTGCTGTTGTGTTGTAGTTTCATTTGAAATCGGTCGCAGGGGTGGGAGCGAAATTACACAACATTATGTATGTCGGATAAAAAATGAACCGGCCGAGTGAGAGAGGGATATTTGTACTGACGGATCACTTTATATCCTTGTACATAGGAGATAAAAGGATGGAATGAACATGGTTGTGTTTCTCTTCATGTTCTACTGTGCAGTTTTGTTGTCTTTCCTTTTTGTTTTTTCTTTTTTTTTTTGTATGTTTCTCATCTTTAGGTTGATTTGTTTCTTTTTTCGCTGCTTCTTGTGTTTCTGGTTTTTCGCCGCAGTTCGTCGTGTGTGCTTTCTGCTCGTCATCTTTACAAGATGTACATACTCGTACTCGTACTAGGGTCGTTTCGCTCACTCCCTGGATTATTTGCCGGGTTGGCTGTGGCTGATGCCAGTAGTACTACTCCTGGATGCAGCAGCGGCCAGGTCTGATGACGGCGGACGCCGAAGTCCTCATTGAAGGCAACAACCCCTCCGGCATCAAGAGTACATGCTTTTAGATGGTGTACTATTTTAAACGTCGTGTTCTTTTGACACAAACTCTCTACAGTGTGGAGTAATTTTTTTTTTGTTTTTTTTTTTGTGGAGGGCTCCTTGTCTGGCTCTTTCGTTTGTGTGTTTTTCCTTCTTTTTTGGTTTCTGTATTAATTTTTTCTTGTTTTTCGCTTGCTCCGTGTGTACTTTTTGCCTTTATCGCAGTCGTGGTCGTTATTTTATTTTATTTGAAGTTTTCTTCTTGTTTTTCTTTGTTGTTGACGTAGTTGTTGTTGTTGTTGTCTCAAAGAAAGGATATGTGGTGCGGTTGTGGTGGGTTGGGGTTGGCCCGATGGGCGGTGGGCTGGTAAACTGGGTGGCTTGGTTTGCTTGGGTGGGTTGACAGCCCGCATGCTTGAGTGTTCGTTCATTTAGGATTTTGTGAGGGGTGGGCGGCTTTTTGAATCCAATATAATATCAAGTTATTCGTTATTCTTTACCCCCGTCGGTCGTTCTCTACTGTGTGTTGTAGCACAGTTGTTTTCGTGTATTCGTTTTATAGCCACCCCTAATTCGTATCAGTGTTGTTTTCAGGATTGTTAATTTGATGATTTATAACGGTGGCTCGAAGGTAGTGGCGCTAGTGTGTATCTTTTCATGTACATACCTTCATACATACATATGTATGGGCATATGTATATATGTAGGGATGTGAGGTGGTGTGGCGCTTGAGTCGCTTTGATGGGGCGGAGGTGCCACTTCCTACACAAGTAGATATTTACGCATATTGCGGTAGAGAAAAAATTATTTATTTCATTTCATTTAGCGGAACACTGGTGCGTTTAAGCAACCAAAAGAAATGCTGTTTGTCCATGCGAAAGGAGACCATGAAAGGAAGGGTCGTTTGCAGTTTTGAAAAATCTTTTTCCACACCTAGGTGGAAACTATGGGACAAGGACATTAATTTTGTTTGTTCTGAATTTTTTTTTTCATTTTTTTTTTATTTTCTTATTTGTACTTTTTCTCGTAGGGCGTGGCTTATGACCAAAGCGAAAGAGAGACGGTGTTACTTGTAATTTTTTTTACTTGTTGTTTTGTGTGTTGTGTTTTTTTTCTATTTTCTGTGCAGTAACGTGATTAATATTATTTCCCATTGTCTTTTGTTTGAGGGTAATATATACAACAACACGTCTACATGTGTACGAGTATGTACTAGAGCAGAATAGAGAATTTACGGCATGTTCGACTAGCGTCAACAAGAGAAAATCCTTATTAATATTAAGCAAGATGTCCTTTGATAAATGTATGTAGTGGATATTCCATTAAGCAGTTTAGTTCTCATTTTTCTGTTGTCTCGTTTTGTTCGGGCCTTTCCCTGGAGGTGTCGTACATTCATATATATTTTTGACTGCGATGTTTAATTTATGATTTAGGAATTCTGACGCAAGTCCAAGAATCCGTTCTATTTTTCGATTTTTTTTTTAAATAGGTACTGAGGCATAATTGGATTATCTACACTTATTGGGCTTTCACACAAGGCTGAGACAATCATAATGCAAAAACTTAACTATTTATTTTTTTTATTGGCCGTCGTGTCCAGATTTGTATGGAATATTTACGAACGTTATTAGGTACACGTTATTATGTACATACATATGCTCACATGTGTATTTATCTGCTAACGTCATATGTACATGTGTATAAATGTACATATGTACATATTTACATATTTTGTTTTATTTGTTTTTTTTTATTCATTTATAAGATCAGCAGATATTTAAGTTGGATTAAATTTTTTTGCATTCCTTTTCTTGTTACCGTAGGAGGAAATCTTTTATTATTTGAAATTGAGCTTAAACACGAGTTTAAAGACCTACAGTGACGGACAAAATAATAAGACCGAACTTAACTTCGAAATGTTTGTTCTTCTTTGTGAAGTACCTATGGGGTTTTTCAATAAGGATAGCTGAAATTTATTCCAAGTGTACCTAGTGCACATGTTAGATTTAAATATGGAATATTGATCCTTTGGAGCCAATTTTCCAACACTCATCCACACAAATCTCCCGAAACGTTGGCAATATCGCGTTCGATATTGTTCTTGAGCTTTTCGAATCTTGTTGGCTTGTTGGCATAAGCCAACGACTTAACGTAACCCAATAAAAATAGCAAGGTGGCCATTCGACCGGCCATTTCTCGAGATTACACAAAAATTACCGAACTTCCCCTTCAATAGATCGATTGTGTTTCACCAGCTGTGGAACCATCTTGTTGTCAAGTCCATCCAGTTCTGGCCAAAATAATATTCCAATATGGCACGATAGCGAACTCCATTGACCGTAACATGGAGGTCATTTTCATCGACGAAAAAATGCAGTCCAATCACATCTCCGGCATGAAATGCACGGTTACTTTTTGTGGAGGCAATGGAGTCTTTCGAAGCATATGTGGATTTGTTGATGTCAAGTAATGCATATTTTGCTTATTAACAAAACCATTAAACCAAAAATGAGCTTCATCGCTGAAGATGATTTTTCGATGATATTCAGGATTTTCTTTCTTTTGGGGATTTGAAGCCCCTGTCTCACTGGTACAGGAACATTTAATAGCGGATATGTTGACTCGAATTTATCCACTATAGCATACACAGCTTATCTGGTGGGACGATTATTACGACTGAAAATTTGAGTAAGCCGTCTCAAAGCTGCGACCGCCGACTCAGAATTTCGGTAGTAATTTTTAACAATTTCCAAACGCTGCTCGGTCGTGAATTTCACCATAATAAAAATGTAAACCTTGACTGACGATTTGACATTAACAGATCATAAAAAAAGTTTAAGGGTGCGTTTGTATTAAAATACAAAATTCTTATGCCCCTATTGAAAAACTCTTTATATTAGCTCTTCAAGTAATCAAGTCTATTTCAATGAAAGCTTACAATTTTGAATTTGCTGTACGATTTTGTTTATTAAAATTAGACAGAAGCCTACAATGCTTATTATGAAATTTTACATTGACATGCTTCGTGTATCTTAAGCATTACTCGGCAAAAGAAAAGACAGTGATTCTTGTGATCGCTCGATGATAGGTTATGTTATTACATTATAAATCTTACGGCCTAGAAGAATTAAGTTTTGCAACCAGGCAAACTGAAACCAAAGGATGTTCGAAAAAAATATCGTGTAAGTATTTGCAAGACGAACGTACAACTACGTAATTGCACAAAAAAAAAAACTCGAGAAGATGCAATTGCTACTTCGACAACTACATATGTACATATGAAAGTGATGGAAAACTTAAGCGGTTAATAGGTGCGTGCTGGAGAACGACTTTAGAATTATCGGCTATCGCACGTCCATAAGAAGCATGGGTCTTTTAATCAAATCAGATACCTAGTACGTTTATATCTAGTCGAGAAGAAACCCTAGGAACTTTACTAGATTCAATATAGTTTTGATCCTATAACGATACTTGTAGTAGAACGTGTCTGAAAAAATTTCCAGTGTTTAATGGGCTATAAACTCATTTAAGACCTTCAAAGCACAGGGAACCGACTGAATTTTTCCAGCTCTGATTCATAAAGGTCAGGTTGCTGACCTATGTATTTAGATACCAATTACTATCCCAGCATCCCAAGCCTAGGTACTTTTTCATACCTTATGTAGTCACTTGTAATCTATTATATAATATTTAGGTTACAAATCAATTAGCTATGCCGACGGCTTGGTCATTATCGTGAAAAGTAAACACACAAAGAAAGTTCGTAGCAGAATGTTTTAAAAGTAGTGTTATACGATAGTTATATACCCGAAGAGTCTTGCTCAGACCTCTCTAAACAACACAATTATAGAGTCCTACAATGAAGTCGAAAATCTAACATATTACCTAATTAATTGGAACTCACAAATAACTAACGAAGAAATCGAAGGCATTTGTATTTGCAGAGAGACCAAGGTTCTCCTACAACATTTAGAAGCGAAGCCATCAAAGTACACGACCCTTTAAAATGCCTCCATAAATCACCCAAATTCTATTTTATTTTAAACATCCAACAACGTCTACTACAAATTATAAATACTAACAATTCGTTTTAGAGTTTTAGGGTTTTAGTTTCAGAAGTATATCAAAGATGACGATAGTAATTGAATATTACGATGACAACAGGTCTCCACAAAGTACATACCGCAATCAGAACACAAGAAGACGTGTCAAACAATTACTTTGAACTCCGGCAATCAACAGCAACTACAGATGAAGACAGCTGTCCCATGTGATCCCAACACTTTTTAATTCAATACCTGCCACCCTAAAAAATCAAGAACTTTGAAAACCGTAACAAAGTTCATGAACTGTATTCCTTTACCAGGATTCTTTTCAGGACGTCCTGCTTTCTTTAATATGCTTCTAATTTTACGACTTGTAACTGGTAACTGTGAGTAATTTTTGAATTCTTTTGAGGAAGAAAATGGTTTATTCTTACATTGTGATACTAGTAGAATGTAAAAGTGATAAGTTGCTTTCCATTTTCCGTCTCTGAAAATGTAATCCGCAAATGTAATCAAGGACTTGTATTTTGAAATTTTAGAATCTGTTAACTTCCGGAAAACTTGCTATTAGTATGGATCTACCAGTTGCGTAGCCATTAATAATGGCGAAATTTTTACAGTGGCTTTTTGTAACTACCTGGCCTATTTCAGCAAACTACAAATTACAACCACAAATTTGTACCTAATTGTGAATCACATCTATAAATTTGTAATCTAGTTTTTTGTTTCATAAAGTACAAATATGTATTGTACATATGTATATTGTATGTGTATGTATAATCTACAAATTTTTGAAATTTTTGATCATAAGTGTTGAAAATTTCCGTTGCACTGGATTTGTTATTGACTTGTTTTCTGACGAGTTTGTTGCGCGTTGTACCGGAAACTTTATGGCAATGAATAAAATAAGATATTTGTCGCGTCTCTAGACAGAGATAAACATTAGTTTTTAAAGTTTTCAGATTCTTCAACCAGTTAGATAATAATGAAATACCGGTAAAATATATTAAACTCCCTAAATTTCCAAGGTATTTTAAGTAGCGATGACTACAATACCTTCAAGACAATGGGTGGGGAAATTATGGTAAGCACCTTTGTATGTATTACATACCAAAAGGTATGTACCACTTCAGGCTTTAGGTATCGTTGTCTCTAGAATTTAAAATTTACAAATATGTAGATGAGTGAAAAAAGGAGAGGTGCTTAGGGTTCCCAACAAGTCGCCTTACTGCATCTTTCCCTCAGACTCAGAATGTTCAATATGTAGAGCCTGATGAAAGAACGCTCAACTTAATAAAAAATGAGAGTATAGGTTGAATAGATACTTATTTTGTTAATAGCTTACAATGTGTTATTGCAGAATTTACAAAACAAACATATATTACGTAGAAGTTTGACATTCTTTATATCGTACTACTAAATTATGATTTGAAAGGAAAACAACTAATATAAAAAAAAAACATTTAAATATACATAAACATAATAAATAAATAAACAAATAAACAAATAATTAAATATATAAATAAATAGATGAAGAAATTAATAACTAAATGTTAAACTAAATTCACCAATTAAGTAACAAAGAGTTTTATAATGAATAAACAGAAAAAGTAAAACTAAATACTTATAGGCTAACTAAAAACTTGCGTGTGTGAAAGAAAGTTTGATTGACTTACATCGGTTTATAATTGTTTGGTTAAGCTTTTGTATTCTATTGGAGATCAACTGAACATTTGCTCTTTTGTGTATGTAGGTCTTTATTTTGTAATACTTGTAATTTTTTAATATGAAATTGAGCACAGTTATTGCAAATCTGGCACCCGTATAATATAATCGATTCACTTTTTGTATTATGAATTTGTTGCAATTTGATAGTAAGGATTTTCTGTTGATAAAAGTATATAACATCTTAGTGCCTATATTTATATTGCTAAGAGTTTACACAATATGGTTCTTTAAAGGTTAATCTCGAGATGTAGATATACCCGAGTGTCTGACGCAAGTCTTCCAGGGAATATGATGTCCATTGGGAATAGTAAGGTGCCTAGCTGAAAGATAATAAGGCTTCCTTTTTCTAGAAAAAGATCGCATACATCTTTTCCGCACTTACCTTTATTTTCTATTTATTGTAACAGTCTAGCAATATTTTCTTTTCGTCGCATTTAACAAATTCGTCTCAACGCTTATAGCAAAGAAGAAAACATTGTTGTGTCATCGACATAAATAGCTGTTTCACATTCTATCAGATGTATATAAATATATTAAACAAAATGGACCCCAAAACTGAACCATGTCAATTCAGAGATACACACTAAAACAATGATTTATTGTGTATGTATGTGTGTAGATTTATGACAACCCCATTGTGCCACACAGAATTAAAGCTTCTTCGACGTCGAATAGTATTATACCAGTCCATTTTCCTATTTCACGGTTTCTTTTTATGCTGTTACATATACGAAGAGCCTGAAGGGAAGTCCTGTGACCAATTCTAAAACTAAATTATTGATCAGAGTATATTTTTCTATCACCAAAAATCTTCAAAATTTTTTCCTTCAAAATTTTTCGTAAATTTTGCTAAGACCACTTAGTAAACTAATTAGTCTTCAGCTTTCTGGTCTATCTGGAGACTTACCCGCTTTTGGTATAAACACCACCTTTCTTACTTTCCACGGATTTGAAAAATATTGAATTTTTAAACATGCGCTGATTATGTTCGTTAAAAATTTAACTCCTATTTTACGCGATTTTTTTTTAGATAAACATGTTTTATTTGCTCAATTCCGCTAGTTTCCCTTATATTTATATTGCCCAAAAAAAAATTTATCGGCCTCTAATATGAATTCACTTATCGGAGTTCCAAAATTATATACATTGAAGGACACCACAGCACTATTTACAGCTGTATTTGGCCTTGCATCCTCTAAATGTAGCGATATTTTGTGCCCAAAATGTAAGGCAAGTTCTTTGGCTTTGTCACTGTCTCTATAGCACATAGTATTTATATTATAATACTTTTGAGACAAGCCATTTGTTTAGTTTTATTCCTCACAATTTTAGCTATGTTCTAGAAGGACTTGGAAGCTTTACCTAATCTTTTTTGTTCCATATCTCGTTTCGTTGGACTTGAATAAGTTTGCCAATTTTCTCTGTGCACATTTTATTTTTAATAACTTTCGGAGTACTACTCAGATCAGCAGAGCTTAGGACATGATACGAAAATTCTTAAATGATTGATTCAACATCTACCTTATTTGAGATGGCACTGCTAGCATCATACGCAGATGACATCTGCTTTTTCTATTCGGCGGTATGTGAGAATATTGTAACTATACAGACGTATCTCAACCTGTTTGAGAACTGGGCTCGCAGGTGGAACATTAAGCTGAATCCCCACAAATGCAAGAACGTCTGCTACACCTCACTCAAGGGACAGGTGCCTCCAATTCGGATCAATAATACGTCGCTGCAGCTAAATCAAGAAGCCAAATATCCGGGCGTCATCCTGAACAAACGACTGACCTTCAAATCGCATATTATAGCAACTCTTTCAAATTGCAGGTTCAAGCTTGCACGTCTTAACTGGATGCTACGCCGCGATTCAAAGCTACCGCTGCGACGTAAAAGGAGCTACGGAATCCAGATTTGGGGAAGAGCTGCAATGTCAAACTGAAAACGGATGCAGACGCTTCAGAACAGAGTCTTAATCATAATTGATTGTGAATGGTACGTTCGAGATTCGAGTCTTCATCGTGATCTAAATTAGGAGCCCGTGGAGTCTCTAATTAATCGGCTTGGAGGCTTGGATTGAATAAAATTAATTGTAATATTCCTGTTATGGCCAAATTTTGTAGGCCGATTCTGGAACAAATAAAAAAAAAGGAATTAATAGCCATTCAGCACACAATTAATAGAATGCTTTCTACGCCATTCGACATATGCATATTCAAACTCGCTGCGAATGTTTATGTTTACCTAATTCCACCTATACAGCGGTACACTTATAATGCGAAAGGCATATGTGTATATTCTAAAAATCCTAATGAATAAGTGAATAAACTGCATTTATCGGCAATAACGTAAGACCTTACAGATATGCTTTCGTGTTCATCATGCCAACACATAACATTTGCAAACAGTAAAATTAGAATTGCGGTACAAACTCGGTAAGCACATAATCCTAACTGTTAAAGCTAACTTGTTTTTAAGTTGTGTGGGCTATATGTGGTCCAATTATTGCTATAAAGATCAAAGAAAGCTTATATCGACTGAGACGAAACCTTTCATTAAAATTGAATAACTCCAAAATGTCATATACATCGTCGATACATTTATTTATTTTCTCAAATTTAGCAGATTATCATTACTTTCGCTACTAACTATACTATGCCGTGGTCGCAAAAAAATTTTTTCAATTATTTTCAACGAAAGAAAAAAACTTTTAGATGGAATTACACATGCACTTTTAATTGTATGCCACATGCTGAACAAAATGTGTAAATTCATTTTCTTTGGTGAAACGCTAACTCACAAATAAGTCAAATTTTCACAAATTGGCATCTTGTATAAATAACTTTTGGTGAAACGAAAAATTAAATATTCCCACACAATTCCATTTGTAGAATATAACTAAAGATTTGCTGTGCCCAGAGTTTGGTAAAGCGACATAAATCAAATAAAATCTTAATAAAAAATGCTTGTAAACACAAATTTGTAAGTTGGTGAAATAGGCCACAGGTCGCAATTACCTGACTTAAATCCAATCGATTAAATTTAGGAAAATTAAAAAAATATATATATATTGAAATGTGGGAATTTAAGAAAACTCAGTACTAAATTCTTTGGATTCAGTGACGCCCATATTATTGCTTCTATACCTCGCATATGTGTACCAGTTCCTAAAAATAAAGGGCAAAGTACCAATTACAAGATAATTGTATGTAAAAATAAATGATAAAACCTAAGACCTAGATTTTTGATTTGCCTTTATTATAAGAATTATGCTACACTCTTATGTTCCTTTTTTGTTTGTATAGAAGCTATTTTTTATTTAAACACTTTAAGAAGTATGGAACTATCGAAAACATAACTATACGGAAAAATAACTCCTAAAACTTCAGTCCAAGAAAACTTCAGTTTCAGATCGAGCGATTTCACTCATAGACAATAGACTAGAGCAAAAAATAGACAGAGTAAAAAATTAAAATATATCAAGGGCCTCATGATGGTAGACGATTTCTAGGGCGGACGGCCAAAGCACAGAGAATTTAATCCACATTACAATCTTTTAATATATATTTGGAAATGCTCTTCATGAAATTGACTCTTGCCAATCTACCGAATTGATGTTATATTTATAGAAGAAAGATACGTACGAACATCGTCGTATATCGACAATTAGGAAAATATGCTATAACCTTCGAAAGAATAAAATTTGTTTGTGGTCTGGAGGTTTCAAAACAATAAAGACAAAAACACACTTTTAAGCTGGTAACCGAAGGCAATTGTATCAATGTTTTGGATTAACTATTTTCGAGTATTCAATACTGCTCAACACGTATGGGAAGATGTAGGTTTGAAATTAAAAACACAAAATAAATCAAACATTAGAGACCTACTATTGAAATGTCTAAAAATCTACACATTGTAGGTATCTGCATATTCATGCATTTATAAGAATATTGTTACAAAGTTTTGCACACACATTTTAGTTGAAAATACATTAATGTTTTCAGGATCAAGATCGTGCGGCATAAAACGGAAATGAAAGTTAATTTCTTCAATGTTTACTCGTTTTGATTAATTGTTCAAATGAAGACTTTCATTAATTTTCAGCACAAAGAATTTTTTTTGACGTTCAGGAATAAAAAGGATTCATTGGGTGCCAAGTCAAGGCTTTACTGTGGATGACACATCAATTCGATGTTTTGGGTGGTCAAAAGTCACTTTTTGAGCCGACCTGTGAGAGCCCGCATTTTCGTGGTAACGCTTTTCCTTATTTCTTCAAAGACTTCTGTCAAAAAAGTGGTGGTGCACCATTATAAATTAACCGTTCTACTTTGCTCTAATGGCAAGGAGGCGACCATTTTCTTCGAAGTACTTCATGCGCGAAAAACTTTTGTTGGATTTGGCTCATCTTGAAAGACCCATACAGTCGACTGCTGTTCAGTTTCGGGCTCATATTCATAGATCCATGATTCGTCGCCTGTCACGATCTTATAGACGTCTTTTGAAGCACAGCGCCACAATCAAATTTTTTCAAAATTTCTTTCGACCAATCAACACGTGGGATTTCTGAGAGAAGCGAGTGAAGAAACGTTTTGACAGCCAAAACTTCATGCATTATTAAACGTATACAAGTGGAACTACTGCCCAAGCATGCCTCGATTTCAAAATAAGTCACATGTCGGTCCCCCACAGCGTCGAAGTTTTCTTGTACATTTTGAACGACCTTGAAGAAATTTCTCTCGGAGCGAATGACGATTACGATGAAATTCATAAAACCAGCGAAACATGGTGTCCCGGGATAGTGCTTAAAACATCGAACAATTTTACTATTTTTAGATTTTTTTTTTGCGCTTCTGCTGTTATTCAATTTTTACTTTCATGCCATTTAATATTTAGATTTCGAACAATTTTTCGAGCAATTGAGTACACCTCCAATTACTCGTTCTCGAACTCGAACAATGTTTTGCTCCAAAGCGTCAATCGATATTGCTTTATTGGCATAAGCTAGTGACTTGACGTAGCCCCATAGAATGTAATCCAATTGCGTCAAATCAGATGATCTTGGTAGCCAATCGACAGGTTAATTTCTTTAAATGACTCTATTCCCAAATAGCGTATTCAATAAAGCGATGTTTTCGTTGGTAGTATGGGGTGGAGCACTATCCTGTTGGAACCCCAGTTCTACCATATTTATATTTTTCTGGATATAATAGAAACTGGTGAATACGGCAATTCTACTTGTTTATATAGGTAGCTGTTTAACCAGAACAGGGCTCATCACTGAAACTGGGTCAACTTCCAATTGATTTAAGGCCAATCATTGAACACCAGACGCAAAAAATCATCATGCGGCTTTAGATCTTGTACCAGTTGGATTTTATAAGCCTTGAGACCAAGATTTTTATACAGAATTTTTCAGACAGTGAATGGACAAAGGCCGAATCGAAAAATTTGGGTCCTGAACATAAACTTCCACAGCTGAGATATTTTCTTCCGAACGCACTGTTCTCCTTTTTGTTGGTGTGTGAGTATCTAATAGCTTGAATTGGGTGAGAAGTTTTTCGATAAATAGCACGTTTAGATGGCCGATGATGTAAATTTCACGAAGTGCTCTATAAGTTTCGCGAACAGGGCTGTGATTTTGGAAATAAATTTCAACAGTATAAAATAGTTGTTGTGGTATATACCAGAGGGCTCCGCCAATATAATAAAAATTTCAGATGAGGGATAAGATTATTTTATTACATAGAGATGTATATTACATTTATAGTATTGGGTTCTTTAATTTTATTTAATAATTTTCAAAATAAAGAATAAATATTTAACGAGACTTTCAGAACTATCCTAACTCTATTAACACCTGGCTTTTTTATATCCACTTTTGAAGATGCATAAGATGCATAGATTGGGACGCTTTGTACTTGTACTTGGAGACATCTGTTATTTTTTCAAGCCTCAAATTTAAAGAAACGAAATAAAATATTTAACATAGTAGTCCTAGTCATGCACTTCGAATAAATGTGTTTCCAGGCAGCTGCGTGCTCTATTGTTTTATATTCCTCCCGATTTCTTTCGCGTACTATTCGTTATCTTAAACGGAATTCGTTATCTTAAAGTGTGTGATGAATTTCTTTCGAGTGAAATATCGCAAATTAAACCGTTTATATTATCGTTTATTAGTTGAGAAAACCTCCGTTGCTACAACTGAAAAACACAGCAACTGGCCGAAAAACCCCAAAGAGCGAATAATCACATTTCTGTTGTGCGCAAACTTCGATGGTTCATATAAAGTTAACCGGTTATCGACAAATCTACAAAGCCGCGTTGTTTTAAGGGCTTTAAAAATCTGATGTTTTACATGCATTCACCATCAGCTTGGAGGACATCAAAAGTGTTTTATGACTGTTTTCATCGTTCGTTCGTAAAAGAGGTGAACATTATTTGTTTCAATTTAACAAATGCAATGGCAATAATTTCTTGTTTAAGTTTGTCGATTTTCCACCGAGAACCACTTTCTGTCGAAAGCCATATCGTTGATTGATAACTTCACAGCGTACGACCCTATCGAATAGTTGAAATCTGATGATGAGAATATTTCAGTACGATGGACCAGAAACCCATTAATTTGGTCAAATTAAGTTATCTCTAGTTATCTTTGCTGTTATGCAATATGTACTTTGGCGCAATCAGATATGCCAATAGAGGTTTTATTGAAATTGCATACCATTCTTGATAGCATTTTGTTGCTTAAATCGAAGTAGAGGAAGTTGAGACTCGTAACGACGAAATAGAAATCGACACAGTAAAAACGCCAAAATTTCTTATACTATATTGATCAAATGGTGCACATAAAGCAAAGGAACACATCACACCTTATTCGTTTAACTTAACCTAAGTAACACAAGAAAATTCTTTTTCCCTTTTTCTTTCCTTTTAATCTGTTTAATTGTACGCATTGTGGTAATATGTTATATGTATCTTACTGCACATTTTTATTTCTAACAATATCCGGATCTTGTTTTGGTTTTCGTACCAAAACTTATTACAATAGAAATGCCAACAGAGCAGATTTGACCTCCGGACCTCCGTGTTTTTTTTTTATAAAAATAAGATATCTGTTTCAGCCGTCCCGTCGGTATTCAAATCCAAATTTGTAATAATATAGATACTCGTATCTCCTTATAAATGCAAAGTATAATTCCTGTTTCTTTTTTATATTAAAAGCCTAGAACTACCAAATTTTGCGGAGCAGGAACGATTATATAACAACTTATATTATTAATTCCGGTGTTCCTTTTGCAGTAGCAGAATGCAATTATCTCTTCTTGTAGCTTAAAATGCAACACTTCAAAAATTGTAAGAGCACCATTATATTGTAAATACTTAGAGGAGCCGACCGTTGTACAGACCTTGTTATTTGAACTGCTAATTACGGAGTTAGAAAAGAAATTATTATCATTGCAAATCTCCCGAAAATTGTTCGAATTTTTACAGACAGTATGTTGCAAAAATAAGTTTCCATGACCTATAAATAAATTTAACAAAAATCTTATTTACAGGAATGTATAACAACATAAAAAACAAGTTACGAAAACAGTAATATTAATAGGAAACAAAAATTATTCGTCCTCTATTTTTCTTAGGATAAGCAGATTAAGAGCAAAATTCGAAGGGACATCTTTGCCAATCGGTCTTGCATTGTATGGACAAGTTGTTTACATTGATCACGAATTTTCTATTGCGCATAAGTCTAAACTTTGTGGTGGGAATTCAAAATATTTACATTTTCTTTTGGCATATTTTTCAAACCTTTTTTGGCTTTATGAATGGGCGCATTTTCTTGCTGGAAGACGAAATCTTCCTTCCGGAATTGCTAAAATCTTTTAGAATATTTAGATACCTAAATACCCGCATTTACTTTGCCTTCTAGTATCATTTTGGCTATCCCGTTTGTACATAAGCATTTACAGGCCATGCTAGCCTTCTCTGCATACTTAGAGGTTTGTACAATTGTAAGAAAGGGCTTTAATTTTTTTTTCTCCAAACGTATATTCGTCCATGAGAATATTTCAAAATGTGTTACTTAAGTACATGGTTTCCATCCGTTTTTGCTAACGTAAGAAATTGGATGCATTATCCATGTTTACAAGTATCATGTAGCGCTTTCTGCGACCTGTGTACCTAGATGGAGCATCGCGACCTTCGTCTAGCAGCTGTGCTCTAATTTCTGGGACTGAAATGAGTGGCTTATTGTTTGAGATGGCATTAAACCTTCTATCAATTCTTCTGCTTGCCACTCTTGATCGCCTGACCTGTTTTATGATTTCCACTCGTCCTTGTTTCTGAAAAGCAGGCAATGTGCCTGTTGTAATCACCTTCCTTATGCATTTCAATTATGTAGTCTTACGTTCAGCTGGTGTCAGTTGCTTGAATTTTGCCATTATAGTGTCTGAAAGAATAGCTAAAAGATAACTTAGTCCTATAAATGAACATTGTCACAAAATTACCTAATTGACTAAAATTGAAAAGAGATAAATTGATTACCTGTCTTATTTTTTAATGAAAATTACTTAAAGAATTTGTATTCGAAACTTATTTATTCAACGATTAAACCAACACTACCTCCACTCAATACAACATCTGTTACAAATGGTGAAACGCAGTGACACGTATTGGTTCTTAACAAGAACGCAAAAAAGAAACACGTCTGACGGGAAAATAGCATGAGTTTCCCAAATACGTACATATATTAATTGAAAACTTATTTTTGCTATGTACTTTAAGTTCCTTACTACAGAGGTTCACAAGGAAAAACAGATAGCTACCTACGGACGATTTTATAATGATCTTCAATACTGGTTGATGGTTTTCTGTTAATGTTGTACAATTCGTTTGTGAACATTTTGCATATTGCTAATTTGTTTTGCTGAAAGTATATCCAAAATAGTTTTTTAAAGAAGTTTCCAGAGAAGTCTGAAAAAAGTAGTTATACCTAAGTTACATGGAAAAAAGGTATTTTTGGGTTATTGTTACATATGCGCGTGTGACATGCTTTAGCCCTTCTTGATTTCGCTACATATAATACGTCATCTGTACGAAAGCATTACCATCAACAGATCTGAAATTGCAAAGTGACTTCAAATATTGTACTCAGCCCTCTTAGTGATGTATCAATTTCTTTGTAGGTTGCAACCACCAACTGAAGTTTAAAGTTACACTCTATGATTTTGGTTTCGTAATTCCCGTGTAGGAACGCAATAGTCCTATAGATTATAATGCTCATCTGTAATACTCATGAAGCGTCTTGTATTGTTTTGATTAAAAGTCCGACTGTCCGAGGTTAACCAGGCGAACTGACTTGGTGCAATAATTACAAATAATGAGTACCTTAATGAAATGCATATTAAAGTTATGTAAATACAACATTTATTATCATTACATCGTATATTTTATATTTATATATTGTACTTATTACACATATACCGCCTTTGGTTATACATATTAAAGTCTTATCGCAGCACATTTATCTTCGGTTCCGTTGTTAACCACAAAATACCTCCACATATTTGCGAAGTAATTTGCCACAGCATAATGTTGGACTGTGTGGCAGAAATTTAAAAATTAATTTTTGAAACCGCATTTATAAAATTTAGATGTGGGTGATCTTTTGGTTCCAGCAACTTGGAGGAGGCTGCCATTCCGCTGTGAAGTAATCCACCTGGAAACGTGTAGTTCAAATGGTAAATTGCAAAGAAGGCCATGCATTCTATGATCATCTGTTGGTACCCATGTATGTACATTTCAACTTAAAGTTAGGGGAAAATTAACTTAATCAGAAGCATCAAACCGAATTAAAATTTACCTTTACAGATTGAATCATAAAAAGATATATATGTTTAAGTTAAAATTACATATTTTTAATTTATTGAAATGGAAAGCAGAAAAGTGAAGCAAAACCCATTTAGTTTCTGGAAAGGCTATTGAGAATAGTCACACACGGCTTACGCATGCATTTACTTCTGTATTAACATTCATATGCGCATTCGAATATGTTAATACATAACTTCAAGAGTGTATACATCCATCCATATAAAGCAGAAATGAAATGCATCGCAAACAAATTTATTATATTGTTTTCTAGCCCCGTGACGTCCTGAAAAGCAGTGCAGCCAGCAACTGTTTCTGTTTCAGTTTCAGTGCATTGAAAACAAATGGCGATCATGCTTACATGTGTGTGCAATATAAATCTGAAATCACTCTTTTTCTTCTTCCTCTATGCGAAGAGTGTCAGTGCCTATTATTTATTATGCCAACATCATACGTTAATAGTTGCAAGTAGCGTAATATTTATATAAAATAATAATAAAAAAAGAAACGCACAAAAGATACGTACACGGGCAGATGGCTGCCTTGTTGCAAACAGAACAAAAGTTCAAGAGGGTTATACCCATGCTCTCGACGTCGTCCGTTGTTCGTCGTTGTCGTGTATCTATGTATATCTATGCGCTTCCCTAATCGTATTTGAATTGAATCACAGAGCCACAAATTAACACGTAGACCGAATAACTTTACCTAAAGAGTACAACTGCTTGTTGGTGTTATTTCTATTTTTTTCCCCCTCTTCCATGAATTTCCCTCTTTCAGGGATGTCCTTGCGCACCTTTTGCTTATTTCGCCCATTAATAAACTGGCGCGAGTAATGGCCGACAATTACTGTTATTGCGTAAGGGTACACATTTTTTTCTCTTTCGTCATGATGTTGTTCCCTTAACGTGTTTGATCGATATACATATGTAACGGCAAATGTACAGGATTCGGTACACATGTAGATACACCATGAAGTACGGCCCCACTGTCGTCTACTGCCTACTGCCTACTGCCTACTGCCTACTACCTACGGCCGTAGTGCTTAATGTACTCAAACCATTTCAGGGTGTGTAGAGCTGGATATTCGAGGTTTGCTCAAATTAAATGCGCTACTAACTGAAAGCGATCACGCTTGAATGCGTTCACAGACACACACCCACTCCGCAAGTCCTAGCCCGCATTATACTCATATAGTCAATCACACTACCACCAACCTATATGACTGTGACCGGCAAGGAAACGGTAGCAGGATCCCTACGTTACGCAGGCCATACTCGTATTCGTTCTTGTATTATAAAAATGATTTTATGGACGAATACCGTTTTGACTGCGTTAAGGTTTCTATAAAAATTACGATTCTGTCACGCCTTCTGATTCACGAGCAATTTCGTTTATTAAATGATATACGAGTATGCGGATGTGTATCTTTAATATATACGTGTGTAAGATACTCTTCGTTTTTTTTTTTTTTTTGTTGTTTGTTAAAGTAGTGGCGTTGGTGGTTAAATGAAATCACGACACACAATGAATGATGTGTGTGCTTTTAATTTAGCATTTTGTCACCAGCAATTACGACTTCTTGCACGAAGACACCGCCACAGCGCACAGAGATTCAATGAAGGTAGTGGCAGCAGATTTTGTCAGAAAAATTGTTTCCTTTGGAATGAATTCATAATATTCTGATTCGTTCACGGTAAATTGTTACAATTTTGGGTTAATGGAAATCGATATATGAGAGATACAATTATTTAAACTACATAACTTATTTAGCTTCGACGACAAGTAGGCACTTCAAATTTGGTAAATGAGAAAACGTGTGACACACATCAAACCGAATTTAGACAAAAAAAAAGTCTGACAAGCTAGGGTAACAAGGATGACTAAGAACTATTTGTCAACTTTGATGAAAAGTTACATATTGATCACATTTGATGTATGGATAACATCACATAAAAGAAAAAAAAGAAATAGGTAACAACCGTTAGAATAATATTGGAAAACCTAAAGAAATATACTAATAAGTACATCTATGTATGTATAATTTTATTAAGAAAAGATATTCTGTGAACAGATGGAAAAGCTACACATATGTATGTTATGTATCGGGTGTTCTTCTTAATATAAGTTGTAACCGAGTTTTAAGCTGGAAGCCTTTACGTCACTTCTTCCTTTTTAAATTCATGTTTTGTTTTCAGTTCCTAGCCTGCTGCTTCTTATTTCGACTTATCCGAAACAATGCATTTTAGAAAGGGAAAATTCACAGCCGTGTGAATATACCTACATCAACATATGGACACACTAATCTGTAGTTTAATTATGTTTGACTTGGCTTTTAAGTTTAGAAAGGTCTATAACTCTATGTAACTTAGGTAGATTGTCCATTGGATACTAATACCTCTAGTGAGCATAATTAAGAAAATGTGATAGAATGCAGTCCTATCGTATATTTATAAGGATTTCAAGAACATCTGACTGTTAATCGTTGTGTAAAGTGTTTTGCAAAAAACAAAAAGTGATGATCTTGTATGAAATGTCACTTCCTTCGTAAAGTTGTTCAAATGAACTCACGATTAAAGTTAAGCGGTGATCCTGGAAAGAGTCTTAGGAGGAGTCCCAAGTCCTACCCACAGAAAAGATCCTAGTGGTCGTAGTGGTTAATGCTGCTTTGGAAGCAAAATCAATTAAAAAAAAAGGTGGGGTGGGGGATATATCCTCGAAGCATTGCTCTATTATGAACCTCAAGGTGTTTGTATGGTCTATGTAGAATGATTAAAACCAAAGTGCCTGCTGGTTGGTCATTGAACATTGAGTTCAAATGTTCTGTGATCGTGTTCAGGATTGTCTTTGTTAGTTTTTAAGTCTGAACCGGAAGATCACATATATTCCGACAGTTACACATTTTTAGACAAATTTTTCAAATAATATACTCTACCAATAGCTCTACCTACATATGTATATACTTCGCGGAACTTGCGCATATTTCGAGAGATGGGGGTACGAGTATCTACCACCTTTTCTTAAATTACTGTTCAATCTCTGTAATGATAGAATTGTCATCGCATTATAGTGGATTTGTTGATTTGAAAAGTTTCACCCAGACTAGGACTGTTGTGCTGGCGTCCAAATGGCTTAAGATAATTGCAAATTAGTACCACCTGTATCTCATCGGGTTCTCGGACATTATCCATTAGTACCACTGTATCTCATCTGGTTCTCGGACATTATCAGCTTGGATTATTCAGTGGATATTGTGCTGCGCTGTGTTCCCCGGTAATCCCAGGTTCTCGTTACTGAAATCTGGCTGTCAAGATCGGGTCACGAGAGGCCAACCTAATATGAGACTCATTCTTGCTAGGGATGTAATCATAAGGCCTACGAGGGACATAAATAAGGCCCAAATCATTAATTGACTTAACTGTGGAAATATTTACGAGTATGTTAAAGAAGTGGTGGTTTGCGAAATAAATTTTCAGCTTGCTTTTGTTGACATTGAATTCTAGGATTGGTTGTTTTACCGGCTACAGAAGAAGAATATGTTTTAATTAGCAAGCCATTGCTAGAGATACAGTTGTGCACGAGATTTTGAGGTCCTCATTACGCACAAATTCTTAGAGATAATTACTTTATAAGTAAGGCAGTCAGTTCAATAGAAGGCACTTGATGTCTGGCATATTTAAAACGCCAGAGGTAGCACTGCATAGCGTATATATATGTATGTAGAAGATCTATAAGCAGCACTTTACTTCTAATCTATCTTGGAAAGACATAAACGATAAAATATTTAGAGTTTAAATATACTTGTATGATTTTACATAAACATACATTTTTAAAACATTTAGTGAATACAGTAGTCATAGAACATAGTGTTTAAGAGACAAATTTAACCAAATTGGCGTTTAAATATTTGCCCTTTCAGAATCCATTTTACTTTCGAAAAGAGAATTCACTACAATTGCAAAAATATAGTGCTATAGACGATGATTTCAACAATTCTGTGTATGTATAACAGTTTTCCAATGGATCTTATTGCTGAAGAGAAAACTGTTCATTACATTGGATAATCCAAAAATAATTTAGGGAAAAATATCTTAATTTCTCAATATAGCCTCCTTTTAGATTGATCCACTTTCCCAGCGATGTTCAATAGCTTTATAGTGAAAACCGTCAAGCTCCTCAAAATAGCAAACAACCCCCAGACTCCATCTCTTCATTGTAGGCAAATTTTTTTCATCGAGTCATTTAATCTGGGGAATAGTGTGCGCTAGGAAGAATTCGAACCTTAACTCGTCGATTTTGGATACCGTATAGCTAATGTGTTAATTGGTGCATTGTCTTCCTTTTTCGCCAAAAGAGGCCGGTTTTTCGGTCACTCAGATAATGCAAGAAGTTCGGATTATGCTCGCCATTGATTGTTTTTCCTTTGTGAAGATATTCAATAAAAATTATTCCATACGCATCGCAAAAGAAAGACGCCATGATCTTACTAGAATATGGAATTGTCTTCGCCCCATTGTTTTGCCAGTCCCTTTGTATCGGATATGGAGTGATGGACCCCTGGTTATGAATTGACGTAAAAATTCCGCTTTATTTCTTTGAAACATGGCCAAACACTTGATTGAATCATTCTCACGCTCTTTAACTCCACATATTTTGTGGATTTCTTTTACTATTTCTGACGTCGTCACCTCATTTGCTCGACTACTGCGATGTTCATTTTACAGCTCGTGAGGCCGCGTTTAAACTCTGCCACTCAATATTTTATTGTTGTAAACGAGGGACAGACTTACCCGAAATATAATCTAGCTCAGCTTTGATTTTAGTTGGCCTGAGATCTTTAAAATTCATTTATCATGGTTCGATATCGCAGTCCGTTCACGATAACAGAAGCACCTGTCGCATTTTCGAAGAAATTAGGTCCAATGCCTTCTGCCCGGAAATGGATGGATGTTTTAAGCCATAAAAGAATCAATTTAGCTTATTCACAAATTCAAATCCACGCAGATAGAAATGTGCCTCATTGCTCAAAATGATTTTTTTTTAAATTGTCGAATCGAAATACATGAATTTTCAACACCCACCGACTCTGCAGATGGTCGGCATCCTTAAGTTCTCATGTCAGTGGAATCGAATAGGCTTTATGACTCAAGTCGGTTGGAAGTTGTGTGTGATATGCCCAATTCCTGAGATCGATTGAAATCGATTGATTAGAGCTACAGATCTAATATATGCAGTTATTCCTGCACAACAGGCATGATTTTGATTCTTCCTGTCACTAACTTGTCCCAAGAGCCAAATTTAACAATTGTTCCGTAAGAAGGTGCCTCGCGTCGACGGAGAAATCTTTTAACTTTTCAAACAGTTTCAGTGAAATTGTCACCATTTTTGTAGTGAGAATTGTTTTAAAAATTTTCCGATTGTGAAGGCGAAAGTTTTAAAGAATACTTACATGGATGAGTTAAAAAATCGGTTTCATGAGTTATGTGATCCATCTGCATGGCTAGGTATTTAGTTCGGCGTCAGCTGTACAAGACGTCTGAGTTTAAATTCGGGTGACTATTAATTGTTTTTTTATCGTCCTTGAACCTAATTTTAAGTTTTTCAGTACAATTGATTTCTCAAATATTGAAAGTATCTATATTATATTGAAAAAGATAATAAAATATAGTTCAAGTATCTGTTCATAGCTTAGTGAAGTTAGTTGAAGTTAAAAAAATAAAAGTAACCATGATTTTGTTTAGAAAAGATAAAATTTACGAGTATGAACAAATAATTTTGAAGTGCGTATATATTCGTAAGCACTAAATGTTCCATTTGTTGCTAATTTATTAAAATTTTTCTGAATTTGTTACTATGTCATGATCTACGTGTCAATTATCGGAAATTTAGATAGTTCAACTACTTTAGAGGGCACTATGTATATCTATTATAATTGTTACTTGATTCATACAAGTAGGAGAATACTGACTGTTTTACCACTCTCCAAACCGCAAATGCTTTGAAACATATTTCCGAGAAACACGAAAAACTCAAACAAATTTTGTACTTTTCTCTTCATTAAGGCTGTAATGAAAATTCTCCTCAATTGCGAAACATCGACCACCAATTTAGCAGAGTGATTGACGACTCCCTTTGGCGACTTTCAGTACAATTTAAAAACTGAAAATTGAGAATTTTTTTCGTAATATTGCCTTTGCAATGCATCTGGTTCAAATTAATGTCAATGATTCCATTTTTTGTACCCTGTTTAACATTATGTACATATCTACATATGAATAATATATGCTTGAGTAGTTTTATTGGATTGCAATGGTTGTCTCGAAATGAAAGCAGTTATGAAGTTTAAAAAAATAACCCTTTATTTTCATGTTGGTTAATCAAAATAAATGTTTTCAGAGAGAGATATATTAGCATTTGTGTGTATGTGTAATATATGTGTATCTTATTATGTAATTGATACAGATCGATCATTTAGCAATAAGCAAACCATTTAAGAGTTGTCTTTCAAGCGTCCGAAAGCTGAGACCAAATGTGCGCGTCATCATCACCTTATGATTGCTCGAATACGAGTTTACACTACTCTCAACCAAATATGCTGGACATACTCAGTTAATTCGAAGAGTTTACGGATTCCTTTCATGATCCAATATTTTAAGGAACATTTTCCTGCGGGAGTGAAATCTACGACATATCCGACCATGTGAACCTAAACCGATCATTTAGCAATAAGCAAACCATTTAAGAGTTGTCTTTCAAGCGTCCGAAAGCTGAGACCAAATGTGCGCGTCATCATCACCTTATGATTGCTCGAATACGAGTTTACACTACTCTCAACCAAATATGCTGGACATACTCAGGTAATTCGAAGAGTTTACGGATTCCTTTCATGATCCAATATTTTAAGGAACATTTTCCTGCGGGAGTGAAATCTACGACATATCCGACCATGTGAACCTAGACGAGCGATGAAACGCTTTCAATGTGATGATTATTCTGACTGAAGCAGACAGAATCCTTTTAAATGACAAAAAACTAGAGCATACGGCTTTTCGCAGACTACTGGTAAAGGATAGAAAAACGTATGTTCTGTGGCACATATCACAGCAGCCTCAGAATCCAGCACCGTAGTTTGAAACCATTTAATCCTTGACCCACAAAATTAGAAGAAAAGGCAAGACAACACGACATTATGACCGCATAGAGCGTCACAAAGAAGCGAAGAAATCGAGAAAAAGCTCTTTGAAAAATCTGGACGGTACTGTAATAGTCATAAATGAGGACCAACATAGAAGACGTAGAGAAAACATCGCTTCATGCTGGACCACTTCATTATAAACCTAGAAAGCCACTGAGCGGCCGACAGTAGACACACGATCTCTAAGCAAGTTTGAAAAAGTTTGGTCCATTAATATTTTTAAGAAAAGTAATCCTTTTGATTTTTTAGCCGAACTGCTTAACCTATGAAGAATTTTAAAGAAGGAAGGGCCAAGGACTTATCAATATCGCAATACGGAGAAGAAATTGGTAGTGAGTTGGCCACGCTCTATGGCAAGAAGGTATCATATTTCAATCGCGAAACACGCCATGTAATCCAATCCTTTTGATTAAGCTAGCAAAATGATGCCTTGATTAAGACTACTTTTAGTTACATAGTTTGGGAAAATTGAAAACAATAAATAATATTCAGTTTGACTCAATCAATCAAAAACTCAAATCTGGTGGCTGATCCTTTTCCAATTGCTGTTCTTTTTAATAAATTTACCATGATGTGTTTATTGAAAAAGACTTCTGATATTTACATTTAGCTTTGGTTCAAATTTGTGGTAGAAAATACAAGACTAAAATCAATACTTTTGTTTTGTTTTACAAGGTCTAATGCGTCAGCACAATCTATAATATTTGTGATTTGTAAGATTGAACGACAGTTTGAAAAAAAAAAATCGTTTGATTGTCAGTATAAACGCTATAATTGATATCAGTTGAAGCTAACATGTTATATTTCAGAAGATTTTCAACATTAATATTTGTACTAATGCTCGACGGTTTCAAAATATGTTTTAGTACAGACTCCGGGTATAGGATTACCAAGCTTTGACTGTTTAATAATTCCAAAATTTATCAGGAAAAATATCTATGTACACCCAAATACCATATACTCGTATCTGGATATGAAGCCAACAGAAATAAAAGAGTACAATTTCTACCTATGTATGGTATGATAAAAGTAACCCATCAGGCAGTAGCATTCTCATGACCAACCCTACTACTACGTCAAACCCAGAAAAGAACTGGTGTTAAACCAACTAGCGTGCAGTGCCAATGGAGAAAACGAGAACCCTTATTGAAAATGTTTTAATCCTATTATGCGAATAATTCAATAATAACAACACATGTCATATATCTGAACAAAAAGGACATCTCGCATGCATACGCTCGTTCATTTAGCCATTTACCAGCCTGCGCACCGATTCAAGCTACAGGATTTAAGGATTTAACTTATTATATTATTTTTTTTTTCTTTGCCATCGTTCGATCTTTTCACTCTTAAATCCTTCCAAACAAGTATACATTTGTCCCCTTACTGACTGACAATCAGATACAATTTTTTGTTTGATGGAAAAAAAATGGACAACTCCAAAAGGACAGCGCGAAACGAGCCTCATTGATGGACTCAATTATGAAAGAAAAACATTTCGAACAAACCTTAAATTTGTTAATTTGCAAAACTATTATAAGGATATCCGACTCTAGACTCACCTTCCTTTTGTCAAAGATGTAGAAATCGCCTCGTACAAAGGCATTTGCAGATTAAACGCTTTTTATCTGCACCTAATGTGTGAAATTAGTTTTGTTATTACAAAATCGGATTAGATGACAATACAGAAGCTGGTGGCTTTCCAAATTGGAAAATTCGATCAAAAGAACAGAAAAAAAAAATAAACAGATTTTAAAATTTCGAATAGATACATATTCGTACATCCGAGTATGGGAGCCCGCCAGTAATGAGTTTTCATTTAACATAGCCGTCATAATCTTGTCAGAGCCAGCATAACCATTAATTGACGATGTGTATAGGTAATTACAGACGCACGTTCGACGCCATTATGACTATATGGCAGATAGTACCCATATAATTGAACACTCGGATAGCCACGAAATTTGTATGGCGGGCGCGACACTTCCCAATCATTGATGTAACAGCCACAATCTGAGGGCGATTTGCCGAATGCCATGATGAGTGTAGAGTGTACCATCGATGATTAGGTAAATTACAGCCAATTGATTGGTGGTGCTCTCAGTTCGACAAATTACATAATTTACTGTTTTCATTTTAATCAATTTGCTGATATCGAGTCTAATTGGAGGTGGTTTCACGCGATTGGTTTTTTCGAAACTTCTAATAAAATATCTGGGGTGTGTGTATTACTTTATGGAAAAAAGGTGCACAGAGTCCTCAAATATGTAAAAAAGTTACCGTTTTAGCAGTCATGATCTAAAGTCATTTACACATATACAAAATCGCACAATAAAAGAAAAAGTAGCATAAACTATTTAGTAGTCTGTTCTCATTTGGATATTGTCGGGCACTAAAAAATTATATTTAGGTGAAAACATCAACAGGGGTAAGTTAATAACAAACACTTAAACGGTGTTCGGAAGGGATCCGGAGGAAGGGAAGAGTTCGTAAACAAGCAGCTTTAACAGCAAAAATGGATTGGAATGAGAAATAGACAGATATATTTTTAACACTACAAAGTTTATAACTAAAGCTAGAGTGAATAATTTTACTTTCTAAGCAATCATTTGGTCATAAGGATTGTCAAGATCTATCGTACTGTACTAATATTGACTGAAGAAATGCTCAAAAACTTATCTTAATTGTTACTATAGACGCATACTCGTATAAATAGCATGAAGTAAACTTCAGATTGAATCAACAATGTTTACTAAGAGCAAGGCTTATGTATTCAGATTGGTAGTTAGCCGCAGATGAGCCTAATCGGAGAGAGATCTTGGTTAAGACCCAGGTCCACCCCAGACTATAACGTTACTTGAAGTTATGGAAATAAATTTAATGTATAACTCTACAACTCTCTATATTAACCCTACCTAAATAGTGCGCAAACTAATCTTATAAACAACTCCAAGTCCTTTTTTTAATTTGTCAATTGCAAAAGTAAAACCGACGGTTGTCCTTCCTCACTCTCATCGCTAACTTCTTCGCCACATTTTTCAAACAATCTTTTGCCAACAACCCTTACTTCAATGACTTACCAAATTTATCCGTTGGTACCACAAACCTAGTTGAATTCGTGTCTTTTGCTCTCGCATCCTTAACAAATGGCAAAGAAGTCGATGTTATCGCAACCGATTTCCCAAAAACTTTTGGTAAGATATCTCATCAATTCATCCTCTTCAAATTGTCTGCTCTAAGCCTTAAACTTATTTCATTAAAATGGATATCTTTTTACCTGGTAAATAGATATAATAGTAGTCGGTTTAGATCCGCCCGTTCAGTTTCTTTGCTGGCCTCTTCTGGTGTTCCACAAGGCAGCCATTTTGGTCCCCTTCTCTTCATTCTTACTATGTATTAACAATCTGGAGAGTGTCATTAAATACTTTTCCCTCTCCCTTTACGCTGACGGCACAAAATTTCTTAAATCTATTTCTTCTCACCATGACTCCACCCTTCTTCAAAAAGACCTCGATCAGTTTTTCAATCTGGTGCTTCAACAACTATTTAGAACTTAATATCGTCAAATGCCAATCTATAACTTTCTCATGTAGATGCAACCCGCCTCCTAGACGACTTTAGGTCCATTCTTTTCAATACCTTGACATATTATTCGATGGGGAGCTTAATTTCCGTTCGCATATCGACAAGATGACTCCTAAAGCCAACACATCACTTGGCTTTATTAAAGGAATTTACCAACCCGTACGTAACCAAATCCCTCTATGCTACCTTTTTTCATCCCCTGTTTGAGTAAGCCAGTCAAGTTTGGTCCCCCTTTCACTGAGATCATGTTTCTCGACGGTACTCAACGTCGATTCTTCCGATTTGCCCTCTGATTCTGAATGGCTCAAACAAAAGTTCAATAAAACGACTTATGGAAACTATATACAATAATTGATTTATTAAACATTGGAAATTCAGCTGAAGACAAAAATCTATAGGGACGTAACCCTATGGCTCGACCGTCTGCTTTGGTGATTGCTACAAAAGTGATCTCTAATGGTCTTGCATAATTTCATCAGACAGCAATTAACCACACACCAGTCGCTAGAAAGCAGTATTTTGACGTCATCAATGATTCAATATTCATTGGACAATAGCATTGCAGTAATCAATAATTTCATAATAAAAAAAAACCGTTCGCGAATGTGATAATGATGACCACAAATTAGATTTACTTATTAGAGCATTAGATAAAGAGGAGAAATAAACAGCATAAGGAATATGTTCGAGCCATAGGGTAATAACTATATGTTTGGCAAAAGTTAAATTCAAAAAGATAAAAATAAATTCAAATAAAAATTCGAACATTAGGTACTCGTATGTTAATAACGAACAAAATCCAGTATAATTTGTTTCTTAACACCCTCCGTGGTCTGCCATGAAACGATACTTTACTCTTACCTCCCATTCAGGTCCGCCTCAAACTTATCAATTTGAATTCCTTAGAAGAACGTAGGAATATAGCTGACGTACTTTTTATTCATCGACTGCTCCCAGATTATATAGGTTGCGCAACCCTTTACAAGTTTATTTCCTTTAACGTTATTTACCTTAGGACAAGGTCCACAGCGCCTCTTATGGCTCCAACGAACCAATCACTCGTATGCTCCGTAAGGTAAACTCCTCAAACTTCTCCGGTTTTGAATTCAACCTGAGCACTCCTCGTCTAAAATTTGGTCTACTCCACCAAGTCCTAGTTTGAAGCTTGTAATAAACCAAATAAATGGGGGCCTGAGTTCACATCAAAATTAACAAAAAAAAACTATAAAAGCTGAAATATATTGTATTTCAGACATATAAAGACTTCTTACGAAATAATATTTCTTCGGTTATCGCGAACGACACGGAACCGGCAGATTTTACGGAAGAAAGGAGGACATGTGGTTTGACCGGAACTTAAGCCCTCTGAAGTATGGGCGACAATCTTATTACTTATTGACATACGTAATTACGATTAGGAGCGTTCATCCTAATCGACTATCTATGTATTTGTGATGATATCTAAATATGACATAACATAAAATCTGCCGTGATAGAATATGGGTTGTCCGACCACTTTGCAATAATGTATGCCACTATTGTGCCACGTGTGATTACCGATCAAACGTTAGTAGGTCTCAATCAATGTAAAGTTAACGAATTTATACAGCCTATTCGTTTATGTAATTTTCAAGATGTTGAGCGCCTCTATAATCTTTTAATGGGAAAAATTAACAATACGAGTATACACGAATGTGACCAATCTGAAAATATAAAGGCAAACCAAAACAACCTTGGATAACACCTGATTTAATTCTGGTATGCAGAAGAAGAGACGGGATATACATACATATGAAAGATAGAAGAGTAATCCGAAGTGCAAAACATATGAAGTAGAGTATAAACAGTTTCGCAACGCTGTAAACAAATTTATTCGAACAACAAAATCACAAAATTTTAGGATGCAATTCCTAAATGCCAGAAAGGATCCTAGGAAAACATAGAACTAGCCACCAAAAACGATATGTTGCACATACAAACTTTGTAGAGCAGGCCAATGAAATGGAAGTATTCAATATGTTTAGGAGTCCAAATGCGAGCAAGAGCCCAGGAGCCGATAACATGAGAGCAATTTACCTGAAACTAAACGCGGGTTTATTAGCGCCTATCATACAAACGATAATTAATATAATATAGGTCTTGAGCAAGGACTTGTATGCAAGTTACATAAAACATCACTCATATGCCCAATTTTAAAAATGGTGTTAAAACAATTGTGAGAACTATAGGCCTACCGGCATGTTGCCGGTAGTTGAAAAATGTTTTGAAGAAATTGTGGTGAGTGGCTTAAATAGTTTCATAAGCAAACAAATACTGCAAGAAAATCAGTATGGGTTCCAAAAATGGAAAAGCACCGGAACACTACTGGGAGAACTCTCCAACTTGGTGACCATGAGCTTAAATGCAAATCATCACGTACTCATTTTATTCGTGGATTTTAGTAAGCCTTGATTCGCTTAATTCGAATAGGCTTATTGAAGCTCTTGGAAAGTGGACAGAGAGATATTTTCCTGAAGAACAGAGAAAGCGAAAATATTGAACACAATAAGTGAAGGTTCGAATGTAGGACCTTTGCTGTTTATACTTTTTACGAATGAATTTCTTCGTTTTTTTGACCGAAGCCCGATTTTTGCATATCCAGATGATAGAGCAATTGTTGTAAATATCATGCAACAAGAGTTTGATAATCTTCCAAAGTGGTGTCATGATAATATTTGATAATTAACGCCAAGAAAAGCAAACTGATGCCCGTTCCCACTAAAACGCAAACAAGAATCGGTATGAATATATACCTTTGAAATGAAGGCTGTGGAATTAGTGAAAAGCTTAAGAGTTATAATCGACGAGCACTTTGTATGGCAAAGTCACATCAACAAACCCATATCAAACTTGAAGAGCGCAATGTTTGCCATGACTTTCTTAAATGATACGCAACGAAGAAATTAAGAAGCAGGTGTACTACTCACTGGTAGAATCGCGGCTGAGATACGGCATACTAACTCGGGATCATGCTTCTAAGACTCACATAAACAAGCTGATATGTCTTCAATGTCCTATTATCAAGCTAATAAATAAAAATTATGCCAATTTCAAGGTTCTAAATGTGAACGGTATATTAAAATGGCAACTATTTTAGAGCATTGTGAAGATCAAAGGTTTCTGCAACCAATACCTCACACTCTAAACAGAAGAAGGCGGCTGCAAGGCTTTTTGGACCCTCCAAGATTCAACAACAAATACGCCAAAAAACAACTTAGCTATTTTATGCCAGAAATATTGAACACTTTACCACGAATTTAAAAAAAAACATCCACAATCTACATGTATGTAGATGAATGTAGATGGAACTTTCAAGAGACACGATATGCATAACTTCTTCATCGATTTGGAAAAGTATGCAATAAAGTTCTCTGACGTCTCTTAGAACAGCGCTAAGATTTCAAAATGTACTCGCGAAATATTTAAAACCAATCGCGGGGTGTATGACGACATTATTGCGAAAGTTAAATGCACAGTGGGAATAGCCATGGTATTTGAAATCAAAATAAGAAAACACCAAAGTGGTCCAAAAGCAGTTACTTTTTAATCTCGAATAAGATTTTCTATTGACGAGTTCGGAATGACTTCTTTTGTTTTCACTGAATATTTTTATTTTTTTTTCTGTCTATTGAACAAGCACTTCAGTGCCTACAATATTAGCACCCAGCATATTTGCGCCGAGTATCTACTGCCTGTTGCGAGTGCAGGCCGGACACTCACAGAGGTAGTGTGCACCGATGTTGTCATCACTCTTACAGAAAAGGTCACAAAAGCAGTCTACTGACGGACAGCAGGAAAGTCGCTGACTTGTTAAAGATGTCATGAAGCATTCGTTTGGTCTGCCCGCATTCTGAAGAATCATGTTATTAGCAGTTATTCTCATATGAAACTCAACAGTCACCCCAAGCCTCAACTGAGAGCATAGGCTGGCCTATCGAGTCTATCGGTGATTTTATCTCCCGCGATCCCATTATGATCTGGGACCCAAACAACACTCAGTGCATTCAGCCTTTCGATTGTGTTCAGAGATTTCTAAACTAGCATGGAAGTCGTGAGAGGATTTACTAAATGATCAAGCGCAGTGCGGCTGCCGCTCAAGAGGAAATGATATGCTCCCTCATCCAATTCCTCAAAATATAAATTACTTCCATCAGGATAACTTATATGTGCGGCTTGGAAGACCAGAAAGATGCCACATGCCAGATCAGTTTTGGAGCCATCCTTAAATATCTGACTATACTCGTATTCCTTTCCTGGAAACTATTCCTGGGCATAATGAAAGTCAGTTTCGTATTTTCGCTGCAACAGGAGTTATGGTGTTAATGCATCAGATGACATGTACTCGTACCTATGAGATGAGAAGATTACTTCTTTTTATATAGATGATCGCATTGAAAATCCAGCCAATGATATGAATATCAAGGGGAGAAAGGTTCACCAGTAGTGACCTATTTTCTTGAAAGCTGGTTTCATCAGAGAACCGCCGTAAAGAATATATATAATTGGTCTTTTCATAGCCGTGCAGTTCTGAAGGACTCTCTTCGTTTAAGAGCTTTATGCCGAAAGTTCTATTACACTACAAGAAATCCACATCACCGTGGTAGCTTTTGATGTGACATGTTTAGTCAAAAGAAGTTTGCTGATACACTAACACCATATCATACTTAGCTTCGTTAGATACCTTTAAGCACGAGATGAGCCAGACTAGTCAGCTTCTTCCTTCTCGCAAAGAGAACAACTAGGTTTTGAGAAGATTGACTAAAAGTCCATTCCCAGTTTATCAATAGCCGATCACGTCTAAGGCTGTCTAAGCACTATAGCAGTGAGGGCAGGACGAAGCCTAACGGAAGTTACGTGCACACCACTGGACAGGCTCTGAATCTCTAACAACATCAAATTGCCCACATCTCTATTCAATATGGCTGATAAAGTTCAATGCCAAAATCTGGTTTGGGAGATTTGTTGGCGCTAAAAGGTTTCTACCAGCATCTACTCATTTCCCTCAGTGAGAAGTTTCGTTGACCGATCCAGCGGCAGTTTGGATAGTGCAGTGATGGAGACACAACACGAAACAATAATATAATATTTGTATAATAAAGATTTGCCGATTTGAATGTAAAGATAGTTCTTCTTTTTTTTCTTAATTGATGGTTGAGCTTTTTACTCGGGCAACACCTGATTAAGGCCGTCGAATAGTTCGTATATCCTGAATACTGAATTAAATTGATCGCATTGTGATTAACCTGGTTGATCGTTCCTTTATCTGTGTTGAGGTGTAGCAAATGTGGCTAGATTTGTCCCGTCGGAAAGTCGATTAGCTTGAGATCTTTTTCGGAATGAGTTTAGTGATGTTCTCCTACCTTGCTATCAAAGATCATTTTGCAACAAATACACCAAATAATTTTTACGTTTGCTAGCATTTTACATATTGTAATTGCTTTGAGGTACAAGTCGGAACTCTTTTCTGACATCGAACATCTCTGTGTAATTGTTTATTACTATTATTTACCTGTTCGATGTAAGCGGACCAGTTTTGTTTTTTATTTTTATTTTATAAGGCTTATTCAAGGGATGAAAGGGCTAAATAGTCTTATCTTCGCCCCTTATACTCGTAAATATAACAGGGTTATTGCTTTTCCACCTTTTTTGGCCGACTGAATATAAATATGGTATATCAGTCAGATTTCTCTCGCAGACTTGAACTGAGATCATTATCCTGAGGTCCACAAAATATCTCCAACTATTATACAAACATGTACCTCTCTACTATGAATGAATGGAAACCCTAGATGTTCTTAAGTACAAGATACTTATTATTATTATTCTTATTATTCTTACATTACATCAGCGCTAAGTTGTTCACAAAAGTTCACACATCTCAAGCATATCTTAAAGAGTAAAATTCCTGACTGAGCTTTGTTAACAACAATAGAACCTACTGCTTCTTATTCGACTAAACGATTTCCATTCCATACATAAAATGTCGCCTCTTACTCATTTCAAAAGCAATGCTACTGACTACAGTGCAAGATATGACCGCAACATGACTTCCAACGTAGATTTCCCTTGCGGCCAATAGACATTAATTAATGAGCGCCAATAAACAAAATATTTACCGTATAAGCCCACAAATCGAATAGCTGTTATCTGTGGTAGCGGTGGTAACATAAATAGAATAAGTACCTTGTCTCTCAGCACAAACGGAGGCCATTACGATTACCCCGGCATGGTGTACAGCTTCGTCATCCGAAAGCCTGGCAACGCCTTATCAAATTCATGTTGTTGGATGTTGTTCGTCTCGAATCGAAATATTTTAAGTGCCTGATATGTGTGGGCTATAAAAATAAATTTCTGGAAAACAACATCATCTTGCCGCTTTCCAAGATACTCGTATTCGATGCTCGGCGACACAATAACGACAACGACAACGACAACGAAAACGACACAACACTATTCACCAAACGCACGTCATTAATTCACAAATCAAAATCTTATCGTCAACGAATTAAAAGCCCTCTCCTCCCATATGCCTGAATGAATGGACTTTAGAACTTTGGTCGGTATGTACGAGTATCCGTACGTGTTTGGTTGTCGGCGGCATCGCTTTCTACAATACATAAAAATCAATGAGAACACCAATTCTGCGATTTTCAGTGATGGCTTTCGGCTACTTACAAACAATTTAGACAACGTTGTCGCCCTGAACATGGCAGACAGGTAAGAAACAGTGCTGTCGTTTCAGTATATCGAAGAGGAGCCTTTTTAGCAAATGTTGAATCTTTTTTCTGGTGAATATTTGATCAACAAATATTGGAGTGTAATCAAATTTGTTATAAAGACTAGCAGTCACGGTTTATATCTATAGTTTATTGAATTTGTGGGGAAATAACCTATTTGTGGTGTGAGCAGGTGGGACACGTATAATTAAACGATATATGGATATATTCATTTCGTACTTTTTGTAAGATATAGGCTCGAATCGATCAATTCTTATACAAGCCAAAACAAGAGCCACGTTTACAAGACTTATAGTGCAGAAAGAAGTTTGTACAGTGAACTGTAAGGCTACAAAACAATGCAATATTCAGTTATTGAAATTTTCAGGATAATAATTTGACAAGTTAGTGATACCTACCAGGAAAATAATTTCTGAGATATACTCGTAAGATAACAGAAAAATATTTCATCAATCCGAGTATATAAAGAGTGTTTTTTAGCTATGCAATTTTTAAAGATGGAACGTTCAAAGAGCTGGCAGTTAATCTGCCAGCTGACAACATCGTTTTATTTGTTATTGTTTGGCAAATCATCATGCGAACTTCCGTCCGAGCAACGTTTCCAAAATTAGTGTTAAGTAAAAAGTGTTTACAGAGCGGTACGACCATTTCACGGTCAACATAATCGGCCAAGACAGGCTGTTCCCAATTGAAAAATTTCGCACTATATTCACTCTTTTGGACTCTAGCCACTGACAAAAATTCTCGGAGTATGCACAGATGAAAATATCGGCGCCGTTGAGGCTAGTGTTGTGAAAGATCCTAATTCGTCGATTCGTCATCGGGCGGAAGAAGGACAAGTCCTTTGTCCACCGACTTTGTGGAAGATTGTGCACAAGGATCTTGGTTTACATACTTACAAGATTCAATTGCTGTAAGTATTGAAACCAATCGATTATTGTTTGCGTGGTGACTTCTTTAATTGGGCCCTTGAACAGTTGGAAATCGATTCAGTTTTTTACCATCAAATTTTGTTCAGGCTCAATTTTGATTAGGCTCAATTCTGTCTCAGTGGCTTTCTAAATAAGCAAAATTGCCAAATTAGGTGTTGGAGGTGATCCATCAGATACCGATGCACGCCCAAAATATCCTTTGCTGCGCGTTATAGGCTGGCGGCATCACCGGACTGTACTTCTACACAAATAAAGAAAGTGAAGAAATGTCACGGCCAATAGCGCCAGGTTCAGAGTCATGATTAAGGATTTTTTGTTTCCAAAATTCCGTGAATATACTGCCGGGGCAACTATCGAGTCATTAAAAAAAAAAGTTCGATGATAACATTATTTCCAGAAATGTACTTGTGGCATACTCTCCAAGATCTTGTGGTTTGATACAGCTGGACTATTTTGAAGTCGGTGGTCTGTGTGGTGAAGCCAACAAATCCCTGCCTTAGAAGCCAACATCAAGCGCTCCATTCGTGAGATACGGCCCCAAAAGTTGGAAAAAGTCATCGAAAATTTAAGCTTCAGTGGCCGAGGCGGCCATATGCACGAAATTAGTTTTCATCACTAATACCATTAAATTATGTATGGAATAAAAAAAAATCTGGCGCATTTGCTTAACTTGTGTGTGTTTTATTTTAATTTCTAATCTCGTAGCTATTAAAAAACCACCTCTTACAATAATTTACGAAGAAACAGAAATGAGACCCTGTTTGGACCCAGATGTGGCAATTACAGAGCGCATCTTAATCACAAAGCAACTTGAAGGCTCATACTTCCTGCTGGATCTGGAGTTCTTTAGAGAACCTTAAATGTAGAGGTCTTACAGCTGACACATGCGGATGAGCTAGAACAACAGCAAAAAAAATTAAATCAAGCAAAAGAACAGATAATGTCACCGCATCTTGTGTAATTGGGACCTGCTTAGAACAGGGATGAACAAATAACGGTCGTTACGGAATTGTATTTCTACTTTTTTGCAAGAACTCTTATTTAGATAGAAATACTAAACCGATAATACTGAGCGATGAAAGAGATATATGGAATCCATCGTTTATCTATATACTATTCAAAAATTCAATTTTAAAAAGTGTAACCACTTTCAGATTTGAGAAACCAAATGATCTTAATCTAGCTGCAGTAGACTATAAAAGGCATCACTGGCAAAAAGTATTTGTCCGAATGAGTTGAAGTTTCTCACACATGACTGCTGCTCGGATTCATCTCGCGGATGCACATCAATGTCAGAGATGAATGGATAGTGAGTGGACTGCACCTTTTTTGTTTATTCGTGCTATTCCAGGACATTTTTGTTTCTATTCATAGGGCAGTTGAGGATGAATGCAATGAATCATTGCCAGTCATTGTTGTCTAAATATTTGCACAGATTTTGCTGTTAGATGCGCTCGGCAGGAATGTTTTGATATGGCCGCAAAAACTGCATTTTGATGGTTTCTCATCAGCGATGCTGGTGAGGCGATGGGTCGTCTGCTATGTGGTTTCACAACTCCGCCAATATTATAGTACGTACTCGTATTTGCACTATGTGGTGCCTGTATGTTTGCATATGTATGAAACATCCCCGGGAAGTGCATGGCGAGAGTATTGTTACGAGGCCGGAAATGCAGAACCCGTAAGGATTGATGTCACTCGATTAATTTTTTCCTGTGCATTCGATGGATGTCCTTTGTACTATTTTGTATCTCTTATTTTGAGAATTTCGCATGGAAAGATTCATTCTCTGCATGTGTGAGCTCATCCATGTACATATGTATATATGTACATATGTTATGTATGGAAGTGTATATGCGTGCGGATCGATTTAAAAAGTCATCCTGTCAAAACAAAATGTGATTATCGATAATTTATGATGTCATGGAGAACAGTTTTAGTTTTGTATTCTCAGCACATGGCGCGTTAAGGACATGCCGATGACAACGATGATGTGAGCGATCTGTAATTTTCATTTAAGTGATTTAGAATGCAGAAAGGATATTATTTGCTCAGATTTTCATGAATGCATTCGGTTTCTAAACAAACTTAAGAAGGGACCTCTAAACATTTGTATGTAACTGTAGGTATAGTTGGAGTGCACACTTTGACGATGCTGGTATTTGTGAACAAATATTGTATGTATACTGTTTACCAGCTCGGCCACTTTTAACTCTACTGAGGCAGATGATTAGGAAAGCATGTGTGATGTGTTCAGATAGATGGGGTCACACATAATAACACGATTAAGAATCCACGCAGCCTGCGGTTAAGCATATTTAATTGTATGTGGTGCAAACACAGCAAACATGTTTACGTTTTTAATGCATTATGTGTTGTCTTTTAATCTGACATTGAATTTATTGACGTAATAGTCATTTATAATTTTGTGTTTTTATGTGTATTGATTTTCCTTACATTATGGTTTATGGTCTAATCAATTATTGTATTTTCAATTCTAGACCGTGCGTGGCCTTGGTTCTTGTTTCAAAATATTTGGCATGAATGCCTGTTAAAAAAAATGCACGGATCTGTGGGTAACTATGTACGTATGCAAGTTTAAAAAAATGAGATGTGTAAGTAAACGAGCTTCACGCAAACACAGCATAACACATTTAACAGGCATTCAGTTAAATAAAAGTAACATTAAATAGAGGAGTTCCAACTTATTCTTTCAAAATGTGTTCTACGGATTAATTTTGTTATCGTTGAATTTGATTACTAACGATTAAAGTTGCTCACAGGGGAACAGGCAGAATAAAAGTAACAGTGCTTAGTTGGGAACTTGGAAAATATTAGTGTCGAATCGGATGCATAATTACCTGACATTTGGCCGATTTCTAAATGAAATCAGCTTTTTCTCTTTGTGATGACCAACTATCACATTCCAGAGTCGACATTGAAGCTTGAACATAAATTTAAATATAAACTTGACTTATGAAATTATTCCAAATAATGTTTTTATTTTAATAATTTATTAATAATTAACAATTAAGAATTAATAATTTAATACATATGTATGTATAGCCTAAACCTTCAAAACCTAGAAACAATTTCTATTCTCGAAATATCTGGTAGGTATTAATTCAAGGAAATTGTCAACGGACGCGAATCGGGTCATGTAATAATTATACCTCGCAATTTTTGTCATCCTTCCAAACTTTAAAGATTCTTCTTCTCCAGCAGGGTAGTCAAAGGAAGCATAAGTAAGATAGAGCTTATTTTTTAGTATGTGTCCGTCCACATTAGATAGATCTTTGATTTTGCCGTGATCTGGTAGAAAACAGAAAACAGTTACTACAACTACTGCTAAATGCTGATGCATAAAACATATAAAAATTGTAAAAAAATTGAGTTTTTTCCCTAGAGCTGTCCCTGTCAATATTTTATTCAAAATTTGGCTCTATCCCACTTTTGAAATAGGAAAAGAGCCTAAAAGGTATTATGTGTATTACATAAATTTCAAAAGTAAAATAAGGTCGTATAACATATATGGTCTTATTCCATTAGGGTTTTCTTCAGGTTACCTCTTCACTGCTCTGAATATACAAATGACTTTAAAATTAATATGTATGATGCTAGCGATTAGAGAAACTTAACATTGACTGAGTCAAAGCCAACTTGGCCTTCATATAAGGTAATATAAAGTCATAATGAAAAATCTATTTAATAGTTGTCAACCTGAGCAAATCGCTATAGATCTAAAAGCCAGTTTAAAAAGCTGTTAATAAACAAGAGAACCACTCAGCATGTTTTCCACTAAGCTTTGAGCCAGCTGAAAAAACAAACGAAAAAAAAACCGAATTAAATAAGGCATAAAATAATTGTTAAGTTAGAATAAATTATATGATCTTAGCTTACTCCACAGTGCAAAACTCTTAGTGTTTCGGACACTCTTAAAACTTAATACATTAATTAAAGGTGCCAGAAGCTAAAACATTCCAAGCCCCGATGGCACAATCTACAACTGGAGGACTTGTTCCGTTAAATAAACCCCTAGGACGAAAGCCCGATTGAACCGATGTTAGCTTCCAAACTCTGGGGATGTGAGCTCTGCAGTTTACTCATTTAAGGCTCATCGACTACCGACTCTATTCCAAGACCCTGATTTATTGTTGGAAACCCTTACTGGCTATTAGATTAACCAATTGCTGGCTGATGAAACCGAATTGGGTAACGGTGTTTTCTCAGATAAGCTAAATCTAAGCCTCTCTTTCCGCCTTCCAAATCACTGTAGCGGGTTCCAAGTGGAAATTTTGGCGATTAAAGAAGCTCTGTCCTGGCTGAAGAAAAACGTGATATCTGCAAAGGATATCCTCATATTTTCGGATAGTCAGGCCGCCATCAAGTCCCTGGACTCGGTCTTATTATATTCTAAAACCGCCCTTGAATGCCGATCATCTCTCATGGAGATGGCAGAGCAGTTCAACATTCACCTTTGTTGGGTGCCGGGCCACAGAGACATTCCAGGGAACTGCAGAGCCGATGAACTCGCCAACATTGGAACCACTCTACCTATCCTACCGGACAAAGGTAGTATAGGTATACCAATCGCTACGTGGAAACTAACACTAAAGCTGGATGTCAATAAAAGAACAGACCTTAGGTGGACTGCTGGGCAAATATGTCTAGCGACCAAATAGATCTGACCAAGGCTGGATCTGAGTCACTCTAAGTCTCTGATCCTTTTAAATAGGAAACATCTCAGCGCCATAATAGGTGTCATTACTGGACACTGCCTCATAGGCAAGCACGCAAGAAGGCTTGACGCTTTTACTAACGACTTCTGTAGAAGCTGCATGGACGAGGAAGAGGAGGAGACAATCCTCCACCTACTCTGCACATGCCCAGCTCTCATCCAGAGAAGAAAGCTTCATCTAGGAGCTTTCTTCTACAACGACCTAAACGATCTAGAAAAATTAGACGTTAACAGTCTCCTACGCTTTATTATAAGCTCAAACTAGTTCCAGTAGTAAGAGGATGATAGACCCACGTGACATCACAATGGGCCAATAGGCCTAAGTGGGTTGGTATTTCCAACAGCCACTCTTACCTAACCTAACCTATTCTCAATTAAAAGAGGAGAATACTGGGGTTCCACAAGGAAGTATCATAGAAGCGATGATATACCCTCTATTTGCAAATAACCTACCAACACCTTCGAGTTGCACAACAACTGAGTTTCCTGATCACAGCTGAAGATATACAATATAGAAGGAACATATAGCAAACGCGAATTTCATATGACTTTCATTGTTAGCTGGCTTATTGTTTGAAAATTTTATTTATCAATAAGCTTCTGATATTCATCTGTATGAGCTGAGTTTTAAATCAATGCGGTATGCAGCTATGGAGGTGTACGAGTATTTCTTAATCAAATATTAACAAAAGTTTTCAAGCCAAGGTCGTAAGAGATATCGTTTGAGCACTTTCATATTTACAGAATTCCATCCTATAACGTATATAATCCTAATCTGGATACTGTAGATACGATATGATCTTCAAAAATGCAGGAAAGTGCTTCGCAATACTGAGACTTATTCGAGAAATGTGATTAGTTTTCCGGAACACATTTGTTTCTTATTTAAAAAGTATTGGTTTAATACATAAGAATGTATATTTTAAATAGCAATAATACAAGATGCCGCAAAATTAATCACCCTATCGGAAGTTGGTATAATTTTTCCAAATAGCGTCGTACGTCAATCATATTTGACATTTGTGAACTAGACGCAAACAAATATACAAACAGCAATGGAGCGCTGTACTCCGCAAGAGCGTGGGATAATTGTGTCGATGTTTATGACCAATAATCGGTCTGTGGTGTTGGCGCAGCGTGAATTTCGACGTCGATTTCCTAATCGTGTCGCGCCAACTGGCCAAACATTCCGGCGCTTAGCTGCTCGACTCTAACAGAATGGAACCACAGGAGACCATGCAGGGCGTTTCTGGGGCACTGAAAATCAGCGTGTGATGCACGAAGACCCATTACATCCACTCAAAGCCACTGTGTGGTCCGACGTTCACGCGGTAGGGGCGAGTGGGCTGTATTTTTTTGAGGATGCCTTCGGCAATACGGTGATGTTACTGGCGAACGCTACAGGGCCTTGATAAACGACTTCTTACTGCCTGAATTGGATGAGCGTGGCTTGGTGAATATGTAGTTTCAACAAGACGGTGCAAGCACACACGCAGCACGAGCCACAATGGATATTGTGAAGGAAGCGTTTCCTGGTCGCGTAATCTTCCGTTTTGGCGATTTCGCATGGCCAGCAAAATCGCCCGATTTAACCATCCCAGCCTTTTTTCTTTGGGGCTACTTGAAGTCGCGGGTTTATGCCAGCAAGCCTCAGACAATCGCTGCCGTCAAGGAGAATATTCGACAGCAATGGGAACAGTTATCACCGGAAATCTTGTGTAAAGTCATGGAAAATGCGACAAAACGGGCACAAATGTGTACCAACCATGGCGGCAGCCACTTGGCGGATATAGTCTTTTCCACTTAACAGAAACAATTGTAAAGCTCCAAATAAAGATTTCCATCACTCAAAATCATTTTTTTTTATTCAGTAAAAAAGTAATTCAAAAACAAAATTGGATGATTAATTTTGCGCACCTTGTATAATAATTTCTCAAATAAAAGTTGTTCGTTAGTTACGAGACTGGAGTGTTTAAAATCTTCTACCTGTAACAAAGCAAAATACCTTAACACAATGAAACAGATTTGATAGTAAATTAGACCATGTTTTAGAGGGCAAGATGACTACTCTTCATTTGCCCAAAATATGGGTGTTAAAAACCACTGAGAAAACACTAGAAGGTTATCCTTAACCAAAAGCCTTGGCCTAGAAACATAAGAGTTTGGTCTGCAGTTGTGTCCATACCAAATGATAATTTATTCCTAGTGCAGTATTTATTAAAAATTCTAACGTTGTGTTGATTTAGACCGAAAAATTCTACAACTGACTTACACGTTCCAACGGACCCTCCAGGAATCCAGAAGTTCCAGATCGATACATGCCATCTATTTATGAATTTTAATTTCATCTGCGGTAGCATGTATAAAAAATAAATGTGAAGAAATATTACTGTAAAATATTAAATCTGATCTCAGATCAGTAACTGAAGTTTATTACTCAAAAAAAAAATTCTTATAATCAACCATATAAATGTTTCTTAAACGTTTTGTTTAAGTTCCTTCGCAAGAAACACGCGATATTACAAACCAAAGGCATTTCAGGAAATCGAATAATTAACTCGATTGGACTCAGGACCATTAAGCCTATTGAATAAACATGCGCGTGCGTTCAGAAACTATGCAAAATAGATTCGCATTCACATTCACACTCACATTCAGTATCAGATTCAAATTTAAATTCAAATTCAGACACAGGCAAAAACAAAACTGATAATCACTTTGTATACAACAAAACAGCATAAGGTCAATAGGGAACTATGTCTAGCTGGTCGAGTATTGACTGAGGAGTATACGTATTACAAGTACCACACTAGACCGGCAGCAACCTCTTAAAATGTGCATACTCAATTGGGAATGTCATTTGCGAAAGCACCCGCTTTTAATTAATTTAAACAAATCATATGCAACAACATTGTTTCAGTTGTATAGCAGAACATCAATTGTAGTTGTTACTTGTGCTTCTTGAACAAATTCACAAGTCAATTTTAGAAAGAGTCCAGCACAACGGGGTCGCGTCATTTGAATTAGAAATATTGTCTATATGTGCCGGTTAATTGACTACGCGCATACTCAATGAGGCAAGTGGCTTTTGTGCTTCAAGTGGCTGGCTACACAAATTAAAACGCGTAGCATGTCACTAGCAAATACACGATGGCATTTGACAACAATGTCGATTCTTAAGTGAGAATCAATCGATCGTCAACACGTAGTAACGGACAAGCATGCTCAAGGCGCAAATACCAAAATTGGTTCGCAGAAATAAACCGGGGAGTGGAAATCTACATAATGAGTTTTTATGACTTATGACTTTTAAAAGGAACAGAACTGCCAGCTCAGATTTTTTTTAAATGTTAACTAAAGCCTCTTTTTATTAATCAGATACAACAAATTTATTTACGTATTATTATGCAGCCCAACACGAGAAATTGCCTTTGCATTTCTTTTGAATATTTTTTTTAATTTGGTACTACCACCTAATATTATATGTTATGGAATGTTGCTATAGTTCGCGAATTACTTAGTTCGCTTTAGGTAGCACCATAGCCCAGAGATACCTTAGATGAGATTCTCCTTTATTGCGTCAACATTCTCGAACTACTTAACCCATTGATTTTGCACTTTCCTGACGAGGTCAACGTCGCTGTATTGCTCTTATATTTCGTCATTCCATGATGACCAAGAACATTTTCATCCGCAAGCATAAAGTCTATTTTATTCAACACTATTAGACGATAAACTTCTTAAAGCGACTTATTATATCTTTGTTATGTTGCTTTCTTAGACTGAAAAAAGGGCAATTGGCAAGATTGATCATGACATTTACAGAACGGTTTACAGATATCTTCATTTGAGTTTAATGTGAAACTCAAGATCCGTTGTTTCCTCAAAGATATATGTAGCGGCTCATTAAGGCATACTATCCGAATCATTGCATGGAGTGTCATTTCTTGTCGACAACAGTATGTACGAGTATATATAGTGTGTTTTGTCCTCGTTCACAGTGATATCCATTTTTGCCTCGCCTGCTGTAGTGCACTCTACATGGTGGCAATGTCATTAGCTTGTGCGAGAAGCTGCGAGTATGTAGACATTGTTAATTTCTTTTGAAGTTGGATTGGCGAGCGAGGCGCATTGTAAACCTTCACCTTCACCTGAACAAGTCCGATAATGTTGTCAAAATTTATTAGAGCCAAATATAGGTGACTCTGAACTCATACCCTAAAATGTTCTCATAGGTGGTCTTGAAATCAATAAACAGTTGCTGGACATCCAAATAATACATTTCCTGTGTGTTCACATATGTATTGAAGATGTATCCTAAGCTTAATATCTGATCGAACTTATCTAAATGCACACTGGTAAGGATCCTTTAGATTGTCGTTAAAGGGTTTCAGGTTTTCAAATAAGATACAATATTGTATACGCCGTTGAAGACATTTTGGCGCACCTTTAAAGCCACTTAGAACTTGAAAAACAAAACGGTGCTGGGATTCCAATTGGTGAACATACTTTCATCTGACCTATGAGTTACTGTTTGTCAAATCAATTTTCGGTGCTTTAAATATCTCAAGAGTTAACTCAATAGAAAAGTAAACAAAATAACTTAAATAACGCGTTTCACAAGAACAGTTTTGTGAATTATACATACGGGTATATTGTAATTCCTATAAAATTTTCGTATATACGAGTATGCTTCTGATTAGAAAATAAGGGTTGTATTGCCGATAATAATAAAATCTGATGAAGCGTAGGAGACTGTTAATGTCTATAGTTTTTAGATCGCTTAAGTCATTGTAGAAGAAAGCTCCTAAGCGTGCAGTTTCCTTCCTTGGGAGAGAGCTCGGCTTGTTCAAAGTTGGTGGTGTTTCTACCTCCTCCTCGTCCATACAGCTTTTGTAGAAATCATTTGTATAGACGCCAAGCCTTCTTGCACAGTTGCCTATGAGGCAGTGTACAGGGATAACAGCTGCGATTCAGACAACAGTTAACCTAAAATTTGTTCTTCTATTAGCATCCAGCTATAGTATTAGTTTGTCCGTAGATATTGGTATACCGGTAATACCTTTCACCGGTAGGATAGGTTGAGTATTTCCAATCCTGGCGAATTCATGGTGAAAATTGAACTGTTCTGCCATATCTCTAAGAGATGATCGGCAGTCAAGGGAGCTTATAGAATTGTGTGAGACTGAGTCCAGGGATTTGATTGCGGCCTGACTTTGCAGATATTACGTTTTTCTTCAGCCAGTACAGGACTTCTTTACTGGGTAGTCGCTTTAATGGGAATAAAGAACTTAACACTCAAGTGGATATGACTACACTTATGATGCCAAAGCATGTGTTAATTTTTTCTAAAAATGAGACAGAAAGAAAACGAAAGATGTTTGGGGTCAGTGGCTATTTCGCTCCATGGGTAGGGAGGGTCTACGGTTGAAATTTTGTATTTCCTGGAAAAGGGTACAAGATCTGTTTTATGGCAGTTTACTCCCAATCCACATCGATCCATCCAAAGGGTTAATCGGCTAAGATTTATTTGTATTAGTTCTTTAGTGGTCTTAAGATGCTTACCTGAGACAGCTATAAAAACGTCATCCGCATAGGAAATCAGTCTGCTATCATACAGTACATAAGTGGTTGAAAATAACTATTGAAGCAGTTATCATGAATTTTTTTAATAGATTCACGTTTATTTCTTGATCATTATAAATTGTAATGAAGCCGTGTCTGTGCAAAAAGACTTGGGTTATGTCGTACGGATGTATCTGTATACAAAAAACTTTTTTTTTTAGAATTTTCGTGCATTTGTCTGTTTATTCGAGCATCATATAGAAACTACTGAACCGATTCTAATGAGATTTTCACTGTTCGACAGCCGATTTCTCAGCTGTGATACCTTTCATTACGATCGGTTGAATAGAGCCGGAGTTACAATTAAAGAAACATTTCCAAATAGCAATATCTTAAAAGTTTGAAGTACTACTACATCTTCTTTACGCATGCATGCATTTATGTGTATATACTCGTATATGTATATACTACACACATCCTGTAAGCAAAACAAGTTTCTGTTTTGAATGCTCACTGGTGTATCATTGACTTCAACGATCTTAGCTGGGTTGATGAATCTACTAATATTAATTGCTTAGTGTAACGTATTAGAAATGTATGATACCTCAATTTTTTTGATATTTCTAGCGGTTTATAACGCATTACAATTTATTTAAACTGGATACACCGTTTTTGAGTACTCGATGTGCAAATGTGAACAATTTTTAAAACTACATATTTATTTAGTTGTTTGGCAGCTGTGAAGAATAACGGGATAATTTATGAATTTTGACGTCAAAGAAGTCACAATCTTAAACGGATGTGGCCGCAGATAGAATGTTTTATTATCGCGAATTCCGCTGATTCCTTCTACCTTCCCTTTCAAGATCAAACGACTCCAATTCACCGTCGCTCTCTGCTTCGCCATGACCGTCAACAAGTCGCGGGGCCAACCGCTAGAGACGGCGGCGTAGACGGCCAACTCTACTTAGCCTGTTCGAGGGCCAGTGACTCTCCAAATTTCATAATTTCTCGCTCCCGAGAACCAAACAAGATTTGTAGTATACAGAGAGGTCTCCGGTAAGCAGAGGAGTGAATTCACTTTACTCACGAAGCCTCTGTCCACTAAACAATGTAACCTGACTGTTAGTGACGCAAAACCTGGAACCAAAGAATTAAAAATACTAATGTAAATTCAATAAAAATTAGGTAAGCATTTACTTTGGGTTTAACTTTGTAGACATTATTTACAAGATTTTTATTTCAAGATTACAAAAATATACATGCTCGCGGAGCATGAGCGTATCAATTAAAATTCTGCTACTCCGATAAAAAAAAGAGAGAACCTTAATGTAGAAGCAAACGTAAGACGATACGTACCACAAACGATGTGCCAACTAAATGAGCACGCTTCTCACTTCCCCAGGCCACCCGTACCGTCAACTATAAGTCTCCAATTAATCACAAAAATTGATTAACCTTAGATCATCAAGCTATTATCTGATTCGTATTCAAAATTAGCACGAGCAACAACATCAGCGATCAGGTGTGTGACTCCATTTTTAGTACGACCTTAACATCTTGAAGGAACATGTCAATATCTGAAGAAAAAATCAATCAAAATTCATCGGCACCAAAAGTTCAACTTAGTCAATAAAAAAGAAGTTATTGTAATAAATATAAATGGATGCTCATCAGTTTACCCTTAAGCCCACTTTCGAATTTACTTTGAAATATCGCGATCCTTTCCTAAGCCATACAATTTGCTCATGAAATACCCTGCCGAGCTCTTTATTTCCTAGTCATTATAACCTGCAAACATTTAAAACAAACTTACATCGGTAGCTCTCCTTTTTTCCTCCCCGATTTTCATTCGCCTACTTTGTTTTCGAATATCTTAAGTGAACAAAAAATCCCTTGTGCTCGCGCATTTTATACAAAATATATATATATATATCTTAATTTTATCATATATCTTTACTATCAACCTTGCCCTTGACATATTTCCGATTTACATTCCCATAACCCTACCTTTGCACTGTAAAACACATAGCATTATCAACTCATTTTTTACAAGACAGGCTATTGTAGTTTGCAGTGTGTAAAGTCGAATTTATATGTTTTACCAATTTTCACTGAAGTAGAAAAAAATATTTCTTAAGATCCTTTCTTTTTAATTTTGGAGATTGGTTTGATATAATGGATTACAATTTATACAAGCAGTGATAGAATATTAAGGTTAATTCATTCATCGGCCTGCATTCTCGGATTAAGGCTGGCTGGACCAGGCCGAGACGACAAGCGAGAGAACCCAAGTATCCCAGAAGGTTTAGATCGGTGATAGAAATACTGATGATTTTAATAAAGTAAATCGCCCTCATCAAAAATTACTGTTGAGCAAAAGTGGACACCCTAAGTAGAAGTAAAAGCATAATACGAGCCATAAAAGTAAAGAAATACTAGAATATAAATTAAAGATCTAACCCTCGTGAGACCCTTGGATCATTTTTTCTTTACTTTCATTGCCAACACTATAGTCGTCTCAGGTAAGCATCTTACTGCCATTAAAGAACACCTTCAAATTAATCTCAACAGCTTAACCCGTTCGCTGTAGATTGGGAATAAACCGCCATAAAACTGATCTTGTTCTTTTTTGCAGGAAAAACAAAATTCCAATTATAGACCCTCCCTCAATAAACGGTACCTGTTTAGTATTTTCCGATACAGCAAAATATTTGGGTCTCATTTTTGACAGGAAACTGAAATGGAAACCTAAATTTAAAGAAAGAGTCAATAAAGCTACAATAGCTTTATTCCCTTGGAATAAAACCATTGGGAATAAATGGGGCCTTCAACCTCGTATAACCCTCTGGCCATACATCTCGGTCATAAGACTGATACTCACTTACGGGGAGGTCGTCTGGTGGACGGCCTTAGAAAATGCAGTCAACTGTATTAAACTAAGCTGAGTCCAAAGAACAGCATGTCTATGCATAAGCGGAAACTTACGGTCTACCACCTCTGCGGCATTAGACATTCTGATTCATTTGACACCCATCGATATTTTCATCAGGCAAGTAGCTGCGACTGCAGCTATTCGCCTTAAAGCGACTAAACAGTGGACAAATAATTCATTTGGTCACGCCAGCATTCTTAATACATTAGGAATCCTCACAGAGAACATCGATTACACCATACCTGAACTTTGGTTTGACAAAAATTTCCATGCAAGCTTCCCTTCTAGATCTTCCTGGGAGGAAGATGCTTTCATGGAGGACAAGTCAATCTATCTCTACACAGATGGATCTAAAACCGATATCGGAGTTGTTGGCGGTGTTTTCTCACATAAGCTAAATCTGATGCTCTTTTTCCGTCTTCCAAATCACTGTAGCGTGTTCCAGGCGGAAATTTTGGCAATTAAAGAAGTTCTCTGCTGACTGAAGAAAAACGTTATATCTGTAAAGGATATCCGCATCTTTTCGGATAGTCAGGCCGCTATCAAGTCACTGGACTTGGTCTCATTAAATTCTAAGACCGCAGTTGAATGCCAATCATCTTTTAAGGAGATGGCAGAGCTGTTTAACTTTCACCTTTGTTGGGTGCCGGAGCATAAAGACATTCCAGGGAATTGCAGGGCCGACGAATTCGCCAAGATTGGGTCTACTCAACCTATCCAACCAGAGAATGGTGTTACCGGTATGCCAATCACTACATGCAAACTAACATTAAAGGAACAGAACTTAGGTGGACTGTTGGACCAATATGTCTAGTGACCAAACAGATCTGACTAAAGTTGGATCTGAATCGCTCTAAGAGTCTGGTCCTTCGAAATAGGCAACATCTCAGCGTCATAGGTGTCATCACTGGACACTGCCTCATAGGCAAACACGCAAGAAGGCTTGTCGCTTTTACAAATGATTTCTGTAGAAGCTGCATGGACAAGGACGAGGAGGAGACAATCATGCACCTACTCTGTACATGTCCAGCTCTCACCCAGAGAAGAAAACTTCACTTATGAGCTTTCTTCTACAACGACCTAACGATCTATCAAATATAGACGTAAACAGTCTTCTACGCTTCATCATAAGTTCAAACTGGTTCCATTAGTAAACGGATTATAGATCCACGTGGCATCACAATTGGCCAATAGGCCTAACTGGGTTGGTATTTCTAACAGCCACTCTTACCTACCTACCTACCTACCTACCATCGCCAACGTTACTCCAAAAGTATAAAAGACTGTATCATACTATTATTCCAATATTTATTCTTTCCCACAGTACAGGAGATGTGTATCTTGAATATGCAAGAACAGTCGATAGTGCCGCTGTGTTTAGAGACTTTTCTAGTCCGAACTTAGAACTAACGTCTTAATTCACTACATTGTCGGAATTATTTAATATGCATATTTCCAAGCATTTTGTTCTTTTAAAAATAAAAAATATGTTAAATCATGCTATTTTAAGCTATTTTCCTTCTGTTTTCTTTCTTGTTAATGTCATTCTTTGCCTAATATGACCCTAGCGCTTGGTTTTAAATATACGAGTACCTTAAACTGCAAAAAGTCATCAATAAAGACGACAACAATTGAAATTACTGAAAAAAAAGAGGACGTTCTGCAGTAACGAATCAACGATAATATCCTCACTTATAGCATTATTCAGTATGCAGTCAGATGGACTTCTTATTGAAAATGGCAGTGCTTACGTTCTAAAATCGAATTATCCTATCTGAAAATTGGCTCAAATCAGAAATGAAGAACGTTAACACGATAAAAACGACCTTGCTATAATACGGATATGAGCAAAGTTCTTTAACACAACCTGCCAGTAGTATGAGATGAAAAACGTAGCGTAGGCTTCGTTTTGAAATTGGTAAAAAAGACTATATGCATTAGTTCAGAAAGGACGCACGGTGATTAGTAGGACAAGTTTCCCATACAAAAATTGCGGATGAACGCTTTATTACGAACTCACGAACTAGCCACCTAATAGAAAATGCTGCTAAATGGACAAGATAAAGAGATTAATGTAAGATGCCACTGAACGCCTAGAACATATAGAGCCAACGGTGAACACCTGAGCTTGAAACTCTTCATCGATTCCCATAAACCCCAACGAGCAGTGGATCCAAATGACACAAAAGATAACTTTCAAATGACACCTATGTTGAGATCCAACGAAGATCAACTATAGCAAAACTTTGTTACTTTATTTTGGCGAAAGAAATGGACTTGAAACTCCTTACATGAGGCTGAAGCTCCCCATAAATCATGACCTGTCAGTTCAACGCTATTTCTGTGACCTAGTGTTAAGCGATATGTAGAAAGGCGAAGCTGATATTTTGGTTCGTAGAAAAAAAAACGTAAAATGAAACAGAGCGAAATATTTTCAGGTTAATCTAGCTGGAAAGCCACGTCGTATCGTTAGAAATTATATTTTAGATGTTAAAATTGCAAGAAAAAGTCGGCGAAAGTAAATATAATGACATTATCCCCTGATTTCTTTGTATTGTGTCAATGTATTAATTGTGTTTTTTTTTATAATATTTCATTCACAAAAATGGGCTGCTCCAGGCTTCCTTTCTGCCGATGAGGTTAATTTTGTCATACAAATCAGCTTTTCATGTTTTTTTTTATGAAAGCAACACATAAGTTAACGTGAATCTCGTTTTTTAATTTTTAACGGGAATTTAGATATGATTTTCTCTAGTCATCTTGCTTCGGTTAATTTTTAACTAATAATTCTAGATGACTAATTTTAGTCAGCAAAATAATAAAAACAAGCTTAAGGAGAACTCGTTCCTTTATCCGTAAATGTAAATCTCAAATAGCGTTCCAACTAGTGTCCAATTTTGATTCATAACAGCTCGCTTAATTTATTAGTATGTATACTCGTATCTGAACGTCTAACTCTAGAGCAAGCTTTAGCAAAAAGCCCAAATGGTAAATTAATTTCCAAATTTTGGAATTGAATGATAACAACTCGAGTATTGCCAATAATTTTTTATATTTTAAACTTTTATTCTAAACCTTGCTCTAATCAAGTATTAGAGTCAGCCCTAGAGAGGCCTTTCCACATTGTCTTCTGTGCCAAGCACTCTTATAAATCATGCGTAAACACTTTATGTGACTGAAGTGCGTTGCGCAACTCTGAGGCATATTAATTAATTGGCAGAAAACTACTTGTGGACTTTGCACCCGAACTGAGACCCTCTGGAATTCATTTCATTTATAAATTATAATACTTAACAACTCTAATGCGTTTCTTCTTCAGCGACGAACACATGTTTTGTGTTGAAGGCTCTCAATCGAATGTACGATCACGTTCTGTTGGCTCTTTTGTGAGCCTTCTCGTTGCTGTTGGGTGGAAGGGGAGGCGCTGAGAGCTCAACACCATGTACGTGATCATATGGCGAATGGATTATTTGATTATACGGACTCACATTGTCACTTCGTTCTGTAGGCATTCAACCCTTAACGCTCTTGCATATGACTCAGACGAAGGGAATCCGCACGCGAGATTTAAAGAGGTCTCCACATTACATGACAAGAATGGCAACTTCCGGTATTGCACGAAACAACAACTCACGACAACAACACAACATAGACAGCGATTAAGGTAAAAGACAAAATCAGAGACATGGACAGAGACAAAGACGAAGACAGAGCTGGAGACTCCAAGACGCATCGACTGTTGAAAGACGATCGTGTTCGTTGTACTCATATATGGTTGCGTGCTTATAATTTGAAACATTTCCGTTTGGGTGTTCGTGGCAACGGTTAACACTAATTAATTATTATTTTAATTGAGTCCCGAGCATACATTTGCGTCATCTGTGGACAGGTAATTTTGCGGCACCTGCGCTCGATCGCGTCGAGAACAAAGCCGCCAAACGATAGCTTTTAATTGCTTTTACCTGCCTGGACTAAGAATCGAATCAGCGTCTGCAACCACTATGAGTAGGTGGTGTTGATTGAATTACTCGCACTGTCGAATATTGACGAATGTGCAAATTCATGGATATATTCACAGGAAAAAATCAACACAAAACTCCAACATCATCCGATAAACGACAGTCAACAATCGACAATCGACAACAAAAGGTGGAAATAAAATACATTTTTCGAAAGATCATGACAACGTCAAATTGAACGCGCGCTGTTATTGCGCTCGCTCGCCTTTTTGGGGGCTCCCGATGGCTCCCCATTTCCCAGGAGCTGCTCAGGTTACGAGATACGAGTACTCGTAGTGTGTGCGCAGTGCTTAATGCGCTATGTGACTTCTTGCTCGGTACCTTTTATGGTCACAATCAATCTGCCGTCAATGTTGAATTGAGTTGAGTGTTTGTTTGCTTGGTAATGTTCGGTGCGTTGGACATTTAAGCGTTGATGCTAATTCAGTGACGTGTTATAAAGTTGTGCGGATGGGGACTTGTTGCTGGGACAGCGACTAAGAACTGCTACAGGGCTTGGGTTCTCAGTGCACACATCAAATATGTCGAAATGTTTAATTGTGTCTTTGCATACTTCGTTTGTTTTTTGTTTCTTTTTTGTATCTATATTTATGTGTTCATTTGGTGAATGACAGTCGCTTGTGATTAACATTATAATGGCAGTCAAAGACGCAGTCGTAGTCAGGGACTACGGTCATGACAGTTTTGACAATGGCAGTTATTTTCGGGGAACACGGGTTCGTGCAAGCAAGAACATTACTCATAAAAACGTAAAAATCTAACACATACGAGTATGTATACTCGTACATGCGTAAGGCAATGAATGAAATTTTATGAAAATTCTAAGAATCCGTTTGACAAAGTTTGGTTCTGCGCAAAGAAGCTTGATTTGATATTTAATAATCGATAAAAGCGGCACTTTTCAAATTTGATTTACGAGACTTTTGTAAATTTATTAGACGCAGAAAGTGTTCTTTTATGTGGGTATTTGCTTTAAAGCTACAACCAATTTTGGGACACTTAAACCTAAAAGAGACGTAATGAAACACCAGTTTTTGCAGTTGTACTAGCAGAAGGCAATGTTGACTTTTTATGAAATTTAATAAGTGAATGTACATTCTGACTTAACGTGACTCAGCTCAAAAAGTCGCATAAAAAAATTGGGTCAGAAAATTGAACTAGTTAGTGATTTTTCACCTGGAAAACTTAAAAAGGATCTGAAAGGGAGATTTGCAAAATTTATTAACAACTAATGTGACATACCTAAGAAAATGACGGTTGCTGTTCTACAATCGAATGTCTTTCCGTAGCTCGCAGTTAAGCGGGCACTAAAGGTATGGACGGCAAACAATATTATACACGAAAGCCATTACAATTCCCATATTTTCTTTTACTCTGTTAACTTCCTGTAAAACACCTCTTTCTCGTCAATTTCACTCGAAACCACTGCTTACTCCATCCGATAAGATTTCCCATCCGGCTTTATTCTACATAACAGCTTTATTAGGTTAATCTAGCATTCCTTCGAAGACGTTTATTCACCACTCCCGATGCAACACTTTCAAAGCTCAATAGACGTCGTTATATTATACATGCATTAATAATTCGATTAGTAGCCAGAAAACATCATAATTGACCACTGTTCACACCAAAGCACATCTTAAATAACAAAACAATTTAAACTTCTTTTCCTTAAATCACTATGGCTCCACACGATATCTGGTATAGATATAAAAAAAGATACAAACTAAGATATAAATGAAGAATGATTATTTACGTGGCGCTCGAGGCAACGGTAGCTAGTCATTCATCTGTGGTTCTATACCACAAGTTGGTTGAGGGCTCCTTCCACATCAGCCTTTCATCTAACATTTGCTTTGCTGTATCGTTCCAATAATGAGGAGTCAAGTCCCAAAAAACTAATTTAATTGAGCTTTTATTCCTGACAGTTCTGTCTGACCTCAGTTTAGATATTACCATGTTATAGTCAGGTTCATGAACCTTGATAGCGACATTTAATAATTCTTAGAAAGGGTACTTCATGATCAGCATCAACTGCGATTCTTATGACTCTTTATTTAGAACTTTATGAAGTATGATTGGTATGACATTATATTCTAAATACAACGTCAGGCTGTTTTTGACGAGGCAAATCTTGTCTGCCAATTTTTGGACCACTCTTTCAAGTATACTTGTAATGCCTGAATAGTTAGGGATCCACACGAAGACTTTACATACCTCCACAAGAAGTAATAGCCAATTCACTTGTCCATTTTGTAATATATGATATGATATGGGTGGTATAGCACATGTTGCTATTCTGCTACAGTATCATATCTTCCTCATCATTATCATTCAGATCTATTGAATAAATTATCACTGATCATTGTCCGCTAACGTTAGTCATTAATTTTAACGCGAGTTCCGGCCTTATTTTTAGAAAAATTAGAACCGATGATGATACCAACAAGCAGACTACGTAAAACATTCTACTTTTATGGGTGTAGTTGAGCCTCAAGTTCCTTAAGGACAATAAGAGTCAAAAATCTTTACCCCTCAAGCCACATTGATATTGCAAAATAAAAGTTCATTTCAATGCAATAAAAGCTACATATTCGATTTTCTTCAGGAAACCAACGCCATTACAATACTAGTCCTCAAAAGACTATTATATTAACTAACAATTTGGATAGCAGCTACCTTACGGCGGATTCGGGAAAAATGAGAATTTTATTTATTATATTTTCTTGGCAACCGTAGTATTCTTTCTTCTTCTTCTTCTTAGGTGGCGCTACAGTTTGGGGCGAACCTGGACCTCAACTACCAAGCCTTTCCTGTTAGCCCGGTTGCGGAGCCTTTCTACTTGTGCGAGCCACATAAGGTGACTAATGTGCAGTTTTCTGACTAGTTCCATATCATTGTTCACATACGAAGTTCGTCGTTGAATCTAGTAGTCCAAAGCCAGTGAACGCAAATGGGACCAAATATCCATATATGTTTCTAAGGATTTTTTGCTCAAAATAGGAGAGAACATCTTCATCCGCTTTTGATAGGGTCCATGCTTCAACGCCATAAAGTAGGACTGGGGTGATCAATGTTTTATATATATATATTTTTTTTCTTTTTTTTTAAAAAACTTAACACTCTAGAGGGTATTATTACTCTTAAAATGCCGGGGTGCGTGGTAAGTATTTTGGAAAATTGGACTCAGTGGCATCCAAAATTTAATGGCGAGACTAAATTATTAGTGTAATTGGACTAGTTGTTGAATTTTACTCAACCATTCATCTCACAAGATTTTATTTGCCTGGAAAAAAGAATATTAAACCCCGAACCATCTTATTGGAGAGCCAATACACTACCACTTCGTTTTATTCCTGCTGAGGTGTAGTTCGCAGAATTTATAGCAGAGCCAATGTTTAAAAAAAAAGTCCCTTACTATTTGGAAATTATATCTATCAACTGTGATATTCTGTCCAATATATCGATGTCGTGAGTCCCTCTTTGTTGACAGCATATACTTCGTTTTGCCCCCACTTACCGCCAAACCCATTTTGATAGCTTCTATTTCAATACTAGGGAACGCACCGGTGACAGCCCACTAAGATTTACACATTATGTCAGTATCATCGGCGTACGCTAGCAGCTGCACAAACTTTTGACAAATTGCGCCTCCAGTATTCTCTTTTGAGTTCCTCACAATTCTTTCAGGTATGATGTTAAAGAAGTCACTTGACAGCTCGTTACCTTGTCCAAAACCTTTTTTGACATCAAAGGTCTCGGTTAAGTGATTACCGACTTTGATGGAGCAGCAAGCCAATCGTCATCGTGCACAGACGGACGAGCTTGGCAGAAATGCAAAAACTGATGTCCAGTTCTCTATAAATCTCGTCTCTATAAATGCTATCAAATGCGGGCTTAAAGTCGATGAAAATATGGTGGGTATCGATTTGGACTCCCTGAGTTTTTTCCAGGATCTGCCGGAGGATCGTCCTTCATTACAGCGCCACTTTGTACGCTTCTTGTATTTGCCGGCATTCTTTATCAAATCAGGGATTTATGGGTGCTAGTTACCGTAGAACACAACTGGGAGCTAAGGCAAGCACTTCGCTGCGATCAACTCCCGATCAACCGTCACACAGGCAACCGTAGTGACATCGCTGGAAATGATCTCAGACTTATATGGCAGAATCCTTTGTTTGGAACATTCATATTCGTAGCAGCCTCGATATTAAAGGCATTTCCACTGTTTACTAAATGACGCCATTGTCTGTCTGAATTTTTATACATTAGAGCATTCAATAAATCCAACATACATATGTACCTATATGCTGCGAAGAGCATTAACATCTTTTCCATTAACTTTATTCTCGCTGATAACGTTCAAAGATAGGTGTCAGTGGTCAGAAGTTAATTGCCTTCTATATCAAAATTAGGATTGTCTCCTCTATATTAACACCTCATAATTGGGGTCATTGCGAATAGCATACAATCCCTTGCTCATATGTAGATCCGTTCAGAAATGCATAAGGAATCATATAATGAAACCAAATTTTAATGATATCAGCACCTGAAGTAGTTCAGTAGATGTGGAGATTCATATTGTGTGCTAAACGTTATTGCTTGCATATCTTTACATGAGAAGAATTCTTGGTTCATACTCGTAGAAGAATGCAAATGTCTCCTGGAAAATGGCCCCAATGACCCTCAAAGGATCCCCAGTAGAACATGATCACGTTTATCTTTAGCAGGACTCTGCCACCTGCCACATAACTGGTGAATCAATGGCTCTTGCGTGACAAATTTGCTAGACGTGTGATTTCTAGAAATGGCGGCCGTGATCGTGCCATTTAACACCATTCGACTTTTTATTTTGGGAATTTGGCAATTATGAGAAAACATGTTGAAAAATGTCATCAAAAGAATCACTATTTGTAGGCAGAGCAGAGTCAGACTTTGTATTCTATTACTAACTTTAGATTAAAATAAAAATATTACCACTTTTCAATATAAAGGTTGCATTTTTCGGTTGATTTAAAATGACACCTCTTGTTGGATGATCCTATACAAGATTCTCGTAGCGCTTGTAGCCAACACTATTGAATATGTACCAGTTTAAGAGCTCTTTTTTCGAACGAACATATTATTCTGTCACGTTGAGGTAGAAAATAACTTTAGTCACTGGCCTGTCGGAAATTATTTTTAAAATTTCATGCGAAAAACCTTGACCATACGAATAATACGACAAACGTTTTAGAGAATGTTGTGAAGCTCCTTAAAAAAACACTATTCACAAACATACCGTGAACCTTTCAACAAGACTCCGCTCCAGCTAATGACACAAGAAAAAAACAAGTCTAACATGGCTCAAAAACTACGTTCCGAACTTTATTTCCACGGCTGATTGGCTATCGGCTATAGCCTAGGAGTCAATCCATTAGACAAACAAATTATGGTCCGTTCTGGGGAGTAGGGCTTGCTCTACTCGACATCCAAGTATTGTATCTTTGAAGCGTACCCTTGTCCGAGAAGTGGATAATTATTGTTAAGCAGCCAAACATTCAATTTCCAAGAACTATTTTCTTTTACAGTTCACCAAACCAACATTTGAATGTAAGTTTTATCAAACCATACTCTCTAAAATTAATTTAAAACTAACCAAAGCTTACCGTCTAGCCAGCTATCCAATCGTCTTTTGTTGTTGTTGCCCAGTAATCTAGAGAAAAAATTTATTGGAAGTTTTTTAAACTAAACACATAAAATTTTTTTGAGGATTGAACTCCTTTTTTGCAAAAATAAATATTAATAACACTGTCTTAGCTGACTGCCTCAGAAAAAGCTACGACCGACGGTCCCTCCAATGTCCGGCCGTATATGCATGTATTGTATTCCGTCTCTCCAAGACATTTTCAATTTTGACAATAAGATTCTTTCTGTATCACGGCCAGTATCATTCCGTCCATTCAAACCGTAACACCCGTCTCGCCATGAGTGCTCAAGCCCATTTTCCGACGTACCAATCTCTGTATTTCCTGGTTGTTATAACTTACAAACATTTAAAACAATATATATCGGTACCTCTCTTTTCTTCCTCCCTAAATCTTTTTCGTCCGCGCTGTGTACAAATATTTTAAGAGTACACAAACCCCTTTAAGCGCGTGCTCATTATAAAACAAAAAACTATTTTAATTGCCTTAATTTGCAAGAATACTTTGCGAATATTTTCAAACAAATTAATCTGGCAGCAGATATCAGACCGGAGCCAAACTCTGAAGGCATACTGGGTACAGTGGGACTTGTTTTCTGTGCAGGATGGTTTGCTGAAGAGAAAATAGGAAAGTGCAGATGGGACAATATCTCGTATGCGGCTAATCGTGCCAAGTCAGCCAAGTACTCCATAAAATACATGACGGAATCTCAGGAGTTCATTTGGGAATAAACAAGACATTGGAAAAGATAAGGGAACGTTTCTATTGGCTAAGCGCTAAACAAGATGTCGAGAATTGGTGCAAAAGTGCATAAGGTGTCCAAAAGTAAAGCCACATGGACAAATGCAATACAATGTCGGAGCATCATCCATCGCTGGACCGTTTGCCGAAACCTTCATTGGTAACCGATTCACCCTTGTGGTCATGGATTATTTCAGTAAGTGGCCGGAAGTGTTTGCCATCCCAAATCAAGAAGCTAAGACCGTAGCCGAACAGATAGTCAACAACTGGGTGTGCAGATTTGGGGTCCCAATTGAGCTACACTCTGATCAAGGGCGAAACTTCGAATCAAAAGTCTTCCAGGAAGTGTGCCAATGAAGAAGACAAGGACAACATCACTACATCCTCAATCTGATGGAATGGTCGAGTGATTCAATCGGATCTTGAATGAGCATCTATCTAATGTCGTCAGCAACTACCATCAGGATTGGGATCGACACATACCCCTCTTCTTAATGGCCTACCGAAACGCGGTTCATAGTTCAACAGGACACGCACCATCCTCTTATTTTGTCAAACAGTTCGGTTGCCAAGTGAAGCAAAATTCGGATCCCTACCTACGGAGCCCAAAGAGGTGAACGACTACGTGGATGATTTGCGCAGCAGGATTCGTAAATTGCATGAAGACACCACTTACGAGCAGCCGCATGAAGACTAGGTACGAATTCAAAGCGAAATCTTCCGGCTTCAACGAAGGAGATCTGGTCCGGTTGTATAATCCTCAGCGTATGAAAGCCAAATCACCAAATTGCAACAGGACTGGGAAAGTCCATACAAGGTGATAACGCGCATTAATGACGTTGTCTACCGGATCCAGCATGGGGATCGAAGGAAATTGAATGTGGTCCATTTGGATAGAATGTGTCATTTCAACTGAATGATGAATGACGAATGTAGGGAGGGAGCAGTGTGATAACCATTTAAATTTGAGTAACGTCATCTAGGTTTACATAGCAGAAGATTTCGATACTCGAAGAGCAGAAGACTTCGATCTTTGAATAGCAAAGAATCAACCATTGTTGAATGGAGAATGGAGTAGAATTTTCTAGCAAAATGGAAATTGTATGTGAAGCTGTGAAAAATCATGATTCTGATGACAAGAACTTGTCCAATTTTTATTCGGTGCTCTGAGGTTCTCTCATCCGATGCTTTCTTGAGCTCAAGCAATAATTCCCCATTAGCCGTCTTCTTTATGCGAGTTACATCAGAGCCTAGTACTCCGGGTTGGTCTTCACCTTTCTGAGTATATCACAATAGGATATTTCGCCAGTCTTCTTACGAGGGGCGTTCAACATATTCTCGGTATCGGGGTGAAGCTGACTTATTTATCAAGTAATACTATTATTTTAGTGCATTCATGTAAAATTTCATATAAATGTGATTATTAATTCGCGTTTTATCTCTAGTTAAACAGAATCATAATGGCAACTGAGACGATGTTGGTGAAAATTGAGCATCGCGCTATAATTAAATTTCTCATTAAGCAAGGAAAAAGTCAAAAAACTATTCATGAAGAGATGGTGGATGTTTACCAGGGTTCCGCACCTTCATTATCAACTGTGCAAAAGTGGTCAAGTGAGTTCAAGAGAGGCAGAGAGAGCATTGAAGACGACCCCCGCTCCGGCGCCCTGGCTACTGCTTGTACGGGAGAAAGCATCAAAGAAGTCGAAAAACTTGTTCTTGAGGATGCCCGAATAAAGATGAAAATGATGGCAGAGATCACCAAGCTTTCAATTGGTACCATATTCACACCATTCTTCATGACCATCTTAACCTTTCAAAGGTCAGTGCAAAATGGGTGCCACGAATGCTCACAACGCCTCAGAAAAAAGTGAGAATCGCATGCTGTAGAGAGCTTTGGAGATGTGTAGTGAGAACGCGGATGGTGTTATGGATCGAATTGTTACTGGGGACGAAACATGGGTCCACCACTATGACCCTGAAAGCAAACAAGAGTCCATGCAGTGGCATAAAAAAGGAACAGACCCCCCGAAGAAGTTCAAAGTCACTCCGTCTGCCGGGAAGCTCATGGCCACAGTTTTTTGGGACTCAAAGGAAATCTTGCTCATTGAGTACAAAAAAAAAAGGGTGAAACCATCAACGCCACATCCTACGCTTCGACTTTGCATAATTTGCGGGAGGAAATTAAAAAGAAAAGACGGGGTAAACTCGCAGCGGGTGTGTTGCTTCTTCATGACAACGCTCCTGTTCACACGGCGCGAGTTTCCAAGGCTGCTGCGTGAGATTGTGGTTTCGAAGAAATCCAACACCCACCCTATAGTCCAGACCTTGCCCCTAGTGATTATTTCCTGTTTCCGGATTTGAAAAAATGTCTTCGTGGAAAAAGATTTTCGGATGATGAAGAACTCAAGTCGGCAATAAATGGGTATTTTGCAGAGAAAGAGGAAATTTGTTTTTTTGAGGGTTTAAAAAAGCTTATCTCAAGATGTAACAAATGCATTGATGTTAGGGGAGATTATATTGAAAAATAAAAACAATTTAAATTGAATTCGCATTTTCCTTCATATCGATACCGATAATATATTGAACGCCCCTCGTAATTACCAATGTATCCGGCTTGACGCGTATCTTACCTCGCCTGTTTTCCACCACTTTTGTTCACTCCGCTTTCTTATCCTTACTTCTTGTAGTTTCTACGCCTGGCTCAATGTCTAGAGGTTTAGCCTTCAGACCCGTGTTCTTCTTCGTTTCCTTTTCCTCCCTTTGGCCCTTATGGGCGGTTTGTTTCACCTTTGTTGCCCCATTTTTCATGACGATGACGGCGTATGATGGTGTCGATGCTTCTGTGTTCGATCTATCTCTTTTTCGCTCGGGTTCTGGCAGTTGTTCATCTTCACGCTTTTTTCTTTCTTCGCTGGTTTCGGATGTCAAATCGCTAGTTGGTGTTTCACCGATCTGCTCGCTTTTGTGTTGCTGCTCACTTAATAGTGGTGAAGACTGCGTCTGTGTGCCCATGCTCTCTTCTTGCGTTGCTCCGTCCGTTTTTTTTAACGGTGGTGAACGCATCAGTACGCTACTCCTTCTGAACGGACTTTCTTGAGTTCTTTCGACTCCTGTGTTTTATTCTTTTTTTCCTGTTTTATTTGTCTTATTTGTTTTATTTGTTTGTAAAAGGTTCATAGTTGGATCCCACGAGTATGGGGGAAAGGAGGTCCACCACATCAGAGACCCCTGTAATGTGGTAAGGCTAAGTTACAACCAGAGGACCCTAGGGATCTGGAGGCTCTGTTAGCGATGCCGTATGGATTTTATGTCCCCAGCACAATTCAGGCCTCGGTACGGGTCACATAACGCCTTGCCTTAGGGGACAAAATGCCTATTTATGGGCGGCATCTACTCGCCCTGTCACAAAAATTTCACTGGGCTTGTGTGTTTTTTCCGTGCTCCATTTTTGCCCCCTCTTGGTCGGGGATTGCTTATTGGTTATTCGCAGCTAGCCTACATTTCTGTAGGTCGTTTAGCTATCCGCCACCGTGCTGACCCCCTCGGTAGCCTAAGCTCAGCCCCAAGGCCCAGCACAGTCTTACCCTGTTCTGACTGCATAGTGACTTGAGCACTGTGCGACAGCTCCTGACTGTATTAGAGTTGACGTTGGTTGATTCCATTGCCTTTAGTGCGGCCTGGCTATCGATATAGATAGTGATATCTCTTTCGGATTCCGATCTCCACAGCATTAGCTCAGCCGTCCTGAGGACAGCCAGAACCTCTGACCGCTTGCGTCCGGTAGTCTTATAGACACTCTTAGCTCTGGGTCTTCTGAGAAGATACCAGAATCTATTCCTTCCTCTGTTTTCGAACCGTCTTCTGTGAAAATTGCCATTTCGGTTGACCTGATTATTGCATTTTTTTTTTGTCAGTCCTCCCTCTCCGGATATAGTATATCACACGGAATGTCGAAGTCGACCAAGGAAGGAATTTCATCCCTAAGAATTGGATTGGCAATTCTTGGATCTGACAGTAGCTCCGCTAGGACCGTGCCATAGCTAAAACTATTGCTATTGAAGTAACCCAAAATAGAGCCGTCATTGTTGCCAGCAAGCTTGTAAATCTGCAGAAAGGTGTTCAATGCTGCCTTAGGGTTGATATAGAGCACACCTTTGAACCGCCACTAATTTTCCGTAAACCGTTTTCTTGTTTGTTGCTTTCCACCATACTAGGGTCCCATATATAAGTATGGTTTTTACCACCACGGTATGTAGCCAGTACACCATAGCAGGTTTTAAGCCCCAAATTTTTCCTACCGTTCTTTCTTTCCTCTACGTTAAGATTTCAATTTCAGAATTGCACACAGATACTTCGCGCTGCCCGAGAGGGACAATTAAACTCCGTTGAGTTTTAGGAGTCTGAATTGCAGTACCTTGTGCTTTCTGGTAAAAAGAACCAGTTGCGTTTTGGAAGGGTTGACAATGAGACCACAGCTTTTGCCCAAGTGCTGATCGCCTTCATGGCAACCTCCATAATCTCGCTTAAAATATTTGTGCAGGGAACACTATTATGACCACGTCATCTGCGCATGCCGTGGCACTTATACCCATTGCACTAAGCTTTATAAGGATGTCATTGATAAACAGCACCCAGAGGAGTGGCGATATGACTACCCCTTGAGGGGTTCCACTGGTTACAAAAATTCTAATCTGCATCCACTGGGTAAGGAACCGTTTATTTTCCTACTTGCAAGCATGCTTCACACCAAATTTGTAATGTCCTGTTCAATATTATCGTCTACTAGAGCGCTTTTAATTGCGGTGCACTAAACGATATTGAAGTCTCTTTCTATATCGGGGAAGGCCGCCATCGCAAACTCACCAAAGTACAAACTCTCTTCTCTATTTTCCCCACCACCACGTGCAGGGCGCTTTCTATAGATTTGCCTTTCATATATGCATGTTGCGACTCAATCAAAAAGCCATTACTGCATCTTTTCCTAGTACGATTCTCCAATAATCGCTCTAGGGTTTTAAGCATAGCTGATGACAGACTTACTGGTCAGATATCTTTTGTACCCTATTTTTAGACTGAGTCTAAGAATTTCCATAATTTTTTGGATTGCTGCCTCCGGTGCTTTCTGTATCATATGCGGTAGAATACCTTTCAGACCGGGAGATTTGTACGGCTTAAAGGACTGAATTGTCCACCGTAATTGTTTCCTATTCATAAGAACCACTATTTGCTCTTCGAAGAGAAATGGGAAATAACCTCGTGACTACTTTCAACCCAAGTTCCGTCAATTTTTCTGAGGTAGCTAGGAACGCTCGCATTTGAAAGCATTTTGTGTAACCTCGAAGCCTCGTTTGTTACCGCGATAGATTCGCAGTACTTCTGCCATGAAGCCCTTTTTGACTTTCTAACTAGGTACTTGATTTGTTTTCTTACATTTGTAATACTCATTCCATTTGTAAAAGTCATCTCTTGCCACCTTGCACTTACAAAACTATATATTATATATATATATTAGGGTGTCCCAGGCTATAAGGGTTAAATTTTTTTTTTTAGATAGAGATACGCATACCTTTTTTTTTTTTTCTATTTGACCCAGATAAGTGAAATATCAAATATTATTGCGATCGGATGACGATAACCCGTGCCGACTTAACGCCAAAATCTAAACATAAAAATTAGTATGGAGCAATGGAGGGAAAAGCAAAACTCATTTATTTTTGAAATAAGGCATCCGGTATTGGACTTTATTATTATATTAATTGTTGAAAGTAGGTTAATTATTTATTAATTTTCTTTTTAATGTTTGTTTTTTACAGTCAGGATACTTTTGTCGATGTTCTTGTACGCAACGAAATAAAAATTGCTTTTGCTCCTCTTGAACAGTTAGCAGGCCGTGAAAATCTTGCATCAACTTGACTGCTCTTACAGCAGAGTCATTAACTGCTTTCAGTTTTAATAGCTTGCTTTTAGCATGTTGGTACGAAGCATTTTTAAGCCACAAAGAGGGGCACTCGTGGAGAAAAGCACCATCAATTTTCAATCGACTAAATAAGGACTTGCTTTTGACTGAAACAAAGTCATCGATGTTTTTTTCTGAAAACAAAAAAAGGAGGATTATTGATATAATTTTTTAGTTATGTAAATAAAAAAGTTAAAAAAACAAACTTAATTTTCAAACTTACCATAAAGTCTGCCACAAAGTTCTTCTTTCGATGGAATGTAGCATTTACCATAGGCAGATGGATATTCTTTGGCTAAGTTAGCAACCATTTTGACTTTCGTTTCTTGGCTTACATCATCATCAAATAGAAACAAGATAGACACTTCGTCTGTCAAATACCACAAATGCAAGCAAAACTTCTGTAATGCTGCTTTCGAGATGCTTTCATCTATTGTTTCATAAGATTTTATAGCTTTCAGAAAACACAAATCCTGGTAAGGTGCTTTTACTGCTAAAATGCATTGCAACCAAGGCCTAACGTATATTGTCACGATGAACAGGCAGACGTCTAACAGAGCTTCTTTATCTTTGTTAGAAATTCTTAATTGATCACCAAGTAACGATATTTTTAATGAGTAAATCGCTCTCGCCATCCATCGAGCTTGGTGCATGGCACCTGGAGGCCGGATCTTAAATTTTTTTTCTGCATCGCCGCCAAGAAATATTATTGAAAGTTCGATTAACTCTCTGTAATCATCCCTAGTAATTTCTTTAGTTAATTCAATTTGGTAAAAATCGATAAGTCTGTTGATCTCAGAAACATTCAAACATGATAGCTTTTCTGTACAGCTCTGTATTTTCTCGGGATCGACATTCTTCCAGTTCTCTCGAAATTTCTTGAACATTGGAATGTCTGGGCTTGTGGTAACTTGGCAGATTTTTGCTTCAAACACGCTTTTTAGTACTAATTCGTAGACGTGATGGCCCAAAGTACCTGGGCCTGTTCCTTTCCTGTAGAGTTACCCAACTTTGGTACAGCGATAAGTTGTTCTTTATCGTCAAACGTTATAACTATCGGCAGACGTTCTTCCTTAGATTTGCGTGAATCTAAAGCCGGCAAAAGTTTACCATCCCAGTGGAGTGTTACAATATCCGGAACCTGGTTTTGAAAATTAACCTTTATGGCTTCCGCTCGCTCTTTTCGCTTTTCCGTACGAACCCTTTGAATAGTGGACTTGCTTATAGGAAATTCGTCTGTGTTATGTCCAAGAGCTTCAATAGTTGCTTCAATAATAAACACAGCATCTCTCACACTCAATTGACACCGATCTAATGCTGCCACTAATTTTGGAGTGATAAAATTCTTCCTCATAACAGTTTTATTTATACTGGATTCTGTTTTGGTTAGGTTTGGCAAAATTTCCTGTAAATCCATCAATTCTGAATCAGACGACAAACTTTCTTGTAGCGGGTCATAAGATGATGTTGAAGGAGCTAAGGATGAAAAATATTTAGCACGTCGTTTTTGCTCCTCGACGTTTCTAAGGTGCGCTCTCTCTTCTTTGTGTGTTTGTTTTTGGTCAACTCCGGCTAAATGACCAGGTCGGCCTGGTTCTCTTTGGCGCTGCAAAAAAATCCTATCTTCATCTATCTTTATTAATTGAAGTGCATCCGCATGTGCAATGTCAAACAAATTGTTTAAGTTTGTAACAAACTCATGTCGACGCTGCTCAAACACGTTTTTTGTTTTGTTTGCATTTTTTTGCAAATTTCTCCAAACTTGATACAATGTAATTAATTTTTTAACACAATTAGGTAGAGATCTTGTCGGGATACGGGCCTTTTCCCAATAAATAATGCACTCACGAATAGTAAGATTTGCGCTCTCATTGACACTTAAATTCACTTCACGAATATTATAGAACAAAACTGCCAGTACTTGCCCATTAGAGGGAAGTTTTGAACCAGTAATTTGATGTTTAACGTTACCTATTAAAAATATCTCCTTTCTACAACTGCGTAACTCCACCGACATGTTAACAGAACGAGAACAATGTGTTTACTAATAAAATAAACATGCAATAACAAGTTATCGATATGTTATTACTCGCGTGCCATGCCTTGCAAGTACTGACATGTTTAGATGCAAGTCGGCACGGGTTCCTCTGGTTCAAAGTACATGAAACTTTATTTACTATTGTTTTGACAGTATTCGAATAAAATAAGAGGGTATGCGTTACAAAAATTTAAACTTGATTTTTTTGGGACACCCTAATATATATATATTACTACCAGATGTGTCAATATGAAATAGATGCTTTCAATGGCAATAACATGGCTTAGAAGTGCATGAGTATTTGCTACTTCCGGTTTGACATACAGGAATAGCACGTACATAATTTACTCTTGGTTTTTAAACATACATATGTATGTTTGAGTAGATAAAGAAGTGAAGAAAGTAAGCTTGTGTATCTATGTACTTACTCTATATATTTTAATCCTGTGAATAAAAAACTAAAGAACTAAAGTACTAAAAAATAATATAAAACAAAAGTGTTTGTTTATCATATTGAGAATGATTTCCTAATTTTCTTTCCTAAATTTGTCTGGCATAAGTCATACCATTTCCAAGTAATTGTTCTGATAAATTGCCATCATTACGCAACAAGCAATATCAAGGACGCATAACAAAACAAGCTCGCTAACAACATCACTTAATCTCGAAAATGTGATTGATATCTGTGTATACACCAATCTGTTCTCTTCAAATAAAACGCTTCTAATCTGCATAAATTATGATAAAACATCTAGCGCTGCTACCGTACCAACGCCATCGCATTTCTATACTTGTCAGTGTAGCTAGCCGCTATAACACACTCGTATCCGTACCTACATTCGCATGTTTAATTTTTGGGACAAAGTATCGTGTTCGTAATTTACTAACGGAAAAGTTGTGAGATCTTGAGTTGGCGTGTAACTCTGTAATAAAGCTTCGAGAAGTGCTACAGCCATAACTCTTTGCCGGCTCTCGTTTTGTGTTTTGAACAACTATTTAGGGTTGGTTAAGTGTCTGTTTGCAGTGTTCACGCGCCTCAATCTACAGTGGGTGACGCCGACCTGCCGCCCAGTCGTCTTTGGTTTCCGTATGTCCGTATGTACGAATACGTACCTATTATGTTATATCTACGTGCGTTCGGCTTGTGTGAACATAACCCAGAAATACTCGTAGCCATTCGTACGAGTACTCGAATATTCTACATAGACTCATTGCGAAAGAACAACTCACTTATAAAACATTAATATTAGTAATTCACTAGTTTAAATGTTTGCGGAACTGATCGCACATTCTCTATATGCCATGCCCACTTAGTTACCATTACGCGTTTGAGCATGGAATTTGTTGACTTATGTCGGCAACTCAGGTGCACTTCTAAAGGGAAGAAGCCGGCAAATGCCATCTGTGATCGCCGATCATTGTGTGATCGAGTGCTGTGATCACCAACCGATCAGGGTCTATTCAAGAGGTTCTTTTTTATTTGCAAAAGGTACACACACGCATGTAACACTCGCTTGATCATGGGATTTTATTTAAACATCGCCTGGACACATTTAACGGATTATTGAGTTTTGAACGCACTCTTCAGCGGTATTATGTACGAGTATACTCATATGATGTATTTGCTGTCGAAGATGACAGTAAACAAGAAACCATGTTTTATGCGGCTGGCCTATATGACAACGTTGAGCTGCTTCGTTTGACATAAAATGGAAAGGAAGGCAAATAGTGAGTTAAGTGGATATAGAATCGTGTTTTCGCTTTTAACTTGACAGCGGTATGGTAGGTATGCTGTTTTAGTCCTACCTTAAGTGACTCTCATAAGTAAAAATTAGTTTGTTCAAAGGATTTGGACTTTGATATTTGCACGTGATATGTATGGTTCTTAGAGTTACCTATTCAGTTAAAGAAGGGATTAAGAATATTTACTTAGAGCGTACGTCGTAGATTTACCTCTTAAAGATCGAATATCTCTCTGTATATGCTTTTAGAATTTATACGAGCGTCACTAAGTCGTTTACATCAGCCTTAAAGGTTGCCTTTTTTAATGTTGTTCATGTTGTAGTTTTTCGTTTTATATAAATATACTGCTCCATATTTCTCCCATAACGCAGATAGCCTAATTTACTCGTAGGTACAATGGTAGACCACGAATTTGTTCTAGAACAAAGTACGGCTTTGAAATTGATATTGCCACAGTTACAGCAACAAAATGAATGAGATGTTGAACAATGGAATCATAATTCTTCCACAAAGCAAAGACCAATTTGCCTGTGCTGCATAAAAGCGTCTTAGGTAGCTAGCTTGTTGATATAAACCAGAGACTCAATATGGTCATAAAAGACAAGAGTCTAAAGGTATAAATCGCACGAGCTGGGTAGCAATTCGCAGGGCCCTATCTGGCGGTAAGGCGATCAATAAGTTTATTGTGGCATGAGCTATATGATAATCGGGACGATTATAATGCCCGAAAATTTAATCTTATGTAGTCGTCACGTGACTGTGAATTTTAATAAAAAAATTTGAATGATTTCTGAAAAACTTGAAAATTATTTAAATGTGCTTGATTTATGTAATATAACAGAATAATCCTTCTGCATTTGTCTTGTCTGTTAATTTTTCTGGTCTCAGATACCCAGGGCTAAAGTAGAGTCAATCATGCGATATACCAGTGTACCTTCTCGTTGTTTCCTATTTTCTAAACTACATTTTACATTCAACAGCGTAGATGTAGACCTAGACACGTAAAAGCATTTTGACAGCAGTTAAGTCTGAATTAGTCGCTTGGAATGTTCGAACATCTGTAATACTGGGACAGTTTTAAGTTTTACCTTTAATTCCTGTAATACCACCTTATACGAAGTATCACTTACTCGTATGTTCTCATCGACAAAGTACTTGGTATTGAATTCGCACTTATTGCTTTTGGAAGTCAAGTCAGTATAAATGGGTCTAGTAGCAGAGTGCCAAATCTGATTTTTTCATGAGGGATTATATTCTTATAATTACTTATATACATAGATGGTTATAGATAGTTATAGGTGCTGGAGCTGGACTTGAGCCTCCACTAATAAAAGTCTTGATTTAGAGTGGTCTCTAGGATGGTAGCTCGCCATGTAAAGCTACGTCTTCCTCTATTGGGTCGTTCGTTAAGTGTATTGGATGCCTATATGGTTGGTAAAATTAAGAGAGTCTCCCATTTTTGTGAATCCAACAAACTATTTTAAGGTTCCATTTGCCAGGCAGACTTTGTGGAAATGAGCATGCTTTCAGCTAAGTCATCTGTCGAATTCTTGATGCTAGATATTGAAAATGCGTTCGATCGCTTGCCGAAACCCCAAGACTTCATGTCTTAGTCTGCTACTTGCAATAAATCCGTATACAAATAAAAGCTGTTTTGTCCTTTGTTGCAGCCACCGTGATACAAGCCTCTATTTTTCATACTTCTTTCGTCCTGAAAATGCCACCGCACCTCCTGGACAGCGGTAATATCTGCTTTATAGCATTCTGAGTCTTCCGTTAGTAGTTCGACTGCATTTGGCCTATTCAAAGCTCTAATATTCCTTGTGCAGTTTCAATACGCGTTCTAGGTTTAGAAACGAAGCCCGGTTGGAAGAAACTGGTATCTGGTGGCTACTACGAGGAAGTAAAATAAACATAATTGATGTGTAATCAACAGGTTGATATCGCTCAGCGCCTACCTAACAGTACAAATCTAAGCTACCGACGATATGTTTATAAGCACAGAGAGTCCTGCTAGACTGCATTTCTAAAACGTTATTGACGTGGAACTTTTATTTATAGTACGTCCAACTGTTCTAAAGAGGACCAGGTCGATAAATTATATATCTTATGGAACACAATACCATGATGGCCGGTGTCCATATTTTTAGGGCAACTGATGCGATCAAATCTGCTCGAGACTATCAACATTTCTAAACATCGATTTGATTGCTACCCGCTACAAGATGCAGAAGGTCAAAAGCCTGATCGATGACTTCAGCACGTTCTCGTCGTCTAATTAATAGTTGTTTTTAATTCTCTCTGCAGTGTCGAGTAATACAATTTTCAGTGAGCTTCTTGGACAAAGGAAGAATATTCTATCCGTGACTGTTATCTTGTGTCTTAGACAAATTGTCTACAGACAATTTGCTTTTGCAAAGCAACTAAGCAAACTTGATTTTGGGACACAGGAGTGATATCTGTTCTTTATATTCGTCCCACCCTAAAGAAAAATGTCTATCTGGTGGCGTTTCAAGCTTTTCTTAACAAGTAGTCAAATCAAGGACACATAATGGATCTACCACGTATATTCCTTAATTTGTAAATAAATTTCGAGAGCCTATTTTAACAGAAGACTACATTTTTGTACCTTTTCTCTCGGCTTCAGGTAAATTCAGTGTAAATTGAATTTTTTTTGAAACATTACTATGAACCACTATTATGTCTGTTCAAATAAATTTCTCCTCCTAATCAATTGGAAAGGTGAACTAAGTTATCAGATAACAAGTCCTTTCACCCTCCTCTTAATTAATTACTCGGACCGTGATATGGTCAAAATATCCAACATCAAAACATCAGCATGTCGGTCAGTTGTTACGGATCAAACGAGCAGTACAACTTCAACTGCGTGTAAATTATCGCCAACCGGTTTATCTAACATGAGTCTCAAGCCACCGTCTGACATTAACAATAAATTCCTTTTACCTTGTTCGTACTTCACAAATACGAGTAAGTAAAATAATTAACGCGTAGCAATCCGGTGCCGCTTAGAGTCCCATTAAAGACGGAAGAGGAGCGTTTGCCTCACTAGACTGAACTAATTATGCTGCACCTTACAAACAATCGCTTCATTTGCTCCGCTGGTTATTCTGTTCCTCTGTTATTTAGTGTTTTTGCAATCCGATTGCAATGCTCTAGCTGTAGCATCTATGAGGTACAATTTAAGACTTCATGCCTGGAGGTGTGTAAATGTGAACGAGAAAATCAATCTCCCATAGGAAAATTAAAAATTGAAATTACTTCTCAAGTCACACTTGAAGACATGCAGAACGAGTATTTTTCCCAGGTACACAAGCCTTGAGTCTAGATTTTACTTGTTTCTTTCCGTTCTATAGGTCAACATTAGAGGACATGTTATATGCCTTTGGCAAAGCTATTGCTCTATTAAAGGCGTAGCTAATCGGTCAATCGGTTAGTCACTTAATGTGCACAGGCGCAGTATAAGTATGTAGGCATTCAATGCGTAATCGTTATGTTTCCGATTGAGTAGAAAAAAATTAATTAAATAAAAATTAGACTTATCAGAGTTATTGTTGTTGGTTGGTTTTGAAGAGCAGGGACTGTAAAAACTTGTATTCGCCATTTGTGCAAAGTGATTAATCAGCATTCGCTGTGGATGGTTCTTATCACATTCTCGTTGAGTGTGTGATTGAATGTTTATGTAAAGCAAATAAAATCAAAATGTCTGCTCAGAAAAGCGACAACAACTACGACACACATCTGATAGTAGAACTTTTCTTTTGAAGATCAAAGTTTCCGGACGACAAAAGACAAATGCGCTCGTCTTGTTTACAAGACATTTACAAAGTAGAAAGTCATACATCGGGATAAATAATTTATTGATTTTTGATATATGTAAGTGCATAATCAATACCGACTAAAGCAATCGTAGGATGGTATTTCTTTCTTTGTTAAGTGTTTGTAATTTTGTTGAATAAAATCAGGATACACATTGACAGCACTTAATCTGCAATACTACTGAAAAATACGACTACAATTCAGGAATCATAAGCACAACCAATTTTTCCATTTCCGGTCTGTTGGAAAAATCGAAATTCTTGTTTTCTTCTCTGGCGTGGCTCTTGGGGTGGTGTGCTAGGCAATATTCGTGTTTGGTGGTAACTTAAGAACCCTCTAGTGAAATAACATAATGCATTCAGCCTTATGCAAAGACATTTGTTTTGCAAGAGATAAACTCGCATAAAAGACGTGCCCAAATAACTTGATAAGGGCAGGTGATGGGGGGGGGGGGGGTCAATAAGTCCCTGAAAATTGAAATAAGGAAAACTGTTTTCGGCAAAAAAGCATTTTATTTTTCAACATAAGTTGCTTTTAGCTCGACATAGATAGTTCGTTCAAGGTTTCTCCAATTTTTTGATGTCCTCCAAATAATAAGATTTTTGGACAGCATCAAAATAGGCGTGTTTGTCACTGTGAATCGTATTTTATTTTTTTATCGTGGACAATTTCTGGTGTGGTGACCAGTGGTGGATGGCGTCTGTTTCAAATGACTGTCCGAACAAAATTATTTGACAGATCTGTCTCAAGGATTGGGTCGGTACTTTTGAAATATGCTGCAATACTTGACAAACTAAATGTTGAATTTGAGGTAGAAACGACATCTGTTTTAATTTTCAGGGACTTATTGACCCACAGCGAAGAAGATTTTTCGCTCGAAAATAAGCCAAACATAAGACCAGAGGAGGTCACTGATATTGGAATACTTGCGCTAGTTGGTGAAGCAAATCCAGCTACAACTAACTGCTATTTAAACAATATGCAAACAATATCTCCCTCAAGGGAATCGAAAAGCAACGAGTGCATTTCAGTATGTGCATATGAATGCTAAGTAACCAGCTAGTAATGTAATAGTAATTTTGACAAAGATCTTGTTCATTATAGACAGTGATTCTGAAAGATGAGTAAACGCTTTAGTGATAAAGTACCTACTGTATCAGCGACCATCTCGTCAACGCCGGGTATCTGGAGCCTGATTCGAGTTAATTCGGACATTCACAGATGTAGTGCTACGCGGTGTCGTCATTACATTCAGAGTAAGCAAGTATCACTTATGACCCGAACATTTAAGAACTTAGCAAAAGTATAGTGCCCTGTCACAACGGTAGCAAACAGGCTTCAGTCTTTCTTTCCTGCTGAGAAATAGCAGGAAGACCGCTGATTTCTTAGAGAATTCGGAAAGCATTCGTTTGGTTTGCCAGCAACCTGGAGAGTCATGCCATCTACATTTGTGCACATATTAAACCCAATAGTCAATGAAAGACTTAACCGAGGACGGTTAAGGTCTAGACCGAAGCCAGGCGTGATATGCCAAGCCCCCATGCAGCCGAGCAGACCGTTATTTGGAGTCTGGTAAAAGCAGCAATGATGTATTTTCGTGCGAGCTTATTCCAGCAGACAGCCGGTGCACAGGATAGAACCAGAGAATCCTTCTAAGTGACAGGCCGCATTTCTTACCGACAGTTCTTTTGTACTGCCCGAAGGCCGAGAGCACCTTAGAGGCTTTCGAAGTAACTTGTTTAGTCCATAGAACTTTGTTATGCAGGATGACACCCAAATACTTAGCATCTTTGGTGAAATTTGATAGTGATGCCTTTAAGCACTAGATGAGTCAGACCAGACAGCTTCCTCCTTCTCGTAAAGAGAATAACCTCAGGTTTGAGAGGATTGAATAAAAGCCCATATCTAATGCACTAAGATGTGATAGACTACAGTTTAGTTTTAAATGCATTTTATTTTCTTAACACTAACTCTTACATTCTAACAAAAAATGCTTAAATGCTAGCTTACAATTACTTAACAATCTTATACTAACTTACTGGCCCCACACAGTTAGAGTGCCTGAGTGCTACTCTGAATACTTATATCTATGTCTTTCGACTGCAGTTCCATTTTATTTATAAATACTTATTTTCTATACTTAAAGCTAAGAAAAAATTTGTTTACAAAAACTTAGCATATGGACATTTATTTTTTATAAAAACTTAGTATCTAACTTAAAATAAATCTTAGCCTACCTAACCTAAATGCACAATACACACATAAACACACATAGACATTATACACAATCATATACATACATCAGTATACACCTTTGCATACACTGATATATGTATATGTTTCTTAAATGCTAACCTAAACCTATGTAAGCTGGCCATCGCTATTTACTGAGCAAATAGATTGGTCAGCTCTGCCTCGTTAGTGAGGCTGTTCCGTAATTGACGGAAACGACGACGAAACGTCTTCTCCGTCATTCAACCACCAGAAATGCTGGTGCTGCCGAACGACATCCCCCTTATCGCGATTCCACACCGCCCTACTGAACCTGAGGCGATCCACACTGCCGTGTGCGATGTCTCTGCTGTAGTTGAGTCGCCTGTCCCCAGCTGTCCGAGCGACATGGAAGATTAACGGCACCGCTGATCTATCCTGGATCAACCCTATCTGATCTAGGTAGAGGAATGCTTCTGGTGGAACGAAACCGTCAGAGCGCACACTCTCGTGGTAAAGGTAATTGGGGTAGTAAGCCCCAGATATCAGGTTATTCGTCGAGGTCATTGCTCTTGCAATGTGCCTTCGAGTCAGCTTAATTACGAAGTTGTCCACTCGTATTAGGTTCGCCCTGTTGTAAAGGACCTCATTAGGATAAAATTTCTTGTACTCCGACTCTGGTGTTCTGTACAAGCGAAGACAAGCCCTAAGGCAAGCCCTCTCAAACACCCGAATCTTTTCCATTAAGCTTGCTCGTACATTGAACCACACGGGACAACCAAATACCAGCATGGGCCTAATAAGGGCCATGTAGCAGATTACCTTTACCCTCGCATCGAGTTGGCTGCTATAAAACAGTCTCTTTGTAAGGGCAAAAGCACCTTTAGCTCTGGCCAGAGCAGCATCTACATTTTTGCCAAAATATAGAAACTGATCTAGCCAGATTCCAAGGTATCTGACTACATTTCGACAGGCAAGAGGCTGTCCGTGCTGTCCAATGATTGAGAACTTTCGCCCATTTTTTCTGGTATCCCTAGAGGCTTCAGACAACGGCGTCCTAAAGAGAATGGGTTCCGACTTCTGAAAGTTGATTTTCAACTTCCAGTCATCGCAAAATCGTCTTATCTTATCGAAGTCATGCTGTAAGAGAGTATTAATAACCTCGATTTTTGGACCTGTTCTGTACGCTACCAAATCGTCTGCGTACGCAATAGTATGGGGAAGTGAACCTATCAAGTCGCTTGTATAAATGTTAAATAGGATCGGCGAATTCACCGCGCCTTGCTGAAGACCATTTTTAATTTGAAATATTCCAACAAAAGTCACATCACCGTTCTTCACGATGAACTGTCTGTTGGTTAGCATATTATAAAGAATATACAAGAGTGGTTTACTGATCCCCAGCCTAGTCAGCTTATAGAAAAGACCCTCTAACCATGCGGTGTCGAAGGCCTTCTCCAAGTCAACAAGGCAGGCACCAGTGCACTGTTTCTTGCCTTTGTTCCATTGGATATCAGAAACCAGTTTAGACGCGGCATGTGAGATATCATGTCCCGCCTTAAAACCGAATTGATTATCCGGAACTATATGTTTGTCCTCAACCCACCTAGACAGAGCTCTATTGATTACCTTTTCAAAAACCTTATTGATATTCGGAAGGAGACTTATCGACCGGAGATTCGCCGGATTGGATATATCCTTTCCCTTTTTGGGGATAGGTTGAACCACCACCGTTTTCCAATGCGCTGGATAATGTGCATTATTCATTGCATTATTAAACAGGGTGGTGTAAATGTCCACCGCTTCTAGAGGAAGATGTCGAAGCACGATGTTCGGAATACCATCGGTCCCCACTGATTTCTTAGCCCTGATTGTGTCGAAGATCTCACGGAGTTCTTCCTTCGAAATGAATGGGGGTAGGTCACCCTCTCTGGTCATGACATTATTTGCCATATTTTCGTCGCTGAGCCGGGTGAAACCAGAGCCCTCTGTGATAGACTACATCTAAGGGTTGCCTGCACCTGAGAGCAGACAGTCCCTAGGCACGATCAAACAGACAGTAAAGCAACGTAGACGTCAGAATTGTTGATCGCGTTGAGCAGTGATTCGAACAACATGCACCATAGCAATGGAAACGGAACGACGCATTGCGGCCAATTCCTGTTTAGCCCTGCCACTACATATTGGCGACAGTCAGCATCCGCAATCAATGTCCTATTCTCCAGAATTGCTTTCATCCACAAAATTAGTGATTCGTCTACGCCGTGTTGTCTGGCTGAGCTACACATGCCGACAGAGGATGCATTCGCAAGGCATTTTTATGCACATGGATCTCGACCATTCCCTCCATGCTCTTCAACATGAAAGAAGTCGGACTTATAGGTCTGAAGCTCTTGGCAAGCGTGTAGTCCTATTTTCCGATTTTCGATATATAGGCTATTCTCATATATAAGCTATTCTCATATATAGGCTATTCACCAGGGTTTCAGTATGTATTCCAGTTCAAAGCCAGCAGTGAAGATTCTCTTCAAAGTTTCAAGCAGCTGATCTATAACTTTTTGTAACACAACTGGGTATTTGGCATCATTGTCAGCCATAAAAGAAAGCAACAAAATGTTTAATGGCCTCATCCATCACCACAACCGGTAAGATATACTAACTACGGCGTGTTGTGTTATTCAGCTGACTAGCAGCTTCGTTAGTAGGAACTGGTTGTGAACTAATTCTGATTAGTTTACCTGGGTAGTGAGCCTCCAACATGAGACGGAGAGTCTCTGCTTTTGACTCTGTGTAGGTGCCATTCGATTTTTTGAGTGATTCCCCGTTTGTGGACTTTGACCAGATTACTGGGTTTACATACAGTTTAAATTTTTTGCAAAAGTCTTTATAATAGGAACTCTCCGAAATCCGATTAAACTTCCTATATTCTTTTCACTTTAATCTGTAAAAACTCCAGTCTTCCTCCTAATTAGTCAGTAGGTAAGTTACCTGTTTAGAAATTTCCCGTTAAGGAACGGTCGATGTACCGGATTGCCTTCTAACTGCACATGACTGTTCAAAACACTTGGTAAGGGTGCCGTTCAGGTTCTAAACAGCTTACTGCTCTTTATTTATATATGGTATGTTATATGTTTTTTCTATTGTGCATTATTCTTTCATCATATTTTTACAAAAATTAATTGTTAATTTTACAATAGAATTTAAAGAATAGTCAGTGTTACTTCGTAATTAATCTAAAATTTATTAATATTGAGGTGTGACTAATGTATATTTGTATAAAGAAAACAAAGAAACGAAATAAGAATGACAAAATTAAAATCATAATTCCAGATCAGTTTTTATATATCATATATGTATATGTGTGTATCTTAAGCTAAGCGAAGAGATTAGGAAATGAATTGTAATAAAATTTCGTTTTCGTGCTGACCGTCTAAATAACTCTATAGTATCTGCGAATGGTTAAAGTTAAAGTTAGCTTATTACGCATTTTTGTAGGACAATTAATTGTTCGAGCTTATTTCGGTTAGCATCTCCCCAATATCATATTCCAATCTCCAGATTTGAATGAAATATGCCGTGCTAAAATATTTTAAATATTTTGTCTGAGCGAAATTTCCTGTCCAAAAGTAATTGTTTTAAGTCAGAAATGTGTTTCGACCAACCTAAATGTCTGTCGATTGCGATGCCCATGTACTTGGTCTACGGACGGATCATTTTTTTCTAGCATTGTTTCTACCTTATCTTTTTGGTTTCTGTTCTGAAAATATGATGCAAACCAATCATATGGTACATAAAACCACGAAAGTCCGCTCCGTAGAATTTATCTAACAAAATTCTATGGTCAACCATATTAAAAGCCTTTGCAGTACCTACAAAAAATCCAGCACAAAGACTACAGAGGAGAAAAAATTTATAAGAGCATCCTCTGAGGAGAAGCCCGCTCTGAAGCCAAAATACATCGATCTAAAGAATTTGGATTTACGATGCTAAACACTTCTCTTTTTGCAAAGTTTAGCCAGAAGCACATTTGAAATCATCTGGAAAATAGCCATTGATAATAAAAATATTAAAAAGATATTCCATAACGTCAAAAATGTTAAAAAAAAACGTTGCTGAGTATGTACAAAATTTGAAATGCCATCACAACCAAAAGAGTGTGTATTTTCCAAAGCCTTTATAGTTTCTAATATCTCAAATCTAGAAATGGATTCGAAGCTGAAACTGTGACTACTATTATGTGTTATTTTTGAGTCGAAATACCGATTTTGTGTGGCAACTAAAATTCGTAAAAGAATCCTTCAGAAAATTGTTTTGCCCAAAAGAATCAAAAATGCCATTGAATTCATTGGCTACTACTCTAATGTCTGAAATTATGGCAGCTTTTTTAACGTGAGCAATCAACTACAGTCTCTCTTATTTCGATTTATAATGCAGTTAATAACTTTCCGTTCCATTTTCGAATCGCCTCGAAAAGTGATTAATTGGCTATAAAAATAATTATCTCGGAATATTCAAATATCTTTTTTTTTTATTTAATCGCTGAAATCTATTAAAGCTTATGCTTGTTTTTTTATGGGGTCCCAGCGTGTCCATGGTTTCTCATTTTCCCTATAACACAGTTACAATTGTCCGTGCAATGTCTTACATTACAATATTATCAGCACCAGCAATTAGTCTAGTTCCGTTTACAAGAAAGGCAATTCTGTGTTTCGTGAAAGCTACCGAGTCAGCAAGGACTTCGCCCAACAGATCGAATGAGTTGATACATCCCATCTTTCCTTGATTTTGATTCCACATAGAGTAGCATTTATTGTCTGAAGCTACAAGTATATGACGATGACTGATCTCGGCTAGTGCAACAATCTGATTATGAAACTGCAGACAGTGTGCTTCGCTTTTTTGAAACCATTGTGAAGTGAAGTGAAAAGCAATATCGTGTGGTTTATTCAATTCATTCCTGGTATAGATAGTGCATTGGGCAGGTGCTTACCAGGAATGGTATATCTTCAATAAGTTCTTCCAGTTGTTAGGTATACCGACGGCATCGATGTTATCACCTAACGTCCCGTGAATGAGGTCAAACCAAAGTATAATACATACTCGAATATCTTGCCATATCTTGGGACAAAATATACTTCGAAGTTCTTCTATCTGGGATAAATATTTCCCACACAAATGATACATTAACAAAGATTCGACAAAACTGACCCTAGAAATCTATTGCAATTTTGATCTGGTGAAACATCTAAGTTCAAACCAACTGGCCCAAAATGATACTCTACAATAATCTAATCCTACAAATTCTAACCCTAGGGCATCAATTTTTAATGGAAAGCTCGAAAGTCGAAAACACTTGGCCTCTTGTGCGACGAACACAAATGAGGGGGAATAAATAACTTTTAAGTTCATTTACTGTATCAAGATTTGAATATAATCTAAAAAACCACGAAGACGATATTGACGATAGCATGAAAATACTCCACCGAAAAGCGTATTTCAAATTTAGTCCGGTGATATGAATGAAAAAGATGTCTGAGTCTCCTCCATTTCAAACATCAAGTGATTATGGATGTGGGAAGGCTTGGTGTCTAACAAAAAGGAATAATGAACACTGTGTCTCAGACAAAGATTTTTAACAGGTTCTGAACTCACTGAATAAAAACGTAGAATAGTCTAGCTCACGCCATCTCGTTCACTCAATCTCACGCCCAAACTTTTTTGTTGGGGTTTAATATGATTTTAATATATGCTCAATGAGTCTTAATCATAAGAAATAGTTTGAGATAGTATTTTTGGGCATTTAGATTAAAAGGGTTCAGAAAAACAATAGACAGTAGGGACAAAATATTGATGATGTGCAATGTTAAAATGAAAGGGATGATAAAGTTATAAAAGTATCTCTTGAATCCTAAATTATGCCCTTCTAACAGGTTAACATTTTTCCACAATTTCATTTCTAATGAACTGGTATTCTACCTTGTTCGAAGATTCCCAATATCCACCACGACATACCAACTAAAACCAATGCTTTTACTACTAAGGTTAGACTTTTCATCTCTTTCAGCCCTCAATGCAAACTAGGATAAAAAAGGTCTACAATTAATACGATTCCGAAATAATTCCCAAGTTTTAAATAGTAAAACATATTATGAAAACCCTGTCGAAAATGCCCCCAGCTAAGTAACTACAATACGTGTGTAATAAAGTCAACGCTTACAACAAAACAAAACTTGAGACAAATAAATTTAGAGAAAAACTGTTAAAAACCAAACCTAATAGTGGTTTTAAAATAGAAGTTTCTTTTCAACTCCTTTGAAATTCTCACATTTAGATTCCTAGCACGATCGCTTACACGCTGTTTCAACCGACAATTTCTGACACATTACTTAAACAAATCAGACCGACCCGATCAGAGGAAATTACTGCTACAAAAAAAAAATATATATAAAAGTACAAAAAATATATATTCAAAATTGTAGACACAACGTGACCTCCTCTCATTACGATACAGTAATAGACCCTAAATGCCATGTAGCTATACTAGCAATTGCCAACCAAAAATGTATTCCCACAAATTCCCAGCATTGAGCATTCTTGGTCGTATCTTTTAGCGGCTCATTAACATGTTTTCTGTTCCAGCGGACAAGGTTTACATATTTTATCCAACAACTCTGATATATACATATAAACAGACAAAATTAAAACACATGTGCGCGCCCACCAACGCGCTAACCCTGACTTTTCTCGTCTTGTCTGTCTTTTAAGAACCGAATTTCAAATACACTACCTAGTGATCGTACCTAGACAGGCTGACCGCTGACCAATGGCTACGACCGCCAAAGGTGGATAATGCCAGCTGAGTGCACTGGAGCATCCGTAACCGGAGCTCGTCGGATGTGGCACCTTCCATACTTCTAGCACGCACATAATTGAGGCATAAAACAGGTGGAAAATTACGTTTATGCGCTCTCATTATGAGGTCCCATAACAGTTATTGTTATAGTATTTCGAATGGTTCAGTCCACGGTAGGGGCCATAAATCTTCCAATTGATACTCGTCTACTTACGTATCGCTATTTTAAGGGAATTTTTTCGTTGTTATGACGTCGGCAAAAAGCATACCTGGAAAGAAATGAAATATAGAGATGAATTAAAAAGATATCGCCGAGAAAGTGGTAGCAGTAATGGCAGCACAGAGCGACTGTGAAGGTGCCTGCTCCCGTGATGTCATGCATTAAAATGTTAATTATCAACATATTTACACATCCATACATACAAATACGTCTGCACAATCAAACATAAAAATAGCCAGAAGCAAATATTTTATAAGAGTGTTGACTAATACTGGGAATTTCATTCCAATTAAGCAGTGTTAATAGATCATAACATTGTCCAATCTCGTTGACCGGTGGTGATAGCATTTCAACAGAACATCTTGGATCATTAAATTAATCATAACCCAAATGAGGTGATAATAAGGGCTTGTGATGTATATACATATATTTAGATACATTTACAACCGAAATTCTATTGAAAAGTAATTATAAGAAATTCTTCTGACTTTTTTCGTTCACAGAGACATCATGTGAAAGAAAATTTTAATAGATACAATGTGAAAGAAGGAAGGAGGAAAAGCATAGTTAGCTGACTAGATTTTAATTAGTGAGGATAATAGTTATAGAAATTGATACGTGATAGTTCTATTTAACCCAAATAAGTGTTGGATCCAGCGTTTATGTGATATGCACATTTATGCCCTTAAGAACTGGTATACAAGGAAAAGCCTTTGATTCCATAAAGCCATAATAACCGAAGCCAATATTAAGAAATCATTCACCATATCTACGAAAGAATGTGTTATAATAATCAAAAAATAATATGTATGATGTCTTATTTTGGACAAAAATACTAATTATGTGGCTTTGCATTTCTGTCTTATAGAATATTGCAGCAGTTCGTTTCCATTAGGTGCATCCGAGGTGCATCTAGTTCCATCCTTAGTTCCTTATTAAATTAACTTCTTCAGAAAGTCTCGATGTGGAAGATATCATGATGAAAATATTCACTAGTTCGTAATATAATAGATATCTAAATATTTTGCAAAAGCATACATTTTGTAAAAACTACAATCCACCATAGGACAACCTATCTTGGAGTTACTGTAGATTTTTAATGCCCATCTCGGTTTTTACTGCTGTGAAAACAGACACAGATGTGGTCCATGGTCCCTGATAGCGTGTATATTCGCCCCTGATTTAGTTAATTAAATTTGTCAGCATCATGAATTTTGATAAATCTTCTTTAAAGTCCTAACTCCTTCTTCAATACTGAAACACATCAAAGTAGAATGTTAGAAAGAATCACGCTGTGCTCGGAAAGAATTTAAGTCCACAGATTGTCTATTTCTCTCTAACAGTTCATCAACTGAGGATTGTTTTTCAAGGTTATGATGGCTGTGGATTAAAATATCGTAACTTTTCCTGAATCTATGAAGATGTTGCATCTGTTCTAATTTAATTCCTCTAAAATCCTTAGAGTAAAATATTTTTTAGTTACATCAATGAGTCCTTCAAAACCTACATACAAAATCCCTGTCGCTGTCCATATCAATCCACATATTTTCACATCTGCAAAACTGCTAGTCAAGATTACTTTGGTCAACAATTGAGTGGAGACCTACACATAGACCAGATATGACCTGTGAAGATTTCAGCAGATGTATTATAGCGACTGTAGATGAGAGAGAGAAAGAATTTCGAGTTATGTGTTCGGTATAACTTCTGTGTCAAAATAGTAGGTGGCAAGCCAAACGACTTTTATTTTTACCAATATATCGGAATAACTAGTATATTAATTGATTTCATCTTTGAAGATACCACCAATGTTTTGGATTACTCAAAAATGTAGTAAAACTATAACTTCATTGAAACGTTTCGACAAAATGAAAATGCCACTGCATGGTGTCAATGGCATTGGGATGTAAATGTGGAACAAAAGGGTCATTAAGAGCATCACTCGAAATAAATTTCGTAGGAAGCGGATCGACTGGATAAAACAAACAAATCATCCAAAATCAAAATATCCAGGTAGCCTAAGATTGATTTTATTTGCCACCGGGCCACTCAAGTGACGAAAGTGTAACCCATCGTCACATCATCATCTTCTTCTTCTTCTTCTTTTTCAGCCGCCCTGAACCAACTCGGAATCTAGATTATGACAACTTCATCTGTTCTGTAAAGGTACCTGACTTATCTGCCTCGGTAGCATCATTGATTTTCAATTACTCTATGCAAATGTTGTTCGACAATGGTAAGTAAAGCTGGAGAACTCTTCAGGCAGCAGCAGCCGATCTGCTTCGACGCATTCCACTGCACTTATGGCGCACTTGGGTTCCCACAAGAAAAATATCCATAGACTCGAAGGCACCGAATTGGGACGTGTTAAGTGGTGGACGCAGTTCTTGAAAATCCGCTTTAGGTTCTGTCCAAGCTCAATGGGGCACTCTGGTATCATCGTTATCCATGCTGAGAGTAAATGATGGCCTCCAGCATATGAGTATAAGTATGAGATGGAGTATTGTATGAGCGCGAGTAAGAGTACGAGTACGAGTAAGAGTAGATATGCAATGGCCTGCCAGCGGATGGTATTGCGGCAATAACCCGTTCGCATGTGTTATGATTAATGATTTAACAAGAAATTAAATTAATAATGTAATCAGCTACTTCGAAGATCACCTGCCCTCCTGTTCGATGTTGATGTTGTTAGGGCGCTGCTGTAGTTACTGCTATCGGATGTTCCGTCTTACGCAAAGTGAAAGGATGTTTTGCTTACATTAATGTAATGAGTGCTTCTGAATGCTTTTTTTAATTTTTTTTAATTTATTTTTCGGTCCATAGGTTTCTGTTCAGAAGCACAATTTTTCCGAGACTAGTAGCTGGTGTTCGTGGTGTTTATTTTAGGTTTATCATCGCCCCAGTGTACTTTCCATGTGATATTGTAACTGAGTTTGAAAGGTGCAACTGGAGTATCACTTGAGAAAAGTTGGAACTGATTCGTTCTTCCACAGTGGGCAAAAAAGCAGTAACTCGAGGAAGTTGATTTTGTAAATTTTATTTTGAAATTACTTGAATTACTCGGCCTTTGTAATAGGATGCAGAGAGAGAATAGTTACAAGGGAAGAATGATAAACGTTTTTCTATTTTGTTGAGCTTCTTTTTTTGACTGTCGATATTCTTCATTTAAGCAAGTAGTTTCTTTCGAAATCTGGAGCTTAAAGCTAACTTCAAGACTGTGAAAAAAACTTTTAAGTGAATTATGGACTCAAAGATGATGACAACCTCGGAAGTCAGACTTAATGCGCGATTAAATCTAAACATAGATTCTGTACTATATTTAGCTGGGTGAACCCTGCTTTAAAGTATCACTCGACTTTCGTGCAACAGCAAATGGCATTAACAGATCTTTCCAAAAATAAAATAATCCCTTCTGCTTGGCGCATATTTGTGGTGTTATTAATACTAACATAAGTCATCTTTCTGATTTTTTTTCTGTCTTAGCAGATTACTCAGACAAAGCACTAGTCCATTGTACTTCTTGTATGCAAGTAAGCGCATCAGTGATAAAGAGTCTACATTACCAGCACCCGCCACATCGGAGTTGAATATTTGCAGCCTCATAAGAGCCTAGGCAGAACACAAGCTGAAGTATCCCTATCCCGGGTGTCGTTTTCACTCTCAGAGCAAGCAATGGTCGCAGGTTTTTGTATCACTTATGTCTCAGCAAAAGAAAGGTCCCTCTTTATAATTCCAATTGGCAGTCTACAATCTTTCTCTTTGAGGGCAACATTAAAGTCGTTGGTCTAAGAGACTTTGGGAAGAATTTTTCCAGTCAATCGGCATACCGGACGGTCATGATAAATACATTTATGAACTCATGAAACCCAACTATCCTAACTAAAGACACAGGTAGTTCTAAAGCAGGTTTTAGCAAATTCATGGGTAATTTAATTTACCATGACCCAATTCTAACCTGGAACCTAAACAAAACTCAGTCACAATCGAACAAGCTTGGAAGGGGTGGTAATATTCAGCAAGGCCTTAGAACAACTTGGATATTACAGATGGAGTTATTTATTCCCTTCCACTGATTCTTCGCAATATAGTTCACTGCCATCAAAATTCTGAGCGGAACCATTCTTGGGTAGAGAAAAAGTCAATTTAATATTTTTTGTGGAACAGAAGTTCTGGTGTCATTGCTTCAGACGGAATGTCCATAAGTCCAGAGTTGTGGGTGGCGGCGGCCCAAGTGGTAGTATATTAGCTTCCAAATCGGAAAGTTCGGTGTTCGAATTCCAACCTCGCCCGAAAGGCATTCATTTTTTTCAGTTAACGAAAATCAAGTAAGATGAGTAGTTGAGTAGTCTCCTCATTAAATGTTGGATGCCACCCACTGAGCCCAAATAACTTTCTTTCTCTCTCTGTTCCATTTTTCTCAAAACTTAACACGTACCCAGTCATTTTAAGTGTAATAATACCCACTTGAGTGTTAAGTTCTTTAAAAAAAAAGAAAAAAAGAAAAAGAGTTAAAAGACAGCCGGTGCACGGTGTCATCAAAACTCCAGTGAGTGTTGTACCAACGACCATTTCTCTTTAAATCGAAGGCGGCTTTGAGAGTGCAGCCCGTGATATGAAATTCAAGGGATAGAGGTTCATCAGTGCATCTAGAGCAGAGCCAGCCGTTCTAAAGAAATTCCCATGCAACCATCCTTTGGGATTTGTTACAAGCAGCAGTGACGTATTTTTGTGAAAGATTGTCCACCAGACAACCGACGCATATCTTATCATAGGCGTGTAAATACAAATAACTCCCAGAACTGACAAATCCAATTTCCTGCCGAAAGCTTCTTTATAGTACCAGAAAGCAAACACGACTTTGGAGAATTTCGACGCAACATATTCGTCTAGTCTAGCCTGCTCATTAGGGCAGACAGTCGTTAGTCATGATTTAATAGATAGACAAGGATTTGTTATGTTTGACAGTGCCATTAGAGTGATATTAACGTCAAAATTTTTAGCAGCTAGTCTATACCCTGTTATAGCATAACTGGATATGACTGATAGGTATCAGGGACATGAAGCCAACAAAGGAGGTAACAGCGTGGAATAAACCAAGTTATTTAAAGTAATCTTAAACAAAATACCTATGCGGTACCTAGGTGTAGATTTATCAGTTCCTGTTGTGCCTACAATGCAAAAGTTTTTGAACTGGTTTATGAGAATAAAACGGATGGTTTCTGGACAACAAACTGTATTCCTTAACGAAAACAAATTACTCACTGCTTCAGAAAATATTTTAAGACCTGTGCTCATATTTTATCTTAACTTATTTAGCTTTCTGGTGGCTTCATAATAATTTCAGAAAAATGTGCACTGACGCAATGCGCATTGGTTCAATACGATCATATAAACCCCACTTTAAACCGCATTGAAATATTCAACACGCATTCATTTCTGTTTATAAAACGCATTGAAAATTTGTAACCGCTTTGAAATATCATATAAACACTTTCTAATCGCATTGAAACATTTTACGCTCTCGCTCTCTCATCATTCCTTCGTCATCGGGCAGGTAATTAGTTGAATATATAATATGTGGGATTGCAAACGAAATATTTGGAAAGACAGAAATAAGAAATAAGAACAATCTATCAGTGTCAGTTCAATCAGCTGTTTGTTAAACTCTCTCAATTTTCTCTAGCTCATTTTGGATTTGGTTTTGGATAATTTCATATAAACACCACCATTTCTACGGGTATTGAACCAATGCGGATTGAGTAAATGCATCGCCTGGGAACATATATAAGTATTAAGTATTTTCTGAAGCTCTCCATTAGTGAGATCCTTTGAATTTCAAAAAGTTACAGGAATACGTATGTATTGTACGAAACTCAATTTATGAACTTTAAAATGTTGCTACATAATGCCAAAATTGTGAGTAATTAAATTCAATTAATACAATACAACTCATTTAAAAAGCAAAAAAGTATAATTACAAAGCTAAATGCACGCAGATATCGTCAACCCATTAATTGGGACTTTACATCACAAAGTATACATATTTGTATAAGAGTTCACAAAGAAAATATCTGTTAACGAATTGCATTGTTCTGAGGATTAAATAATGAGCCTGAGATTCTGATTCCTTTTAGCAGCATTCTTGACTGGCTGCGAGGTCTTTAAATCTGTGATTTTCAAATATTTTTTTTATCAATCTAACATGGCTTATATCAATTTCGCCTTAGCTCAGCCATGAAATTCGCAAAGAATTCTTTACAAACTGAGTAACATTAATGTCGACCAGTAGTTGATAAAGTGAATGTAACCTCTACACCAGCACATGTATGACAACGGACAAATGCATTTAAAAGCGCACTCAATTTGATTCAGATAGCCTCTGTTCAAAACCGCACAGGATTCCTATCAGCAACTCATCCAGACAAGTAATTTGTATGCCAGGAAAGGAAATAAATTACTGCTACCGCGTGAGGCTTTTGCTCCCGCAACGCAAGTGAGTCAAAGCAGCGATCCATCGATAACGCGTTCATTTATAAACCATCACTATCCCAGAGGTCGGACGGTATAATAATTAACTTCATTAACCCTTAACGCAGCTATCAGCCACTTGGGAAGATTCCACTTTGTTCGACGCCGAACCACCATCAAACAGCAGCAATGCGGTCATGCACCTCCGTTACCACCTCTAAGCGGTCGGCCAGCGCGACGGTTTGCTGCTATCAGTTCAAGACTGTCTTCTACTACTGTGGTTGTCCCTAGGAAAATTATTAATTATGTTTTCTTTCCGTCCGTCATTACTCAACGGTAACAACTTTCACGTGAGATACCAAGTAGTCATTTTGGTAGAGGAGGACCCTACGCATATTATCACTCAGTCGAGTGAGTAATCGTGTGTGGGACTCCGTGAATGGCAGCAAATTGAATGGGCATGAATCGGAAAATGATATCCAAACAACATGTGAAGAGATAGAAATCTTAAAATGGAATGAATGTGATGACAAAAAAAATTAATCGAATGGCTACAGTGTAGAAGAGGGGAACCGTCATCAACCATTACAATGCCTAATTAAGGGGCCGGCACAAGGCGTAGATGACCAAATGTTGTCGTATTGCTACTTTAGAAATAGAAACATGATGTTAGACCCATTGCCTTCGTATAGAAATTTGATTGACTATGCATTCGGTCAGTACACATACATAAAATCTAATTAATGTTCGACTAGAAAACAGAAGACATTGACACTTTATAAAACAAAAATTCGACAACTTTGGGATATTAGTAAAATCTAAAGTATACCTGTACCATCTCTAGAAAGATGCTTTACTATTCGCTTATGTTAGTAAGTAGAAACTGTAACTCTAGTCTATTTTGGTGCGCTAGTATCAAATTATACTAGCAAACCGATACCGATTTAGACTCGTTCTGCCTTGAGTCAAACAAAGATTTTGACTTTGAAAATTGGCTGGCTAAGCTTCTCAAAGTAATGTACATTTAACTAAAACCATGCCCAACTCTTATTTTAGATACAGAGTGGTAGAAAAGTATACCCAGATTGCAGGCCTCTGTCAAGCAAAGGTAGCTTTAAGCGAACTAGTTCCACATCAGAAGGTAAATGAGCAAGGTTAAAGTGTGTCTGAGTGTATTTCAAGTCAATGAAAACCGAAAACTTTGCATTCCAAGCAATGATTAGAAAAATAGAAAGAGTAGACCAGACAGAGTTGGTCTGAATAGAGTGAAAAGTTGTACTAGTCAGAGCAGGGAAGTTCACGCAAAATAAATTGCAAGAATCAGTGTTGAACAGCTTTAACTCAAAGGATATGAGTTTGGTAGTAAAGTAAGCAAACCTTACTTTCATAATCGAAAAGTGAACTAATAAAGGTTATACATACATATAAAGCGATTTTATAAAGGAAATTTTGTAATTCGTGGACCCTTACATTAACCTTTTTTTACGTCGAAGCTATATATAAAGTTCCATATGCAGGTGGGCAATGGCTCGATATAAAATACTAATTTGCAATTATGAGTGTTTTTTTTACTAAACTATGATGTGAATTTGAAAATATTTAATTTGAACTAATGATGAATTCTATCTTTCACGACATACCTCGCCAACGTTTCGGAAGGTATACTCATCAATTCGCTCGATGTGGCAGAGCCACATTTTTGATTTGCGAGCTATATCCACATTTTTATTCAGTTTGTTGAGTTCTCCTTTATTCCCACTCGTCACAATAGGGACAAAATATTCGACGTAGAAGTTGTCTTTTAAAAGATCTCGGGATCTGCTCTGCCGTCTAAGTTTCATAAAGCAGCACCGAGAGCATCAGAATTTTGTATAGAGTAGTTTTGATTCTTCGAGTTAGGAGTTTTGGTTAAATCTAGCACATGTGCCAAATAATTTTTTTTAGATAACGGCACACTGTGAATCTTTGAGCGTCGCACGACGTATTCTGAGCAGCCTTCTCGGGATCTCGTACTAAGCTCAGTGCAATGAATTCTGTAATATTCAGCTTGAAATTTCTTGTTTTCTTTTCATAGATTGGCTACAGTGTGATGACGTGATCTTTCATCATTTTGTTGACCAGGAAGCCACGCTGCTAGATGCCGATGAGTGCGCTTCGAAACAGCAAAAATAATTCACACAAGGTACCGGACAGGATTTTTTAGCGCACATTAAGCTAGAATATATATGTATAATATTCAATATAGAGTCGCCCTACTCGAAGATAGTACAGATTGGCTTTTCGGCTCCCATTTTGTATCCATCCTGTCTGTTCTTTTCAGCGTCTTTTACCACATATGCCTCATCTGTATTTTGAATACCACGGATTTCTAATCGAAGCTGCTTTATACTCGTAGGTACTAATTAGATGGTAATGCTGCATTGTTACAGTATTCTGGCAGCACATAATGACAGCTAAAGGGTGTAACTCTATATCAAAGATCGCTATTATTCAAAACAGGAATAATTGGTGCAACCACTTGAAACTATTAGTAAACAACAGAGTATGACCCCCTCATGTATCCAATACGTTTAAGGTGTAGTCAAGACTCTGCCAGACGCGGCGGAAGTACGTAAAAATTCCAAATTTTTAATAATTAATGCAACCGCATCACTTTTTCGTGAATCGTAGAATATTACAACATGAATATAAATATTTTGGGTGTCACTAAGGGCTTGCCAGATGAAGTCAAAATATTGACAAAATGCGAATTTGGAATAATCGATGCAACCACATAATTTTTTTTTCATAACTTAGAATTCCGCTCCGTAATTACAAATTACTCCAAGATGTTTTACTTTTCGCTAAGTCCTTGCCAGACGCATTCAAAAGATCAAAATTAGTTACGAAATACCCTATTTATCGACATAAAACATAGAACCAAAATAAATAAATAACAAAACCAGATACCAGGAACAGAAATTCATAAGTCGAAGACGTTTTACTTGTCGTCCTTTCCAGACTCATAAAAAGGAAAAAAATACACGCTGGAATAAATATTAATAAACCTGCATTTCACATTTATGTAGTTTTATTTAATCCAAAAATGTGAGTTTCATTGTTGCTCCCTTATTAGACATTGTGTGAGAGTGCTCTGAAATTATTGAGTAGAATATTCTAACATTTTAAATGCATTCTCATAAATTCTTGTGTTATTTTTCTAAATAGAGTCCGCCCGTTCCAGTGGCTGATAGTTGTCACATAACACCAGCTTTTTACATTACGCGGTTAACCCCACATCATGCCCAGAATACGGTAACACAAATTAGTTTTTAATCTACCGTTATCCATGATATGAAAATATTGGCTAAAAATGTTAAAGTTACTTTTCTGGACTTATTGTTGTTATCCACCGAGATTGAAATTTGGGTAAGGCACAATCCAAACCCTATTTAAACGTGAAGATAATCCAAAAAACACCAGCCATCTGGTGAGAAACTTCTTGGAAAAGGAAAATGTTGAAATTTTTGAGTGGTCCGCGCAATCCTGCGACCTCAATCCTATTAATAGGATCTTGTAGATAGGAAGATAGTGAAGCAAAAGTCACCGAGTTGTACAGAGCTTGCGAAACGCACAAGGTCGGAATGGGAAAAACATACTTCCAGACTTATAATTTTGCTATTTGATGCAATGCCTTCGAGATCGCATCCCTTTATTACCTACAAAAGATACGCGTAAAGATTTAAGTTTTTATAAAAATGTGAATATTTTAAGCATTTGCATTTTGCTACATTTTGGAATATATTTAATATTAAAATTCTCTTGCAATTAGATTTGAAAAACACCGCTGTGCATAAGAACAAAAAAAAAATCCAAAAGTTTGTGCAGAATTGCAAGAATTTGCAAAGTAAAATGACAAGGTTTTTATTTAATGTACACTACACTATTTCGTATATGTATATATGTACATATATGGTGTTTTTTCTGAAAAGTCAGACATTTCAATAGGTACTAAATTTCAAATCGGCTGTTACATTGAGCTGCCAAGCTTCTTGACATTTACGATAGACTTCACCGGTCATCTGAACGCTACTTATCGAATTATTGAAAGATTTCGCCCCGTATCACCAAAAAGAACGGGAATAGTGCATTCGGAAGAAAATATAGCGGCTGTTTAAGAGGACCCCAATTTATCGATTCGCCATCGATGGCAGCAACTTGTCCTTTGTCCATCCACTAACAGTAAAATTCTACGTTAAAATCTTGGGCATAAGGCTCTTAAGATCCAATTAGTGCAAGAGCTGAAGCCTCATTACCATTTATTGCGTCAAATGTTCAGTGATTGGATTTTAAATCAATTGGGAGTTGACCCCGTTTTTTTTCCGTACAATTTTGTTCAGTGATGAGGCCGATTTCGGGTCAAACGCCTATATTTACCAAGCATAGTTGCCATATTTGAAGAGAGGACAATCCACCAGATGCCATTGAATACAAAAAAAAAAAAAAAATGTAATGTACGGTGCGGATTGTACGCCCGGTGGTAGCATCGGTCCTTATTTCTTCATACGAGGGGCGTTCAACATATTCTCGGTATCGGGGTGAAGCTGTGGTTGAATATATAAATTGACTTATTTATCAAGTAATACTATTATTTTAGTGCATTCAAGTAAATTCAAATTTCATATAAATGTGATTATTAATTCGCGTTTTATCTCTAGTTAAACAGAATCATAATGGCAACTGAGACGATGATGGTGAAAATTGAGCATCGCGCTGTAATTAAATTTCTCACTAAGCAAGGAAAAAGTCAAAAAACTATTCATGAAGAAATGGTGGCTGTTTACCAGGGTTCCGCACCTTCATTATCAACTGTGCAAAAGTGGTCAAGTGAGTTCAAGAGAGGCAGAGAGCATTGAAGACGACCCCCGCTCCGGCGCCCCGGCTACTGCTTGTACGGGAGAAAGCATCAAAGAAGTCGAAAAACTTGTTCTTGAGGATGTCCGAATAAAGGTGAAAATGATGGCAGAGATCACCAAGCTTTCAATTGGTACCATTCACACCATTCTTCATGACCATCTTAACCTTTCAAAGGTCAGTGCAAGGTGGGTGCCACGAATGCTCACAGCGCCTCAGAAAAAAGTCAGAATCGCATGCTGTAGAGAGCTTTTGGAGATGTGTAGTGAGAACGCGGATGGTGTTATGGATCGAATTGTTACTGGGGACGAAACATGGGTCCAGCACTATGACCCTGAAAGCAAACAAGAGTCCATGCAGTGGCATAAAAAAGGAACAGACCCCCCGAAGAAGTTCAAAGTCACTCCGTCTGCCGGGAAGCTCATGGCCACAGTTTTTTGGGACTCAAAGGAAATCTTGCTCATTGAGTACAAAAAAAAAGGTGAAACCATCAACGCCACATCCTACGCTTCGACTTTGCATAATTTGCGGGAGGAAATTAAAAAGAAAAGACGGGGTAAACTCGCAGCGGGTGTGTTGCTTCTTCATGACAAAGCTCCTGTTCACACGGCGCGAGTTTCCAAGGCTACTGCGCGAGATTGTGATTTCGAAGAAATCCAACACCCACCCTATAGTCCAGACCTTGCCCCTAGTGATTATTTTCTGTTTCCGGATTTGAAAAAATGTCTTCGTGGAAAAAGGTTTTCGGATGATGAAGAACTCAAGTCGGCAATAAATGGGTATTTTGCAGAGAAAGAGGAAATTTATTTTTTTGAGGGTTTAAAAAAGCTTATCTCAAGATCTAACAAATGCATTGATGTTAGGGGAGATTATATTGAAAAATAAAAACAATTTAAATTGAATTCGTATTTTCCTTCATATCGATACCGAGAATATATTGAACGCCCCTCGTAAATGAGGCCATAGCACAAGTTACTCTCAATACAATGTGATGACCAACGATCATTTGTTCCCAAATTTGCCTAACATCACTGTGGATAAACTGTTGTTCCAAACCTCCCCTCCTCTCGTCTCCTCCTCTCCTCCACCCCTCCAGCCCTTCCACCTACCATCCTCCCATCCACCCCTCCTCCGCAAGATACTACCAATAAAAAGATCCCTTTATTGAAAACATGGTTTGACGATATAGGCATTTCAAGAAATAGACCCGTCAATTGGCCACCAATATCGATCGATTTGACGCCATTGGATTATTTTCTGTGGGGTTACATCAAGTCACTAGTTTATGCCGATAAACTGGCAACGATTGATTCTTTGGAACAAAACATTGTTCGAATAATACGTCCTCAAGTGCTTGAAAAAGTGATTACAAATTGGACCTCTAGAATGCACTTTTTACGAGGCAGCCTTGCCATAAAGCTATTTTTCAAATATTTCAGCAGAAAGACTACGAAACTCCCGCTCTAGTTATTAAGATATTATTCTTAGTATTTATGTAATTAAAATTAATATTTTCAAATATTAAATGGCATGAAATGGTCTTTCAAATGAATTTAGTAAATCGTTATCAAGTTCATTTCTTTATATTTTATTTAAACAAATAATTTGAAACCGATGAAAAAACACGCTTATGTATTTCTTTTTTTTTGAAAAAATGGCTATAAGGTTTGGGACAGAATTCTTTGTTTTCTTATTTACGGGAGTATGGAAGTTTGATTGTAGGATTCGCTAGAAAATATTGGTTTTAAGATTTGCGGATCAAACTAATGGCAATTAAATGGACTTTAATTAGGTGCATTAAACTAGTCAAAATTAATTAAGGACGTTTTCATCGTTCATGCAATTAAGGCAAAGAACCGTAATCATTAAAAGTACTAAATAAGTAAGAAGATTATGCTAGTTAGGTAGTGCTTATCTGCGGTACCTAATGGGTTCCTATTCGATTCCAAGAAGCTATACTCAGTTCTCTGGGTGAGAACAATTGGGTTGCGCAATTGTAGCAGAAATACCTTTGCGTATATACGTATATACAAATTTGTTTTGTACATCGTAGTTTAAATGGATTCCCAAGCCAAGTTTCGATCAAATATTTACTAAGAACGTTTGCTTAGTTTTGTGTTTAGGAAAAAAAAGTCAACTAGTTCCGATGGTTTCTCTTAGCTTTGAAAAATGTTGTGAACATATAATGACATAGCATGTCAGTAGAAGGCCAATTTCCTTAAAAATAGTGCCTTCTTATTACAACCTGCCCTATGCAATATCAATTAATGTATGCTATATATGAATACGTTTAAATTCCATAAAAGCACACCTCTTTACCAAATCCACCACATGTTCGAATACTTTCAAAATCACATTGCATTATATGACTCAGATTTCAGTAAAGGATGATGTATGGAGCCAGTATCATATGCGGTTTAAATCTGAAATTTGTTGGCTTTCTGCAGAATTAACCTAAGACGTACAAATCTGGTGGTCCAGCAATCAAAGGGAGCTTTAGTAGATAAAACTTCTCTTTGATATATAAACCCGTCTTGTCAGTAGATTCCTTCATACTACTAAAACTTAATTAACTTGAATTCGCAAACAACTTAAAAAAGTTTTCTAAATACCCATTTAAGAACAATTTTGTAAATTACAACTAACCTGAATACCAATCCATATAGCCTAAAAACATGAAGATATTTGTTACAGCCACGCACCTAAACTACTGCAGCCATTCACAGACTATGCCTACCAGCAATTCAGAAGTAATTCAAAAAGATTTAGAAACTCAACAGAAACAACTCTCAAAAAAAGGGAACAAAATGACTTGTAATCACTTTAAACTCCTAGGAACAGAGCATAGAGAATATGAACTGGTGAATAGTGATCACTAGGTAATAAAAACATTTAATAGCTTTCATTTAATTGAAAACATTTAACTACATATGTAGATGTGCGTTCTTATAAAGCCTCAAGAAAACTAATACAAGTAAAGGGATAAACAGTAAGGTAATCGAAATCCCACACACAACTAACCGCATCTATGGTACAAAAACATATAGTAGAAACGAAATGAAACTAATGTACTTGTACAATGAGAAATATTCTGTCTTCCTTTGAATTTACTCAATGCTAAAGTTTTGATTTACTCAAAACTGAAGCTAAATTCTTTGTTTCAAGACATCCCTCGCTTTGTAAAATGCGCCAAAAATCATTGACCAAAATTATAATCCAATCGATTGACCTTAATCATAATATCATCATTTCTAATGTTCAAATAAAAAGTATACATACATACATACCAACGATCGATGACGACACAGGCTAAACTGCAGGGATATCGGAATGAAAATCAACTAAAATACAATTGAACAGCACAAAATATTGTATCACATAAATATTCCAATAGTAGATAACTCTTAGGCAATAGTGTTTCGTCTCACAGTCGATTCCAGTATATCAACAGCCACTGCACAAAAAACTGATACACAAAATCACCAAAAATCCGTTCGACTTTAGATTATCGCCTCCACCAGTGCACATCCCTATCCCTACTCAGGTGGTCCCCACGTACACTATACGATACGAAAACCACCGAACTACACCTAGGCCCGTACATCGTTATACATATACACTGTTATTGTTTGCGTTTCTGGTTTTGTTTCCGTTTCTGTTGCTGTTTCTGTTGCTGTTCCTGTTCGATGTGCATGTATATTCAACTAAGTAGCCATCGGGCAATAATTCCCCCCGATATAAAGCACGATAAAGCGGCCCGACCAGCAAAAACTCCAAACTGAAATATGGCGCTCGAGCTTGACCAGCACTGGCAATGTTTATGGAGGCCATCGACGTCACTCCACTCCCCATACTCCATACGCCATACTCTACAAAACAGAATACCACAGATCGCAGTATGCTCGCAAGGAGCAATTAAATGCTAAATCGGTTCGTAAATTAAAATTTAACAAGTGCAATACAACGACGCACGATAAAAGGCACAACAACATTTTGTTGCATGTCCGCGGAGGAACCGATGGTATTCCTTTACTCCTTGCCCTGGCTTTTATGGCACTTTGCTGCTGTATAGGTGCCGTGCTTGTATGTATAAGTGCATATACAATATTTGGCTGAGTGTGCGGCGGTGTTTGCCCTCCAATAAACATTTGTTAAGATTAATGTTTTGTTTATTGCGTGAATTAAATTGCACTCGATTACTCGTACCATTGTCTACCAGAGAGTATGAGTGTTGATTCGAGGCGTGGTAGATTATTCTTTGTTGATACATTGCGAGTATTTAGCTCGAGCACGTGAAGGCAACAATTGAAATTCATCGGGTGATACAATCGATCCTTAACTGTTTATTAGTTCACCCTTTAATGTTTAAGAATCGCTTAAGTATTTCCGTCGTCTACAGCACAGGTGTTCACAGACAAATTATCATAATTCCATTCTGTGGCACACCTTGTCAACAAAATGATAATCGAAATTCTAGAATGTGTCTTCCGTTATTACTCACAATGGCCAAACATTTCTAGTCATGACTCTTGAATTTAATGGACAGATGGCTGGGTGCAAGTTTAACATTGATGCAATAGAATACGCTTTAAAAGATTCTTTTGTGTTCAAAGATGTTTATTTTTTGAGAATACATTAAAAGTACGCTCGGAGAATTATGTTTTATTAGGTATTTTATGCAATATGTGCAAACAGATTTTTTTTTTCATCGTAATGACAGGCAACCCCATTATTCTCCTAATTTCAAAGACCTGTTGTTTGAAATATAACTCACTGTTCCATTAGCCCCCCTATCAGTTTGAGGCACAGTGATATCAAACCAGACTATCCAAGGCCTGTTTGCTTGATCGGGTTTCAACTTCTGGGGACGGTAGGGATAACAGATTATTATGAAAACACGGCGGTAGGGAAGTCAACTTTAACAGACATTTCTTCTGCACAGGCGGTGATCCCGGGGTGAACAGAAAATGTAGTCGCGTCGAGCAATATAATTCTTAAAGGAAATACAGTAGGTACTCTAAATTGAAGTCTCACTATAATGATGGGTAACATTTTTGAACCCGAATGCGAGCATGTTACGGCAACGTAAATTATAATATGCATTCAGAAAACCAAGGAGCGAGATATGGGAAACAGCTCAGGCTACTTGAACCTGCAAAGGAAAGCATATAAAATATATTATGAAATTACGGAACAGAATTGCTCGTATCATTTCAGGAGCTTAATTCCTAATATCGTAAGGGTGTCAACAATCAAAAAATTTCGAATTATGTAAGCAGCAGATAAAATAAATATTTAGGCATCGGTGGGATTTTAAAAGAGACATCAAAAGAGCAAATTGTAGTGGCTTGGTGCAGTAGGCACATCCGGTTAATACGCAAGACGGCCTGAGTTCAAAACTTGGTCAACACCGAAAAGAAAAATAAAGTAATTTACATTTCTAATGAGAGCACTCTTTCGGCGGGCAATAGCGAAATCCGAAAACGAAATCTTCTGCATAAGCATAAGTCTCTCTATCTCCCGCCATTGGGACACAAAAACAAGTTGTTAAAACCCTATTACGATGCATAAAACGATCACGCGAGCAACACAGAAAACAGGAGGGACTAGGAATTGGTCCGCTTAGGCCCTGCGCGATTAATATACATATTTAGGATGTCGGTCGAGATGAAGCGATGAATCATTTCACAAATTCAAAGACCGCTTTGAAGAAATGATTGCGAAATAGAAAAACTCAGCGGGATAAGATATACCAAACTCATGTTAAGTTGTAAGTACTAAACACCTCATTTGTTAAGCGACAAATTAAACCGTAATGGTTGATATTAAATCCAGATAGAATACCTTTAATATGGCACTGACATTTACTGACAGAACTTTTCGTTAAGAAACCAGAGAAAAACCAACGAAAACCGCTATTAGTCGAGAAAATAGACTGACATAACTTAAGTTAGGACGGAGGACAGTTCTAGGGGCTAATCTTGCGAGAACGACCCCAAAATGCTATAAACCGAGACGACGAGCTAATCCCACAAGTTATTCGAAATAACCTTGAAGAAAATTATATGGTTAATGCAAAAACACTGCTGGTGTTTCAAAAGGCCGACTCCCATTAAAAAAGGAAACGCGGTATTAGAACGATGAGACGTAAATGACGGTTAAGGCCAAAAGGCAAGCGTGAACTAAATTAGGGGGAGGTAGCGAAACCGATAATTTGTCCGATTACAATCATTATGGCCAAACCACAATATCGCGTTTGCGCAGTTGCGCTGACATAGTGAATAGAAACAATGGGTTCTTATGGAGCAATCGGAAATATAACATCAAGCATTTCTGACACTTGATCGTAAATATCGTAAGATCGATATCAAAGTCCTAGTAGGGGTACTCTCTACTTCGTCACGCGTTTGACAGCTATCGGCTATCAGCTCTACTGTCAGTTTTGTAAAAAAGGGAATTGAAATTTTGACATTATACGATACGTTGGTTTGTTCGATTTGTACCTACAGAGTAGGTAACCTCCAATATGTTGCCTTATGCGATTATTTTATTATGGTTTTCTTGTACAAAATAGTAATTTCAACTATGTATTTGTTGTTTTTCTTTAATTTATTAGTAGTTTATATAGTGTTATCAGTAGTTGCAGATACGCGGACGTTACGACCAAAAAACAACCTGGCAAATGTCATTGTCAGAATGTGAAACGCGCGTGAACTCGACCTTGTGATTTGGCCATTAAACTAGTGACAAGCGTCAAAATAAATGCAACGTGGTAGCATTAGTAAACGGACTAATATTTTCAACATTGCTCTTTAGATAAGATAACAACAAATGTATTGAAGATGAGCCGAGGCTTTAACAATATACACAAAGAGATATCACCTCTCTTGTTACTCATGACACTAGACTTTACAAAATTAAACAATAAAGTCAATAAATATACAAACAAATGAATCTTTAAAACGAATTAACCGGAGGCGTGCCGGACCGGAACATACACAGTTTATTCAAAAATTTTCAGGACTGATTAACAAAAAATAAATGGTCGCCAATGCAATTTAATCATCTTGTATGACAGACCATCCAACTTTGCCGCCATACGACTCGATTTAAAATTTAAGGAAAACAATAGATAGAAACATCGCGAAAGATTTATTGAATGACCATTAATATGAACAAAGCATTCAATAGAGTTCCCAGAGATGAGATATGGATAGAGGTTAGATCCCGCAAAGTACCAGAGATATGTATGTACGATGACGTTAAAAAAAAAATTAAAATGCACAACGGGAATAACGAAAGAATTCAAGGTTAATGAGTACAAGTTCGTTTATTTGCAATGTCGTTGAAATCTACGACTCTGGAGCGACTTTTTAATATTGCCGCTGATATCGCTGTCATAAGCAACGACATGATAGTCCTTCAGGTAGTTTTTAATAATTGAATAAAATCGCTGGTATATAAAGGCCAATAAACCGGTTGTACAAAGACCAAAATCCTGAATTCCTATTTGCTGAGCCAGAAGCCCAACTTCAGACCTTTACTTAAATGGACTGGCAAACAATTTCAATAGTTGGGGTTACAATTACAAGTATTACAATTTAGCTTGCAGAAAAATAACACTTCCACTTAAAGTTTGCCGTACATGGTAGTCGTCCAGCTTGAACATTATTAAAGCAACTGATCATCTTAAGGGTTAGATAATGAAAAAACCTAAGGTTTAAGCAGGTACATACGAGTATGTAACTTAACAACACAACCTGCGACATTTTCACGTATCGTATGAAAGATTATGAGGTGGACGTGAAATCCATATAGCTGTGGGGCTTAACTTTCTTAAATGCGTCCGCAAATATGAGTAGTTAGCAATAATGTTAAGTTTTAAGAAAAAAGAGCAATTATACTTGTGCCTTAATTAAGTAATCTAACGCTTAGTTGTGAGTATACATCTGCTTAGTGTCCTTAAAATCTGAATTTTAATTGAGTGCGACAATTGTAGCGAAACATTTTTAGTGACATTTCCACGAAAGTATTTCCCAGAATTTTAGTGAGCCCCGTAAGCAAACTAGATAACAATAAGTGAAAATAATAGATGAATAGTCTTAACCACTTACATTTTTCAACTTAACATTCTATCGATTATTGCTGAACGACAGACAGAATGTGTCTTTAAATTTCTCGGACATCTCAGATTAGTGACAATTCAAGTTGGTTTCTATTTTTCTACTGACTCTGATTGTCAGCAATTTTCTTCATATAAGAGCAAATAAAAGGCACAAAGATGCTTTCAATAGATTTCGGAAAATTTATATACAATCGGATAATCAAATAGGATAACTAGTTTTTTTTCTATTTTTATTTTTATTTTGTTTCCAGATTCTAGCACTAGGATATCAAAATTTTTCCAGTTAACAAATGCTGACCATTAACAAAAGTTAAGGAAGACATTAATGTCAGTGGTTTTTTCTATACAAGGTTAAAGCTTGTGAGAGATAAAAGTCATCGCGATTTCACATCTAAATAGAAAATATTATGACGTAAACCACCTCAGTTGTTTGTAGCTCTACTTTAAGCTTGGTATACATTTATAGGTACATTCTCGAACATAAGCTGTATGGAAATACGCATCTTACAGATCCAGCGTGGATGAATATTAGTGCTCCTTCATGATGTATTTTTTAAGCCAATCTATGATAATAAGGCAGTGATTTTACTTTGATACTACGTAGTATAATTCATACAACGTCTCTGACGACTGACCGACGAGGAGGCGAATATTTCACAGAATATTACATAGGCTTTTAATGAATAAGAATTTTAGTGTGTAGCCGTGGCGCAAATGGTAGTTTATTGGCTTCCCAATCGGACGGTCCGGGGCCCGAAAGACAAACATTTTTGCAGTCAAATAAAATCGGGTATTTAGTTTTAGTTCTAAGAGTATTCATATCATCTTGAGAGTTAAGTTCTTAAGAAAACTAAATATATATATGTAATAATATATAAATTACAAAAAAATAAAGCTAATAAAAACAATAATTTCCGGTTTCACAAAGGTTAATCTAAGGTAAATGTTTAACTAATTGTTATTGAATTCGCATTAGTATATTTAATTCTTTAGTTTCACTAACACCCAGATTACATTGTTCAGTGATCAGAGACGGTGCTGAGAGTGAAGTGAGATCACTCTTCTGCACTCGGAATCAAAACAAAGAGTATGGAGTTAGCTTTAAATCAAGACCTCTCTGCCTAGTGCATTACTTGTTTGGTTCCCAGAAGAGATTCGAGGAGCCCCGGACTCGCGAACATACGACACAGAGTTGTCCGTGGGCGAAGCAAGGCGTTCGGCAGTCGAGACCGACGGTCTTCAGCATCTGGTCCTGCGACTTGTTTAGGTTAGAGCGAAGCAGAGCGTGACGGAAAACTGGAGTTGTTTGAACTGAAAAGGGAAGTTGAAAAGAACCAGCGGAATTCGCAGGATGAAAACGTCTTCTACGCGGCTACATCTGGCTAAGATTTATTTTTGTGACGTTCCTCAGTAGTTTTTGACGCAGAGCCTGGTCTCATTGCATAGTTTCGGGGAACTCAGGTAGCGCATGAGCAATATAGACGCCCCAGCTTTTAATTTTAGCTCATGCGCAACGAGACCGGACACGTTCAATCAACTTCCTAAATTATCCCGTTATACCAAACAGCGGTCAAACTATTAAATAGTTTTAAAATTGTTTTTACCTTTGCACATCGATTACTCAAATAGGGTGCATCCGATTTAATTAAATTTCAATTCTTTGTAAAGCACTAGATGAGCACACTCATTTCTAAGCGACCGATATTAGTAGAATGAAGCTAGAGAGAATCTCTAAGAGATGAATGGTAACTAGTCGATAACATTCTAAATATACCTACACCGATTCGCTTTAACGATCATATCGTTTATGATAAACTTGAAGTTCGTGAAATTTTATATAATTGCCTATCTGAATCCCCCTACATCGACTTAAAGGAGTTGCAGTTCCCTAAGCACTCACTGCTCAAAGTACTCAAAAACGTATTTTTTTCTCACAGCCCTTTACAGGCTTAGAGTTGTTAAAAATGATAGCCATTCTAAAAAATTCATTTCCTGTGGGTGCCGCAAATGATCTTAACAATTATAGGACAATTTCGCTTCTTCCTTCAATTAGTAAAGTGTCGTCATCTTTCTGAATAACACATGTTACATGGATTTCAAAAAGCTAACGAGAGCATGGATGACAAAAGTTAGACAGCAGGTCTATTCGTCGATATTACCAAAGCATTTGACCTGGTAAATCATGAAATCCTGCTGAAGAAGATCAAAAATCCTAGGTTTCGAGGTTTTATGCTCAAGTAATTCGAGTTATATCGTCTTTCTATGTCTGTCAAAGAGTAAAGATTGAAGACACTAGGAGTGAAATAAAAGTTATAAATCTATCTGCTCTGGGATCTTTCTGATCTATATAGGTATTAACTCAATATTGAAGCTACCTTTCATAGGCTGTCTCACTACTTTTATGTCTGTGTCATCTGGCTTAACCTATGGCTCGGTAAGTCCTCCAGATTTAGCTGCTGATGTGAATTCTGATCTGGACCTGCCTAAAACGTGGTTTGCTGTTCATAAATTGATAACTATGTAGTTCTAAAGCAAAAACAAGGCTTTTCAGTTTTTCGGCGCAAAATGATTTTCATCCCGTTTTTTTTGTTTTTTCCTACACCTGAATGCGAAATACTAACTGCAGCGAAAAATGTTTCTAATTGCAAACATTATAAGATTTTGGTACCTGGGCTTATTTTAGATTCTAGGATGCATTTCAACAACCACATAGACAACTTAAAGCAATATTTTTTCGCAACTCTTAGGAATTTCTTTTAGCTTAACTGCTCGAAAAACCTTCCTAAAATAATTTGGAATGGAATCTTCCAATTTCTTACCCTTTTCTCAAGGCTCAATTAATTCTTTTTCTAAATAGAAAATTATATAAACTAAAGGTCACCCAAACCTTTTTAGTTTGATGCATTTTGTTAACTTGTAAGTGGCTTTTAATAATATTTCTGTTAATGAAATATCAAAGTTAAGGCTTAATTTTTGAATTTAACCTAGGATAAGTTGAATTATTGTATTTTGTTACTAGTGAAAATAAAATAAATAAACTAAAAAAAAAAAATTAATTATTGTACAATCCAGCGAAGATCATTGGAACCGATGATACTCATACACCAGGGAGCATTGAAAACAAAAACCGATTTTTTTGTTTTTCCTTTTTCTTTTTCATTGTTTCTCCTTGGAGCGAACGTGCGTATGCACATACGTATGAAGTTTGGTGTATATGCCTTCGCTAGCTCGGTGACTACATCCCTCTGGTTCTGAACTACGAGTATGTGAGTAGTACAGACATACATGCATAAATATATTTGATGTAACAGTTACAATTTTTGAAAAATTCTAATTTTGGAATGTTTCTTTAATTAATCGGTTGTATTGAACCGATCGTAATGAAATATATCGCAGTTTTTAAGTTGAGAAATGTACTATACAGCAGTTCTAACCACGTGTTTTCATGATGCTCGGACAAACAGATAAGCAGACCAAGAGACAAAAATTCAAAATATGGTGTACTTAAATACAAATATTACTCACTATTTTAACAAACAAATTTTTTAACAGAATTCTCTCTTCGATCCTCCAGTTGGTAGCAACCGGCAGAGCCCTGACATCGACAATTGCATCCCTGGAAAATCCAATCAACAATAAATGACTTATTCCCTGTTCCGGTGTCTGTCATTTAATCTCATGTACTAAGTTTGTAGGCGACTTCATCTTCCTCGGTGAAGACAACAGCTTAAGTTTCGACTAGTTCCAGAAACCACCATAAAAATACAATAAAATTTCTATCTGGATGTAGCCACATTACTTTAGCGACATAATAAAATGATCAAATAATATTGCGATGACTGGAAGTTGAAGATCAACTTTCAGAAGTCGGAAACTAGTATTCTTTTCAGGACACCTTTGTCTGGGGCTTCTGCGGATACCAGACAGAATTGACGTAAATTTTCGATCGTGGGGCAACACGGTCATGCACTTGCTTGTCGAAATGTAGTCAGATACGTTCGGATATGGTCAGACCAATACCTGTATTTTAATAAACATGTAGATGTTGCTGCGGCCAGAGCCAAATGTCCTTTTGCCCTTACTAAAAAACTGTTTTATAGCAGCCAACCCGATGCGGAGGTGAAAGTAATCTATTACATGGTCCTTATCGGCATATGATTGTATTTGGATGTCACGCGTGGTTTAACGTGAGGGCAAGTTTGATGGAAAAGATTCGGCTGAACTCCCGAGTTGGAATACATAAAATATTATCCTAACGAGGTCTTGTACAACAGGGAGAACTAAATAAGAGTGGACATTCCGTTATTTAGCTGAATCGAAGACACATTGCTAAACCAATGGCCTCAACGAACAGAAGAACCTGATCTCCGGAGCTTATTACTTAATTATCTATATCATGAAAGTATGCAATTTAACGGCTTTATTCCCAGAGAGGAGTTCCTCTACTTTGATAAGAAAAGTCTCTGGTCCGGAAGGGTGGTAGAGTGTCGCGATTTGAGGGATGTTGCACGTCAGCACTAAGAATTGTGGTAGCTTGCTGAAGAAAAGGAAACTGCTTCGTCGTCTCCTTTTAATTCGCGGTAGCGTCATTAGGACGCAAAGACGGTATGCTTAATTTGTAAGCGACGGCCGGCTTACATAGTGTAAATAAGTTAAGATAGTGTGCAATGCAAAACAAAAAGAAAAACTTATTTTATTACGTAACGTGGTTTAAAATAATGTAAATAAGTTAAGAATTATTTTAAAGCAGTTTTATGTTTTACACATATTAATGTCTATAGATAAAATGTCCTTTTACTGAGTTTTTATTAAAACAATTTTTATTTTTTTTAGTCCTAAATATACACTTACAAAATATAATGAACTGGAAAAATTAAATCAGTTAAGTTACGTCGAAAAGCCCTTATAGGGCGTGTGAATAAAAATAAGATAAATTGAAGTTAATTAAGCTAGTTTTTAAGCGTTTTTTGTTTGGCAAGTAAGAATTAATAAATGAATTCCAATAAAAATGTATGACACAAATAAAAAGTACATAAGTACTTATACATATATATATATTGTATATACATAACACTAAAGCTTGATAAACAGGGTGTTTCAACCAAAAGTGTAGGATGTGAAAGGTCTATTATCTTACAGCTGATGCAACGGACGGTGAATGGAATATATCGCCGCAGTAAAGGAAAGTGGCGAAAAGGAGCAAATACCTCCATTCGGTACCATTCTGAGGAGTTTAACATCTTTACAGCCACATTACACCGACTTTGGACTAAAGGTTTGGCTCTCCATGCGTCCAATTAACGCAAGAACTGACGCCTGACAACCACCAGCAGGCTCGTACTATCTCGGATTGGGTCATATAAAACATTCAGACTGATATTGAGGTACATTTCTACATTTTGCTAATAAGCAAAATTGCCGTATATGGGGCAACGAAAATCCACCAGTGATTCAGGAGTACGAGTAACTGTTTGGTGCGGTTTATGGACCGGTGGTGTCATAAGGCCGTATGGTCAATGGAGCGCGCTGCCGAGACATGATAAACAATTTTTACTCGAGGATATTTCTACAGACAACCTCTACTTTCAACAAGGTGTTGCAATATGCCATACAAGTAGCGGAATAATCGACTTCTTGAGCACGAAGTTGCCTGGCCGCATAATTTCGCGTTTAGGAGACACCCATTGGCCGCCAAAATCGTCCAACTTTAAACCGTTAGGTTTCTTCTTTTGGGGATATGTTAAAAGTAATTCCAATTCTAAAAGCGAACATGGAAGCCGCCATCGCCAAGATGGAGCCCAAATTATGAAAAAATTGATTGAAAATTTCGAGAAAAGGATGAGGGTTTGCAACCAGAGCCTAGGCGGCCGTTTGGAATGTATTTTGTTCCATAAATAATCCTCATGTATCTACTTTATAAAGCAATAAAGGTTTCAGAGATATCTCAATAATTGTTCGTTTTATTTAAAAAAAAACACATCGTACACCCCGCCACATGGGCATAGTACCACGGGACTTTACAAATTTATTTGAATTGTATGCTTTGAAAATAAAATAAACAAATCGTACACCATTTGTTCAAACACACTTTATTTAGATATTTGCTCTTATTAGCTCATTATACATAGAAGTCATTGTGCTCCAATCATCGATCTTAAAGTCCTCTCATCCCTGAATATTATCTGCAAAGGCTGGCGCAAATAACTCGCAACTTATTGTTGCATTGAATGTCAGGATATCTAATATTAAATGACTTGAATTCATCAAATGATGACACAAGCCAAATATGGTTCCACTATGGACGTTCCATTCAGACCATTAGCTATTCCCTTTTTCAGCAACTTCTGCTCTGATCCTGATGGATTGACGATTATTTGATTTTAGAACTACAGTCTTTAGCAGAAATTTGAACACCTCCGCTCTTCTCTCAGTAAAAACATAATATCGTAAATACAATGAAATTCTAATTGAGTGTGTCAATTTCAATTTTCCTTTTTGGAGATACTAAATTCTGCAAGCTATACTTTATGACATGACCACTTTATGCTTTAATCGGAGAAGAGTCAAATATTATTGCCTTAACTCTTACAAAGAAATTTTTCTTGTGCATTTCAAAACTTTACCACTAAAATGGTTTATGCAGAGGTTTTCCATAAGAAGATACCTAAGGTCAGGACAGCTGATGAAAACATTGTTCGTGTCCAGTTAATCTCTCGCTTACTTTTTGCTCGTTTTCACACAATTAGTCATGTTTTCCCTATATGCATATTATCTAATTAACCTTTTTGGGTTCTATTCCTTCCTTAGATTGCAATCCCGCACTCGTTCGAAGTAAAGCCTATGCATCGTCTGACAAGGGCAGTTTCGATCAGACACCTAATTAAACTGCACTCAAAGCACTTTTTTCTTGTTTGTTTCTTTTTTATATTTTATGTATTGACAATTTTTAGTCACCTTAATACTTCTGATTGATTCACGAACATTTCCTATTTAAGCTGTAACATATGACTATGTGGACTGTTTGTGTTCATAACATTTTATCCATCCTCAAACACTCAAACATGAATCATGAAAAAAAAATAATTCCTTGAAGTATCATCGTTACTTCAGTTTCTCTTCTGATCAAATGTCTCGTGTTGGTCGGTCGGTTGCGTCACACGTACTCAGACACATACGAGTAGCAAAATTGTTACCTACCACTTTTCCAGTTCCACAAATTGACACTCGCATTTGATGTCACCTCAAAGGATGAGGATTTTTCGCGACCGGATGTGCCCGAACAGATTGTTTATTTTCTTTGGCTAAGCCAAGGCATAAAGATGAGAACCATCAATGCCGATACCTGTGCCGAGAGTGTTTTCAACTTCTTGCCAGTGCTGTGACATGTCAAAATGACTGCGAACTAAATGTGGCTGTTGTTGCACGTTGGGGATTTTGAAACCAAGTATGAATGAATTGCCTTTTGACGCCGTACGGTCCAGCCGTATTGGTACACAAAAACAGAAGACGAAAAAAAAAAAAGAAATGAAAAAGTCAAAAACCTTGATTCAGAGTGTTTCTTGAATGAAAGATAGGAGCCTCGTCGACATGAATGAACCATTGTTTTAGCCTCGCACCCGAGGTGTTCTTATCGAATCGGGACAATCTCTCCAGCAGCACAAGGCAACAAAAAAGAAAACCTCAAATTCGAAATTGACTGCCATGGCACATCGTTTGGATCCCTTATACGGAAAGGCAACCGAACTGTAGTATAGTAATGATGGTAATGGTGCTGGCACGGATACTGATGGTACTGATGGTGCTGATGGTGATGATGGTGGTGGGGGTGGCATTTGATGGTAGGATCATTCCAAATTGCAATTCCATTTCAATTCCAGAATGTCTTCGATATTCAGAGCTATGTCGTACGCTTAAGTATGTCTATCTGTCTGTTTGATGACTGATAATCTCCCTTAAGGCAAAGACGTTATGGCATAGCGTAGCATCAGCACTGACAGGGAAGATTTGCTTTGGTGTTTCACTGTACACTTTACAGGGTGTAATGGATTTTCCTTTCAAAATCTTTTGTATTAAGGAGCAGTTGTCGAAAGTGTCTTTCTGTTTCTTCAATAATACTTGTATTGTAACGAAAGTTTTATTTGAGCTTAAGTCAGGTATACTCGTAGCACTCCCTGTTATGAAAAGATATATGTATGTAGCTATGCACATACCAGTACAAAAAAATAAATAAGTAAATAAATTGTTGGTGCGATAGTAAGGGGTGAACCAAGGCCTAGTCTCTCCCACTCAATATTATTTACCTGTCACGTTATGCAAAGTGTGAGGTGATCTACATATTTGTAGTCTCCACACTACAGCTCATCATTCATCTTTAAATTTCTCTTTCAAAATACAAATGTCAATTATTTAAATATGATCCTCACCACGAATATATTATTGATACAGCATTAGGAGCCAAAGACTTTAATGACGTACAAATAGATAGCAACCAATTTTCTTTGCATTTTTAAGACCGGTAAAAAGTACTACATTTTTATAACCCCGAGACTATATGGACAAACTCGGACGTCACGAAGAAGAACTACATAGATGCCTTTGCATGCATCCTAATAATAATCAACCTCATTTTATCATTACAGTGTCAGTAGATCTTGTCCAAGGAGCAAATACTAGACGGAAATGTTTAAGAATGAAGAGGCAATATCGTAGCAGATTCACAGTCCGTAACCACTGCGACTTGGGAAAATAAATAAATTGAAAGCCCGTAACTTAGAAGCTTAAATACATAGTCTACAAAGCAAGTATCCTAACATTACTGCCATATGATCCCGAGTCCAAGAAACAATACAGCAGAACGGATACTAAGAATATTCTAACGCCACTGAAGGTTGCTACGATTTGACCTGTTAAAAGCGGCTGGTCATAAGGTCCTGATTTGTGGCAGAACTAACGGTAGTCCACGATAGACCATGGGAGTCAAAGATCCTCGGTGGTAACTGGGAAAGGGTTGGCCACTTATGTCAACGTCATTGTGGCTGTAAACCATGACAGAACTTAAAGTCGCAGGAAATGTCTTCCACTTGTGGTTGACCCGATATAGATTTGCAATAATTGGTGGGTGCCGTGACTCTAAGAACGGCAAGAGGTTTTAGGTCGCCCTCGACTCAAACCAATAGTGGAACTTTTTGCTTCTAACACATGTTCCGAATTGGTATCAAAGGAATGACAGTAAACTCTGGCCATGCGTATCCTGAACCCTATATATGTGTCGGCATCCAGTGAAATTAAGTAATTCTGTAACATATGATCACATAAACTAGAAGAGTCGTTCATCTTGAATCAAAGTTTTGTCATTGCGTAGATTAATAAAAAGGAAGATGGGTGCCCTGTGACTTTTCAGTGACTGTTAACATAGTACACCGTTTGCTGACACTATGTGGTGGTGATGACCAATCTCACTCTGTTTAAGAATCCTTATTGTATCCTTTCAATATTCATGCTTTACTCTTCATATCAGCACAGCTCTCAAAATATAAGGATCTCTTTGACCCGATTATGCTATGTGGCACTAAAAAATACACCGCGCACTGTACAGTTGGTTCCTTGCCGGAAATATTTTAGACCTGATCATTCAAAACAGTTGTAAAGAATTCATCTAATAGTACATTAGAACAAGATAAAATGCATAGTGTTTACAAAACAGTATCAGTTGCTTCCCTGCTGGTCTCGTCACAGTGGACAACTATTATTTTAAAGTAGTGAAGAAGTTGGTCTGGCTCGTATTTAACACAAATGACGCTTTAACGGAAATTTGAAGACGAAACAACTAAAAATTCCCAAAAGACTAAGTTGATGGCTGGTCAGTTGTACTCAAAGTATGATAACACTGCATCTTAGAAGTTCATCGAGTCACAGCCATCTGGCTCTAGTCGCAAGGAAAGGCCTAGTTAGGAAAACCTAACTAGAATCAAGAAAGCAGGAGTGACAAACTAACTGGGTAAATGGGATTTCAAAGACTAGAGAAGACTGTGCTTTTAACAGACTCGTTAAACGGGCTGCCATATGCAAACATAATAGTAACTCATAACTCCTTTAAAACGCAAATTATACTTATATTAATAGAAAAACATATTTGGAATATGAAAGACATTTTTTGACCATCGGTAATCTGGAAATTGCTAACTGTTCTATAACTAGGATTGCACCAGTAGTGCAATATTCATCTTTGTAGCGGTAATCCCTGGTTACAGCACGAGTAAATCGATAAACCAGCTAATAGCCAATAGGTTGACGACCCTAGAAAACTATTAAAGTACATCGATCATCGCATCTGCACTAAAAATGTTTCAACACTTAACAGACCGCTCATAGTATAATAAATAGCAGAGATCCTCAACTGTTACTTAACAGACATAACCGCCATCCAAGAAATGTGATGGACAACTTTACAAATGATTGCTTCTACGAGCTACTCAACAGTACCTACGTGTATGTGCAGAGCGGACCTCCAGAAAAGAACGAGAAAGACTCGCGAGGACTACGAAAAAAAAGGGGAAGAACTTAAGCTCCTCAGCAGAAAAAAGAAAGAGCATCACGAGTGCTTGATGGAAATGTACTAGAAGAATGAAGTTACCAAAAATAACACAAATATGCGAAAGCTGTAAACCTGAAAATAAATTTTCACGGACGGAAAAGTAAACTTCATAGCAGAACAACAGTTTCTCCTGCATGCTTTTAAACGGTGATGACGAACAACTTTCCACCGCCAGGCAGAATGAGCCACTCAACCTGGACGAAGACAGACACATCTCGGTCCACCCGACCAATATGAAGTCAGAACAACAATTTTCAAACTCACGTCTAATGAAGCTGCTGGAACCAATAATTTAACTTACGAGCTTTTGATTGGATACGGGGTTCAAAGCAACGCATCCCTAAAATTTGGGTCTGCGAAAGTATGCTCGACGGAGGGAACCTCAGCATTGGTTGGCCTATCCTAAAGAACGGATATTCAATGAACTGCGTTAAGTGCAGGGGAATAAGCCTCATCAACATTGCTTATAAAATCTTGGCTGCTATATCAAATTTTCACATTCTAAATCCATACACATCAAATCTTCATCAATTTCAATGCCGCATATGACAGAATCTTTAGAGACGAAGTATACAGTGATATGTCTGGTTTTGACACCATTGCCAAGCTCATATAATTATGAAGGATGCCGATGGAGAATGCACTCTGTTCCCTGGTAGTCAAGACACTCAATGGCCGAAAAGAACTTAGACAGGGCGATGCGTTGTCATGCAATTTTTTCAGCAGCATTTTTAAAAGATTGTGCGAAATTAGCAAGGCAGCTGCAGAGGGCCACACTTTTTAAAAGTCTCTTCATTTACTCCAATACAGAAACGAATTGATATAATCAGAGCATTTATAATATAATCTGATATAATCAGATGTCGCTTAAGCGACATCAGCGTTTGACGAAGGGATAACAAAATATATGCTGTAAACAAATAAATGCTGTTAACTACGTCCAGGCAATAATGGCTTTATATACCTTGACTCCGCTATAAACTCTGCCAAGGATACCAGCGAATAAATCATGCGAAGAATCGCTTTTCTTAATCTTTGGGCGTAGAAGGCAATTGAGTAGAAAAGCCCTCCCTCTGATCGAGGACCATGATCACCCCAGTCCTGCTTTACGGCAAAGAATCTTGTACACTGACGAAAGCTTGTGACAGACGAAAATGGTCTCGCGCATCCAGAAAAAAGTTCTTCGGGTAATAGTCGTTCCGTTTGCATCAATGGAGAATGGAGTAGATATTTCAACAGCGATTCAGTCTTACATAGCTCCGTTAACCTGAGCGAAGGAAACCAGAGCCCCGGCTCGGAAAGCTTTCGATTCCAACAAGAAGGACATCGTAGTGGTAAAGGACCTCTGCCAACTTCGAGTGCGTAACTGCAGGCAACTGGCAAAAGACCGCGCTATCTGAGGAGGCATGTTAGCTGAGGGCCTGCTCCACTCCGAACTTCAGCGCTATATAAGTTAGTAAGTAATTAAGTCTGATTTTATTATTGGGAACATGAGCCTAAACATTTTAAACCGATCTGCATTCTCAGAAAAATACCTATCAATGATGTCTGCTAATGGATTAGAGGGTTGTATAAATGTAACTACTAGGCTTTCTATTTTTTCTCAATCTTGTATCGACCATCTTTTTGACAATATTTCCAATTTTGCTTTGATTAACACGATATCAAGTTTTAAAATCACTGCATGACACGTCTCTTTTCAATGGTAGACAAGTGGTGAAATCAACGGATTCGAACACTTGCATAGCAACAACCAGAATTCATTTTAAAGCACATTAGCTGCGAGAAAACTGGTCCGCTGTATACAATGGGAATTATGTCTCCAGAACGTTCGATTTATTCTGTAAGAATAATATTGTACTTAAACGATCACGATGAGGTGTGTTCGGTAGTGTTAGAAACAAGATATAGAAATAAAAAAAAAGTTAAGACCTTGGAAGTCTGATTTCCCGCTGAAAAAAATTCTTAAACAAATAAATTACCTTTAAAATATAACAAATGGCCCAATAATGTTCTGCAAAGCACATGAGAAAATAACTAAATAAGTTTCCATTAAGGTTCCTATTTGTAAAGAGAGTTATTATATAGATAAAATTTACAGAGCTAAAGCATTAATACTTCTAAAGACTTGATAATGACTTAAATTATTAAATTAGCTTAAATAACTTACAAATAATCTTATTCTATCTTACTGGCCCCATGCGGGCACTCTAAGTTAAACATAATACTTAATCTATGTCTTTCGACGTTTCTTACAGACTATTTTTATTTTTGTTGTTACATTTATTAAAACTAAAACTAAGAAAATAAAATTTAAGTAGAAAAACTTAGTATATGGACTTTTCGGTTATACTATAAAACTTAAAACTAAAGTATAAACTACCTAAAACTCAATCTTAACTACTTAATCCTAATTAACCTATCTAATGCTATACCGTATTTTAGAGTGTTACCCACTTCTGTTCTAATATACTTTTTTTTTTGTTTTTTTATTTTTTTGTGATTTTTATTTTTTATTATTTTTTTATTTATTTTTTTTAAATTTTTTTCTTAAATCTACCCTAATTCTACCTAACAGTATGTAAGCCGGCGACGGCTAATCAAATGTGCAGAAGACCGACTTTGCTTCCTATGAAGCTACGTATTACTGGAGGAATTCGACGACGAAACTACCCCTCCTTCATCTAGCCACCAGAATTGTTGGTGCTGCCGAGCAGCATCCCTTATAGCGCGACTCCCTACCGACCTACTGAACCGGAGACGCTCCGCACTGCCATGTGCGACTTTTCTGTCGTAGTTGAGTCGCCTGTCCGCAGCTGTTCGAACAACGTGGAAGATTAGCGGAACCGCCAATCTGTCCTGGATCAGACCTTTCATATCTAGGTAGAGGAACGCTTCTGGAGGAATGAAGCAGTCAAAGCGAACTCTCTCATGATACATATAATTAGGGTAGTAAGCCCCGGAGATCAGGTTTTTCGATGAGGTCATTGCTCTTGCAATGTGCCTTCGAGTCAACTTAATGACGAAATTGTCCACTCTTATTAGGTTCGCCCTATTGTACAAGACCTCATTAGGATAGAATTTTATGTACTCAGACTCTGGTGTTCTGTACAAACGAAGACAAGTCCTAAGACAAGCCCTCTCAAACACCCGAATCTTTTCCAATAAACTTGCTCTTACGTTGAACCACACGGGACATCCAAACACAAGCATAGGCCTGATAAGGGCCATGTAGCAGATAACCTTTACCCTCGCATCGAGTTGGCTGTTATAAAACAGTCTCTTTGTGAGGGCAAAAGCACCTTTGGCTCTGGCCAGAGCAACATCTATATGTTTGTTAAAATACAGATATTGATCTAGCCAGATCCCAAGGTTTCTGACTACATTTCGACAAGCAAGTGGCTGCCCACGCTGCCCCACGATCGAGAACTTTCTCCAATTCTTTCTGGTATCCCTAGAGGATGCCTTCTAAACAAAATGGTTTCCGACTTCTGAAAATTGATTTTCAACTTCCAGTCGTCGCAATATCGTTTAATTTTATCGAAGTCACGTTGCAAGAGTATATTAATGACCTCAATCTTTGGACCTGTTCTGTACGCGATTAAGTCGTCTGCGTACGCTATGGCATGGTGAAGTGAACCTATAAGATCACTTGTGTAAATGTTGAATAGGATCGGAGAATTTACCGCACCTTGTTGCAGACCGTTTTTAATGGTAAATGTTCCAGCAGAAGTCACATCGCCATTCTTCACGATGAACTGTCTACTGGAGAGCATATCGAAAAGAATATACAGCAGTGGTTTACTGTTGCCCAACCTCTCCAGCTGGAAAACGAGTCCTTCTAACCATACGGTATCGAAGGCCTTCTCCAAGTCAATCAAGCAGGCACCAGTGCACTGATTCTTGCCTTTGTTCCATTGGCTATCAGAAACCAGTCTAGACGCAGCATGAATGATATCATGCCCCGCCTTGAAACCGAACTGATTATCCGGGACTATATGTTTGTCCTCAACCCACTTAGTCAGGACTCTATTGATCACCTTCTCGAAAACTTTACTGATGTTTGGAAGGAGACTGATCGACCGGAGATTCGCCGGATTCGAAGTATCTTTATCCCTTTTGGGGATGGGATGTACCACCGAAGCTTTCCAATGCACTGGATAATATGCATTATTCATTGCATTATTAAACAGGGTGATATAAATGTTCACCGGTTCTAGAGGGAGATGTCGAAGCACAATGTTCGGTATTTCATCGGTTCCCGCTGATTTCTTACTTCTAAGCGAATCGAAGATCGTTTGGAGCTCTTCCTTCAAAATGAACGGTGGTAGTACCCTATCGTTGGTGATGGCATTATTTGCCATATTTTCGTCACTGAACTGGGTGAAACCCGAGCTCTCGAATCGCCAATTCACAATTTCATTTCGCAGGTAGGAATTGTGCACAAGGACTCGATTCTCCAGATCGTGGTTCGGGCCAATGATAACATTCGCCTTGTACACTTCCTGGAAAGTCGCTCCCATAGCCTCTACCTGTTCCTGCGGATCCTCGATCACAAAGAAGCTGTCATCATCAACAGCCTCATTTGGATCTATGCCCTTTGTTTCTAGTATTTGTTCGTCGTGCGGGCGAATATAAGACACTGAAGGTCGTTTTGATTTTTTCTCCGAAATATTTTATTTATATGCGGGAACATATTCGGGTTGCTGGTGTTTACAGCCCGAATTTTATTGTTCCAGTACAAACTTACAGATGCTCTGTAATTTTCTTTTATTAATACTTGGAGGTTTTTGATCGACGACTTTAGCGTCATAATCTCCGAGTTATGTCTATCAGTAAACTGTCTGTACAAGGTTTTTAGCCTTGACAGCAGTCTACTTTTATGTCGGTGCAATGCGTCAATGGTTGCGTTGCGGAATAAGTCTTCGTTGTCAGTGTATTGATACCGAGGTATCGTTTTGTCCATTATTCATTTAATTGTCTCGTCCATTAGCTTTAGATATCTGTCAATCTCCTCGTTTGACAGATTTCTATTGGACGGCGGTTAGAGCGAATTCGAGGAGAGTGCTCTCGTCATTGTTCTGGAGAAGTGTGTCCAACGCACCCTACTATAATTGTAGGCATGCCTTTGAACAAACTCGTCCAATTCCGCAGCTTCGTTCGGAACGGTTATAGGTGTATTCATGTGTCGAATAGCAGGAGATCCAAATAGGACCCGTGTCTAGGAAACGACGGACTGTCCGTCGCCTTAAGGCCGAGTCGATACATCACACTGTGTTGACCCTACCAATTGAATAGTACGTTCCCTCTAGTATTTGGTGTATTATTTCCCCAATCACTATGTTTGGCATTGAAGTCTCCGCCGATAATAAAATAGTTGTCTTCCAATTCCAGCCTCAGAAATCGAAAAAGTGTCTCGAGCTCTGAGATAAATAAGGTGGATTGAGTAGCCTTAGGTGCATAGAAAGACACCATGTACAACCGCTTTCCACTACGGAGAGGGATATACACGATGCATGCTTCCAGCACCAGGAACCTACATACTACACGACTGTATACTCTTTTAAAACGTATACCTTTTCGTACGAAAATCGCAACGCCACCTCCCTGAATGGAGTTGGGTCGGTTTCACGGTACTATTTTGTATCTTCTGTGCCTCATATTGTGTCTTTTCGTAAGCTTAGTTTCGCTAACCAAAAGCACATCAGAGGCTTGGTCGTTAAGCAACTTAAATAGTGCGGCTCGTCGTTCGAGCCTTATCAGTGAATTCACATTCACAGCAAGGACCTTCAGGGTTTGCTCCGCCATGTACGTACCCATTACGACTGGAGGTGCGTTAAGCCCGGCAGCAGCGCGTATATTTGATCTAACCGCTTAGCCTGTTCCTGTATTTGACGCTGAAGCTGAGCCATCTGCCCCTGAATAGAGAGCAAGATAGCCAGCATGTCAGGTACAGGTTCCGGTGCTCTAGGCGCTGGGGCCTGAGAAGCTACCTTTGGTTGTTGTACCGTATTTCCCCTACCTGCCGCCATTTGGGCGTAGGTAACATGGGGAGTAACGGCTGGTGGTTGTGCCTGCACGAGTGGACGTTTAACTTTCTGCTGCCGAGCCAGATTTACTCTTTTGATGTATTGGAATTTGGGCCAACCACGATAATTTGCGGTGTGTCCGGTGTTCCTACATAACGCACAAGAGAGTTGGCTTTTTTCTGATGCTCCGCCCTTACCTAGAGCGCATTCCTCGGATTTGTGGTTCTTTCCACACTTCACGCATCGAGGCTGCATTTCGTAGTTCGACGCGGCGTGCCCAAACCTTTGGCAGCGAACACATTGTAAAATGTTTTCACTCCTTTTTAATTTTTCCCAGTGTACAACCTGGTAGTCTAGGACTTTGATGCTCCTTAGACCATCCAGTTTGCTGTTGGGGCTTAGCTGAACCAGGAAGAACGGTAATTTCGGCTTCTCCCTTTTGGCTCTAGCCGTGACGAATGGCTTTGCCCCTACGAATTTGAGCTCTTCGCACTCCTTCTCTTTCAGCAGCGCAAGGACCTCCTCCGGATCAGTTGACGGTTCTAGTCCCCTCAGCAGAATTGTCTGCAGCTTTTCACCTTTCGGCGTGAAGGAGAAGAACTTGTTAAGGGATTCGACGACGGGAATCCCTTAACAAGTTTTTAATTTTGTGGTAGCGCTCCACTGTGTTACAGTGGATCGCGTGCCTATCTTGACTTAGTCTTTTAATAAAAAAATTGTTGCCAATGGCCGACTTACATAATTCTATGGTGTCCTTGAGCTCCAATTTGAAAGTGTTAATTGGAGGCACTTTCTGCTTAGTGGGTTTCTGCACTTGCTGTTGTTGTTATCTCTGCTGCTATTGCTTTTGCTGATGTTGTTGCTTCTGCGGTTGTTGCTGCTGCTGTTGTTGTTGTTGTTGTTGTTGTTGTTGTTGTTGTTGTTGTGTTTGTTGTTGCTGCTGCTTTTTGGGCCGCTGTTGGTTTTGAGGTTGCTGTGTATGATTTTGTGTTTGTTTTGTCTGTTTTGACTGCTTTTTCTGTTCAACGTTGTCCGTCTGTTGTTGCGATAGGTGCTGGCTTACAACTTCTTGCTGTTGTTGTTGTTTTTGTTGCTGGAAGCTTTGCTGTCGCTCCATTTCTCTTCTTGCAGTTTGTTTCGCTTTAATGGCGAGCACTTTGTTCGTTAGCTGCCTGATGCTACTATTTATAGCCTCGAGTTCTTCATCTTCGTCGTCGGATTCTGATGCAGCTAGAGATGCGAAGCTGTCGTCGCCTCCCATGTAACGACCTTCGCCACCATCGGATATATATGGGTATTCGTCATTGTCCGACTCCTGACCCATTGGATTTACTGCTGCCGTTGTTGACGTTGAAGGCGCCGTCTCCCTTAATCCACCTGGCAGCTTTTCGGTGGATTTTGATAGAGAGGGGTGCTTCACCAGATTGGGGGTTGACCTTAGCTTCCTCCTACGTTTGGCACTTCCCTCGGCTATCATAATTGGTAGGTTGCTTGATATGGCATCATGATCGGCTTTCGTGCCACTAGCTTTAACCGCTTATGGGAGAGCGGAACGCTCTCTATCACTCATCACGTGATTCTTTTTGCACTATACTATAAAAAAAAAAAAAAAAAAATGTCTTGGGCTGGCAATCGAAACCCCGGACCACCCGATTATGACTCCGATTCTGCTACCACTGGGCTAACCGGGTCCCCACACAATATGTGTCTAAATAAAAAACTAAAATATTTTCACTTATCGCAAGACAAAAGACGAAACACTTCCGCACTCTACAAAAGTCAGTGAACGACTGAAGCATTTGCTACTACCACTACACCACGACCACCCCAATTAGAGTGTCAAGAAAGTGTTTTTACATATTTTTCTCTAACATTTAAAAGTCGTATTCCTGAGGTATTTTTGACCATTCTTCTTGAGTAAATTGCGTCAACTGATTTCGGGTCTTAGGACTTATTTTACTCACCTTTTTTTCAAATATGCCCACAAATTCTTTATAGGATTTAGGTCTGGGCTTTGGGCAGGTGTATTGAGCACCTTGGTACAGTTGTGAAGCAGCCACATCTTAACTGTGTGCTCCTTATGTTTGGGATCATTGTCCTGGTAAAATATGGTTTTGTGGTACAATCACAGTCGTCGAATTTAAGGGCACTACTATTCAAGTGAGATCGCAAAATGATTAAATACTGCTTCCATGTGACCATCAATAAAAACTAGGTCCCCAACCCCTATGCTCGATATACAAGCCCACACCATAGCGGACAATTTACCAAATTTGACTGTTTATGTTTATTTGGTATTATATTTCTTTTATCCAAGGTTGCCGCCACACTCTATTGGCTCCCTCGCATTTCTTTAACAAAAGTATCTATTATAGTTAGTTAGTTAGTTAGTTGACTTTTATTTCCATTAAATGTTTTACAATGTAACGATTAACCTAAGTCTTTAAGGGTTTGGCCTGTGGCCGTCTACCAGATTGACTAAATACATACTTAAATTGTACATTAAAAATCTCCATATATGATACGCTTTCTATAACAAAGTGCTGCTACTGAGTAATCATATAAGACTTTCCATCCTTTTTCTCCATTTAAAATGCTCATTACTTCATCTTCGTCTAAATCATGTTTTCCGAACAATGATAGACGAAATTCTTTTAAATTCGGACAAACACCAAGAAAATGTAAGATGTCTTCTCTCTTCTTCATGTTGCAGAGCTCACAAAATATTGGTAAATCCGGTCTATGGGGTATAAAGTTTAATTGAACGAGTTCCCCTCTCAGTTTGAAAATGGTACTTATTTTGTCAACTGCGTGACTATCTAGAAAGTATGTTTTTTTCATTTAGAAAATGGTTTAGTTTGCTGTAATAGTTCCTAAATAGTAACGATTCAGCTTCTTCGACATATTGGTCATATGCTTGTCTGCCAAAATTCTCCAAAACCAAGTTAAATTTTTCTCTTAAAATATGAGGATGCTCATTCACTTGAATAGACAGATTTAATTCGCTGTTTTCTTCCATTCCTCGCAAATGCCTCCGCTTGTTCTAATTCTTAAAACTACGTTTGGTATTCTGCATTCATTCATTTCTAGTATTTTTAGGATATAGTTGAAGTGCATTTTGAGCGTGTAAAAGAGCAAAGGAGGAGTTCCCGTTTCAAGATGTAGCATATAGTTCGGGGTATTTTTTGGTAATCGGAAAATCTTCTTCAAAAAGGACGATATTAGGATATCTAGGTATCTGTATCTGGATACTGCCTCAATCTCTTCCCCGTCTAACTTCCACTTTTCCAAATGTGAGAATTTTGAATATCATAATTTTTGATTTATCAAGATTTACAGTGAGATTCCAACTTTTACAGAAAGCATTAAGCCTGTTTATCATTAACTGCATACCTTGGGTTGTGTCACACAGAAAGACGATATTATCAGCATACATCAGCGCAGGGATTGATACACCGTTGGTATCTATTATATAACAGATCTTTCGATAGTGCGAAGATTGCTGACGTTATACATACCTATCTTTAGGAAAGATGATAGAAAAATATTAAACATTCATAGACCGTGATATTGGTTTTCAGTATTTTCTAAAATCATTGGAAAAGCGGTCAAAAAAACATTTATTGCATTTCTTGAGAAAAATTTGTCTTTCAGTTCCAATCAATAAGAATTTAGAGCTGATATTTCGACGGAAGATACACTTTTGCATTTTTGTATTCATATACATGAAAATTTAAATAACAAAGAATAATCTGCTGTGCTATAAATAGACATAACAAAGGCCTTCGATACCGTTGATCATGAACTTCTATGAGTCAAACTGGAAACGACTGGCTTTAGAGTCTTTATGCTTGGTTGGTTTGCTTCATATCTTAAAGACAGGAAACAAATGGTCAAGATTAACAGGAGGCTTCAGTGAGTGTTTTTATATTAGAATAGGTGTCCCACAGGGCTCCGTATGGGGTCTTTTTTTTATTTTTCATATTTATTTAAAAAGGTAACAAAACTGGATTTTCTGATGATATATGTAGGTTGTTCTTTTTACTATAATACGTTTCTCGACTTTTAGTCGGCAGAGTTTAGTATGCACAAACTGGTCATCAGCAAAAAAAACAAAAATTATGTGTTCAAATTATCTACACCGAGTCTAAACCTCCCTAATAGTTTTATATTTGCTATATTTTTCCAAGTGCAATACTTTTAGTGATATCAAGAACGTGGTAACTTATGATGCAAGTAAGGGCTTTTAAATGATTTGTTATTGAAAATGTTACTGTGTTCAGGTATCTTGGATTAAACATAGAAAGTAGAATGTGCTGGGGCTATTCACACGTCCATATTAAGGACCCTTGATTGTAACTCAGAAACACTTTCTTAGAATCATATGGAAAAAAAGAAGCCGTGAACATAAATGTTGTCTTTTCTATTACTCAAAGATACTTCCATTCAAATATTTCAATTATTACAGCGCTCTGAACATCGTCATTACATATGAACTGCGTATGGATAGTTTTCTATATACTATTCCACCACATAAGACTCATATTTTTTAAATTTCTATACCTCAGTGGCACCCAGACTGATTAATAATTTACCGATTGAATTACGGAGTATTCGAAAACCAATTATATTCAACAGAGAAACTAAAAAATACCTGCTTAATTTTGATTTTAATGAAGTCAATAATCCAATCGGAATATGGTCGTTATGGATCTATAGGTAACCGTTATATCTCTTTATATACTAGTGTATGATTTTTAATGTAAACCACTTGTCATGTAGACTTATGTTTACGGGATGCCCATACATCCATGGGGGCAAGGATATGCCTTTCCATCGCTCTGCCGCCTTCCTGAGATACCAAATCGGAACTGTGTTGCCGGCACAAGTTCCACCTTTGGTATGAGTCGAGGCCGACCTAAAACCTCTTACTGCTCTTAGGGTCGCAGCACCCAGTACTTATTGTAACTCTACATTGGTTTAACCAACCCGGGGAGCTCCTGACTCCCATGGTACCGTGATTTAAGTCCTGGTAGGGACTACCGGTGGTCCAGCCGCCATGACCGGCAACTTGTGATTGTTCAAATCGTAGCAACCCTCGGTAGCGTCATCTGAAGATGTTTACGATAAGACCAGTCTTTTCTCTGCCCCCGTTTGTTATTAGACAACTTCAACTTGATAATTGGGCTGGGGCCAATAATAATATTTTAAACAATCGCCCTGCAAACTTTTCTATATTACCTACATTGTATTATTTTTGTTTATTCAACTCAATGCATCCGCCACTAGTTCCTGAAACTACAGGATGTATCTTCTATTTCTCAATGAAATAATATAATATAATATGAAGAACACTTAAAAGCTTGCGTATTGAGTAAATATCTAAAATGAACTTTATTGTAAAACATTCGTTTTTGAGTCAAAGTTTTAATTGATAATTTCATTGAATGGAATAAAAGTGTAATTGAATTGAATTGAATAGAGTTGAATTGAATAGAATTGAATAGAATTGAATTTGTATTCAATGAATAATTGACACAACTCAAACACATTTTTTTCAATGAACCATACATCTACAACGCTAAATGAAATTACATATATGAAATTTATTACGAAATACTCGTATCTCCTATCTTGGACTCGAAATCCATCTAAATAGTACTGTTATCTTCCTTCTATCCTGCAACTTAATTGCGGAAATTTCATCTTTACTATTTCAATTTAGTATTTCTACCTTCACTTGAAACCCATCGACCACTTATAACGAAATTAATATCTTTATATGCAAATGGTATTTTAAATATCCAGATCTAAGATCCATGAAGAACAGAGGATCTACATAATGTACATGCATTATCTATGCGACATCAGAAGGTAGACAAGACAAGCGAAATTTAATTTTCTGTAGAACCTTCGATGAAGACTCAGCGTTAGCCTAAATATTACGATACGTGTAAATCGCAGCCGAGTTCAACAACACACATTAACCTTTACAAAATCGATAGATCTCAGCAAAAATCGCCTGAAAATCATAATTAAGCAATCGAGTTATATGAATACGAAAACGAAGGCAAAAAAAAAACCAGCAACTGCATAGTAGTTGTTATCCGGTGTCGTACCGGAAATACAACTTCATTCATAAATCAATGCAAAAAGTAGCGAACTCACACGAACCATGGGCCCAATAGCTAGGTCAACGATAAACAAAAAGACAAAAAGGAAGTCAACACCTCAGCAGCCAATTTAAAAACGTAGACCTCAAAAAAATTTTAATTAAAAAAAAACAATAAACTATCTGCAATCGTAAGCAATAATGAAATTATCCATGGTCTGTACGCATACATTGGTATACGTCACTTGCGTATTTATGTTTTGCGACCACTGCAGCTCACAACAATCGCAACGATTAAAACGGAACTTTGTCAAAATGACAATGATTATTGTCAAACACCCGGTTGACACCAATTAAACACGATTAACAGCCGTAGGCACTAACAACTAGCCTGTCGCCTGTTGCCTGTCCCCTTGGCCTTCACCATTACTGTCGCTGTCACAATCACCGCTCATTGATCCACGACTCACCCACTGGAAGAGCTGTTCACTTTTGGCTTACTCGTAATGAATGAAATCCAAATCCATGAATGGCCCGTCACTTGAGACGACGATTATTACTGTTGAACTTGAGTACGGGCCAAGTGAGTGCTGGTTCTCTTTTTGGGCGGCTTTTTGCTGGTCCAAGCAAAGCAAAATATGCATACGACAGATACACCACGATGAAAAAACGAGATACGGGAAGGGAACGTAAAGGGCTGGTGCGATAAGCGAATTTTGGTAGTATAAAGGACTGCATAAGAACATAAACCGGCTGAGTTGACGTACCGATTTTGTTGGAGGCCTAAATTTAATTTATGCAATTTCCTGTCGTCGACAAGTCGACTTGGCACAAATAAAAACAACACAAACCTACAGCGGGATCGGTATCGGAACATATCAAAGCTAAGGAAGTATTCGTTCATGACTATGCAAAACTAAAAGCTAAGGCTTCAACATGAATTTGGGAAAAGGAATTCATGAAATGAAAAAAAAACAAAATAAGCTCAACTGGCTCACAATTCTGTTAAAAACAAGAAATCCAGAAAAGACGCCGACAACAGTGTATACCTTTACCAAAGTGGGATTAATGATGTATGTAGGCTCTCCAACATACATACACAGATCAATATGGGGCAGCTTTGACAGCGAAATTTGATGTATCGCTATTCAAATTAGTTTGGACTTATGTTACAACAACATTATTTGTAAGCATGTAAATATATGGTAAGTCTTATTTTGAATGTTCACAAGTTACCTTCGTATATTTAAACACCGACACAATAGGGACGGGTCACTCACTTACATTTAGAAAGCAAAAAACAATGAGTTTCTTTACTTTGTAGACCAAAATGGCGGAGACCAGTAAAGTCAAACTTATCCCTAAATTAGAGGTCACCCAGCGTAGTGCGTATAAAACAAATAAAAGACAAATACTTAATATACATTTCTGTTACTGGAATTAGGACTAATTGTTAAGGATATGTGAATGCACTTTACTATGAGTACCAACGTGCACCTTTTCCGCAAATCAGACAACAGTCTTCATTAATTTAGGGTACACCAAAAGTTAAAGAATTTCTGTCAGCAATCCAATAATCATGGATGAAATTTCTTTCTGGTAAACTTCGATATTTCATTTTATACGTAATCGTATATCATATTGGAAATGGTTGAGTGGCAAACAGATGTAACTGAATTGCTATTTACTATGAAACTGGTTGTGGAATCTTCCTTCCAGATCCATACCTAGATTAGATTAGATTAAGCGGGGAGATGGATATATGTACCCGTATCACTGCGGACTATTAGGCCTCTTGTGATTTCCTCAAATTAGAACTCAACCATTATGCCTGAAGTTTTAATAGTTATATGAGTGAGTTGTAACTGATATCTTCTGCCTTAAGGTATGGCTTACCTAAAAGATGTATACATTTTCTGCTTAAGCGTTCACAGTGCCAAGGGATACACTCTGCTATTCCCATGGTCATAAGGTGTTTTTTGACTCTTCACTGGCCCTTTAGGAATATGGTTACTACATTTATCTGACCCCGAGAAAGCTATAGAAGCTGTTTTGTTCGTCTGAGGGAAGGGGTTGGTAAAAAGTTGTTGGCTTGTCTGTTATCTCCAGTTTCCGCCCGGTAATGAATGCCTCTGCTTTTAGCCAGTAATTTATAAAGTTTTTTATGGAGCTAATTGATAACCCGGAAAATGATCGTGTCATTTACGTTGAGGCCGAACCTTCTCTAGCCAATTCGTCTGCTCTTTCATTACCATCATAATTACTTTGACTTGGCCGGAATTAAACGGATTAAATGGACTCTATTGGTACTGGCTAGTGTTTTGAGAAATATATGCAGTCCTAGACAATTTTTGAGGTTATCTCAAAAGCGTTGATAGCAAGTATGGCCTCTTTGCTGTCAAAGTGAATATAAATGTTCTTGTGGGGAGCAGATCTGTTTAAGTCTTGTGTTAATGCAGAGCTCTATTGCCTGTATCTCAGCTTGAAATACATAGATGCTACTGTCCATACTTACGAACACTGAGGTACATATTCGTATATACCTACGCCAATTCCTTCGTCTGTTTTGGATCCGTGGTCCGCATATAGGCGTTAGCCAAAACTTTTTTATATATGTGAAGATGAATAGGTGGGAGTTTCAACAGAGACTCTAATGCTTCGGTGGGTGCTGTTCGCTGTTCTCATTGCACCCGGAGCACACACACCGGCAAGTCTTTAAAGTTTGGTCCAGGCCATGTAGACTTTTGTTTAATTTTATACCACCATAATGGAGATAGATAAGTGATCATATGTAGGTCTAGCAATTGCTGTATACGTCCACAGTGTCATTTTTGGGTTAAAGCACCAGTTTTTGTCTAGTAGACTTTCGTATAGTCCTGGCTTTTTCTATGGGTCTTTTTTCATATTTGTGTTCCAAGTGAGTTTTTGATCCAAGGTAACCCCTAGGAATTTCACTACATTTGAAAACTAACTTTATGGTTATGTTGCACTAGTGAGCCACAACTGTGAGTGCCCTCTGGAGGAGTTCCGAGACAGTAATTGGACAGTAATTGGACAGTGATTGGACATAGAAACCGTCGTTGTTGAGTATGTTTAGCAGTTCATTTAGTACGATGGACCATATCAGGGGGAGAGAACAGCACACTGGAGGTAACCTTTCACAGCCGCAATGCTTATTCTGTCACTGTCTAATATAGCCGTTGATATTACTATAGTTAAGCATATGCTTTATCCAGTTACATGTAGTGTTATTTCGGTTTTGGATGCATCTATATATCTGGACGTGTTTGGTGTTGTCGAAAGCTCCTTTGATGTCAAGGAAGCAGATCGATCCGTAACTAAATTGTCTAAACTATTCTGGATACACGCATTGTCTTCCAATCAGTTCATAGGGCCCCAAAGCTCATGCGGGTGGGATCAATAACTGGTAGATATGCCTCCATTTATGTATATAGATAGTAGAGCTGCATCAAAGGAATTGGGATCTTCAAGCAATTCTGAAGTAGTCAGTAGCTTTTGCTGTTCAATGGATTGATTATACAGGCAGAATCAATAATATGTTGGATGTAAGTTGATGAGCTTGCTGAAATAGGGGTGGGGGGGGGAGTGTTAGTAAGAAGTGAGCGTGTGAATATCAAAATACTCTAATATGTAATTACGGAAACCTTAAGGTCGAATCTAGGTAGGCACAAGACCAATTTCTGAACAAAAAAATCTACGGCAGTTGTGCAACAAAACAACGAGCAACTCAGTTATTTCACGACATTGTCTCTTAAGAAAACTGACAAAAATAGGTACTTCCAGATTCCACAGATCCATACAATGAAATACACCTTTGAACATTTTACTACTATATAAGAAGCTACTTAGTGTTTCTTAAAGCAAAGCGTTAAGGTTTTTGCCTTAGCTTAAATTAAATTGGCATTAATAAGATACATGAAAGTCTTAAGTCAACGCTTTAACCTAGCAATAACTTATTATGTGTAAATATAATACTTTCACGATAAGTCCAGGACGAAAAGACGTCGTAATATGGAGAAAAATTTCGATTATGTATAACCAGTTTATTTTTTTTTAACTTCCTGATAGGGAATTTTGAGATGTTTTTACGTTTTAAGATGTCTATTTTTTTGTGGTTGGTCCAAAGGATGTGTAATCTTTATAGATACCAGTAGCATGGGCTATCAGCATGCATAATTTGCTAGCCTAATTGTTCGATTCAAGAAATATGCCTACATTACTAAACCACACCCTACACACTTCGAACACTCACCCCGCAAGACTGCCGTTTGATGTTTCTTCTATATTTGTTGCATCAGTACGTCTTATTCTCTCGATGTCTCGCAGTTCGTTTTCCACGTTTGTTATGAATGTTCAAATCTCCATCCAATTTTCTTCTGACAGCATGACCGCAACATTTGGTCAATTATTGATTGCGGATTTGGAATGTCAGTTTTCCATCCCAGAATGCGTATGCAATAGAATTTTGCAAGCTCTGTGTCTTCCTCCTGATTTTGGCTGTCTGGGCAGAAAGGTGAACTATCGTGCCCGAAGCGGTGTAGATACTTTCGGTACTTGCCATGACCGGATAGGAACTGCGGCGGTTTTCATGTCTTCTGTTTGTTTAAACGTCTGTGGATGGGATCAATCTGTAAGTCCATCTACCCTTCGTAGTGGTATTCCACCTGGTCATTGAAGACGCTCCTTCCTCTTCCTTTGTCCATTTACCGACTACCGTCTCCATGTTACTAGAAGTTCTATTATTACAGACTCCGCAAGGATATCGGTGGGCATCATCCCGCCTATAACAAAAGCTGCTTCGTCTGAAATCGTTCTAAAGCAACTGATTACTCTTATTACGCTAAGTCGATATATTGATGATAACTCTCTCCTTGATTCCTTTGTCGCTAGGGCCCCACCAAAACTGAATTTTCTATCTTGGATAATAACATTCTTCTAGCATATCCGGGTTTGCCGATGTTTGGCAGTATTCCAGAAAGTTCTGCCTGGAGCTTGGACGCATTTTTGCCCCAATAGCCAATGTGAGGCATAAAACTTAGTCTTACCTCTAGGTATTTTAAACAGTCATGTGATCTAATGATCCACTTATCCCACATTTTTCCGGCTTGTTATTAGAATAGCTTCCGTTTTTGTAGTTGACTCTATCGAGAATATTCTTTGCAACAGTTACTATGGCGATGTCTTCAGCGAATCCGATTATTTTTATTCCTGGTAGAAATAAATCTTAATTGCAGAATTCCGTCGTAGATTATATTGCAGAGTAGGGGTCCCAGTACCAATCCTTGTAAGACAACCGCGGGGATTTTTAGTACGTTTCCCCTTCGTCGGTTTCATATCTCAAACATCTATTGCCCTTTAGCTTATTCATTATTATTCTGTACGCCGTGCCCCAAGGACTTATGCCCGCTTCGTCGCACAGGCATTTGAGGCATCTTGTCTTACATTATGCCTTTTTTAGTCCCTTCGTGCCAGTCGGAATATGCCTAGTAGTTACCGAAAATCGGCTCTCCTTCTAGAAACCTGCACTCCCCCCAGGCTTGTAAGCAGTTTTTTCTGAGTAGTTTTATACTTGGCTCACTAGTAGTACGGTGTATCTCTTTTACTGGGTATTCGTATGGGAATTTCTGCATGAGGTGATGCGACAAATTCTCTGCTGTTTCGCTGTCGACTAACTCGCTGATAATTATCTTTTCGTCGAATGTGTCCTTGTATTTTTCCATTTTGGGCCCGCTGACTTAGGGCGTTGAAACGCCTTTTGTTCTCTAACATCAATTATTATCGCTTGATGGTCATTGTGGGTATATTCTTCACTGACCCACCAGTCTGTGATATTCACGCAGTAGGGAGTTACTTATGAACGTGATATCGATGATTGATCCCATTCCCACTTTCCTAAAAGTATTTACTCGATCATTGTTTGCAATGCTTACATCCAAGGATGCGAATGTTTCTAGTAGGATACGTCGTCTGGCATTGATAAACCTGCTACCCCACTCTGTTGTCCAGGCATTAAAATCTCCGCCTGTAACCACTGGAGATCTTTTATACGCATCTGCACTTGCGTCTTCTAACATTTCACTTGTTGTCCAACTTGGCCGCGATTATCAGCTGTAGAAGTTAATCCCGTTTATTTTTGCAAGAACGTACCCATCCGCCTGATCACTGGCTTCTTGGAAGGCTTCTTTTCCATATGTCCAAATTGCGGCATGCCTTGATTTATCGCAGATCCAGATGTTGCTGTTCAGAGTTTTATACGGCTCGCTGTTCAAAATGATGTCCGCTCCCTCGTCTCTAGCCGTCTGTGCCAAGATGTCCTCTGCTGTCCTACAGTAGTTAAGGTTAATCTGTATTATCGCCATGGTTGTGTGCTGGTGATGACTCTCCTGAAGACAGGCCATTTGCTGCTACCGGCTACATTCGTAGCAATCTCCGGGTTGTCCTTCTTGCAGAAGAAACAGAACGGGTTTTTATTGCAGTCTTTGGCTATATGGACTTCTTCCCCACATCTTCTACATTGATTACGTCGGCGTGCAGTGTGTCCTTTACTTCCAGAGTAATGCGGTGTGTCACATTCCTTATGCTTACATTGTTGCCAAGCGCTTCACCAATTATCTTTTTAAAATATTCTGTTTTTCTCCTGTCTCCTTCAGTTGCATCAGCAAGTCCCCTTTCTGGGTTCGTATGATATTCGTAACCGATCCACGGAGAACGCCGCGTTTGAGTGAGCCTTAACTGTCCGGAGTATTGTATTTCTGCATAGGGTCGTTACTTTTTCTTTTTAACGACCTTTGTCCAAGTGTTGTTGTCGTCACTTCTAGTCGGTTGTGCGTCACTTGTAGCCGCCTTATTGGTCTTTGTGTGGTCGGTTTTTTTTACCTTTCGCAATTTTCTCCTCGCTCTGCGTGCCCGTTGTTGCGAGGCTTTTTATTCTTATCAGCTGGAGGCGTTTTTTGCCTCCACTTGGAGTCTGGGATTTCCTCGCCCGACTTTGGTCTTCGCTCCGGCATCTCGATTGCAATTCGATGTCATCTCTCATCGGTTGTTGGATAGAAAGCTTTTTACGAACCTGCAATATTTCCACAAATGTTTTCATATGTTCTCCCAGTTTGTGGAAGATATTTGACTATTGTTGCGTCGATGATTGATGTTGCGCGGTCACACGTACTGGTGCAGTAGGGTTTTCCTCAGTACTTCTTTGGGGGTTTGTATTTGTCCACTGGGTGACGTCTCCACCCTCGAACTCCTCTGGAAGCGGTTTACTCCAGAGCCTCGTTTGTTTTTGTTGGACTATTATTATTCAAGTTAATGGGGTCCCCACTTAAAGTCGTTATCAATGCCCGGATGTATAGTAACTCCAGGATCCCATGGTTATCTATACAAGCAATGAGGTCATACGAGGGTTGTCACTGGCCCTTATGGAGAGATGTGCCAGAGCCGGAGATCGGTTCTGACCAAGAACCTTACATCTGAATATTAAAAACGTCAGCCCTGAAATCTAAAAGTCTGAATCATTATTTCCAGTATACCGTAATTACGACCTTACTAGGCTCGATTGTAATGACTAGTCGGCCCTGACTTTCTTTTGTTCTCCATTTAATCTGTGGAGATTAACTCGTAAGTTCCCCTCTTTGGTTTTTCCGACATTCGCCCAGATTTGTGGCGCAGGAAACTCGCCATATGTCTCCTTTACTTTGCAATCTCTGGAGATTTTCTCAAATGGCGCCACGGAGGGCATAAATTGGGTCTTATTAACAGAGACTTGTCAGCTCTGCAGAGGCTCGTTCTTGTTATTTAGTGAACCAGCATTTGTCAGAAGATACAACTTCTACGTGTGTGTGTTTTTTTTGTTATGGCTGCAACATAAAATGTCGAAAGGTACTAGTAGCTCCAGCCACTAGCATGCACGATTCATACTCCTGAATGTTTCAATATCAGCATCGCTGTTCTTAAGTGGCGTCCAGCCCGTCTAAAAGACTTTAGGTTTTTTTTAAATCTGGCCTTCTTTTAGTTTGTTGCATTCTCCGACGAGCATATAGATACGGTGCCCTGAGTGCCTTAATTCCATCATACCACCAAAAGTACGGCGCTCTTTTGTCGCTGGCGATTCATTCAGATTGCAACTATTAATTATTTCTTCAAACAGACCCTTATCAAAGAGTTTGGCTTGTTTCGTTTGTTTTCTCTCATCTATGACTATCAATATTGCCTGATGGTCACTGTGCGTACGAGTATATTCCTCGCTGACTTTTTATTTTGTTTTTGGCAGCAGGAAGTTGCTAAGGAAAGTATTGTAGTATCGATAATAGAGCCTAACCCGCCTTACGGTAGGTGATTGACCTGCCAACGTTTGCGATACCCACTCCCAAGAACGAGAGTGCTTCTAGTAAAGGATAGCCTCTGGGGTTGGTAAACCTATTGTTCCACTCGGTTTCCCATGCATTGAAATCTCCTCCTATAACAATTGGATATATTCCACGTGCGTCTTCAGCTAGGTTATCTAGCACTTCCTCAAATTAACCCATTGTCCAGCTTGGTCGGGCATAACAGCTGTAAAAGTGTATGCCATTGATTTTTCCGCGGACAAGACCATATCCATGAGAGTAGGTTACTTGGAATGCCTGTTATCCATATTGCCGCTAGCTTTATTTGGTCACAGATCCATACGTTACTGTCAGGGGTTTTATATGACCAGGATTATATCCGCTCCCTCATCTTTAGCTGTCTGTCTCAAAATATACTGGGCTTTCTCACAATGATTGAGATTTAGCTGTATGATCTTCAATGGTGTCCTCTGGTCATATGTACCTTCCTTGAAAATCCAGCATCTATTCGGCAGATGACCCAGCCCATTTTTATTCGTCCGGCATCTAGGACCATTTTTGCATCTTCTGTGGTGAGACTTGTACCACCAAACGGCTTCTAGTGATACTCCTTCCTTAGTGGTTACTTCATCGACATCTTTTCGTTCGACAATATCACGGTGCGTCAGAGCGACATTCACTTGCGACCCTAATGCTTGGCTTGTAGCGCCTTTAAACTCGGCTACTTTTGTGCCCGTCTCCTTGAGCTGAAACAAGAGAGCAACTTTCTGCCTCCTTCTGACCCTTGATACCGCTTTTCAAATGGCTTCCAATGTGGGGTCCGCTTTTACTTTGCCCAGTTTCTTTGCGTACGAGAGATCTCCTTTGGTTTTAATTGTAATGGATCAGGTTTGGCCTTGAGTTTCCTTACGCTATGCTGTTTGTTTTTATACTTTGCTTTTAACGACTTTTTTCCAGTTTTCTTCCTATGGTATCTCTATGGAAATATGGTTGCCTTTAGGAACTTCTACGTTATTGGTCAGAGCCAGATCAGTGCTGAACAGCTACTCGTATATTACACCTGCAGCTGCACCTGCACCCGCAACTACACCAGCAACTTAACCGTGACGAAATTGAGCGTTCTTTAAGGCCTGCTATTGTTTTATCGGAATTGCACTTGCTAGGATTACAAAATACAACACTGCACGGGTCATGTGTATATATATAAGTGTATGTGTGGGGGAGGGAGGAGAGTATGACAACATATATGACATTTTTTAGGCCCACAGTAGTTCGCGAACGAATAGTGCTATGGATTTGAGTTCTTGCCACATGATGCATCTTAATAAAGAATCGCGACCGTTAGATTTTGACCAACATCTACCGAAAACTTTTTAAGTTAGTGGAAAAAAGTATATACGAAATACAATTGATGTTTTTTTTAACAATAGAGAACTCTGTGAAAAATTTACCATCTGTTAAGATACTATAGCTAGTACAAGTTTATAGAATTTATGAAACATATCGGTGCGGTTATTCAAGGAATAGCAAACCTTTTGGAACTTCAAAGGGAGTCCCACGTCTGACTGGTCAAATTTGTATGGGTGGTAGGTTTTGGTGAATCAAAAATAAGAAATTGCATGACAAGTGAACACCGCCCCTTTGAGTATGGGGTATGGAAACATATTTTTTTTTTTTTATATATAGGTTTTTTTTTTTTTAATTTCTTAAAAAAAATTATTCAGTCAGAAATGTATTTTATTTCATTGGTTAAAACTGGTTATTATCAAATAAATTAGAAAAGAAGTTCTCGCTTTTGGCTTCGAGGTCAAAACAGGAGGTAATCCAATGGTGCAATACAGTATATGGCGCCTGTGTGGTCATGGCGTTTTCATGATGAAAGACTACACCAACGACGGGTGTTATTCAAAAACTCAAGCTAAATTATCCTAAATTCTAAAAGGATACGAAATATTAAAAGCCATTGGAGAACACTACAAGTTCCCTTCGTCAGGAAGTTCTTATCGTTAGCAACCGAATTTTTGTTTTTATAATTTGCGCGCGCTCAAGGGATTTAAGTACCCTTAAAATGTTTGCACAGAGCGCGGCGAAGGAAAATCAGGGAGGATGGAAAGAGAGGTACCGGTGAACGCTGGTTTTAAATATTGAGGGTTATAATGACTAGGGAATAAAGAGCTACGCAGGGAATTCCATAAGCGAGTTGTACGGCATAGGAACGAATCACGATATTTCAGAGTATGTCCGAAAGTGGGCTGGAGGGTATACCAATTTAGGGCGGATAAATGCCTTATATATTGCGGCCTGGTCAGAGGGGGTGAAGTATTTCTTACATCGCTTGAGGAAACCTAGACATTTCGCAGCATTTTTGACGACATCGTATATGTGGTCATTCCAACGTAAGTTGTCATTGACACAAATACCGAGAATGGGAAGTTTTCCAGTTACGACGATGCAAGTGCCATTCATGGATAATGGCTGGAAGTTTAAATGTCGCTTTAACGACAGCAGACAGCGTTGTGTTTTGGAACCATTAAATTCCACTCTGTTGATAGTTCCCCAATTGGTTATGCTGTTAATATCGGAATTTAATGAGCTTGACATACGCTGCCGTTCCAATATTACAGCCGAAGAACAGGGACGTGAGTCCGGGAATGAATATAAAAAGCATAGAGTACTGTCGTCAGCAAAGGAATGTATTGAATTAGAAGTAACAGACAAGAGATCGTTGATGAAAATTAAAAAGAGTGTTGGACACAAAACGGTGCCCTGGGGCACACTAAAACCTGGGGCATTTATTTAGTGAATATCAAACTTGAAACCATCCACGACAACTTGAATTTAACGTTTCGACAGGTAGTTTCTAATCCATTGAAGAAGAGAGTCGTCGATCTCAAATGCACGCATTTTCGACAAAAGAGCCTGATGCCAAACTCTGTCAAATGCCTTGGAAATATCAGGTGCAATTATCTTGTTTTGCCAGATCAATGTACGCTTTGGTTCCACTTTTCGGTGAGACATGTCATCAGATCACCAGTCGACCTGTTGCTACGAAGACCATATTGCCGGTCATTGAGAAGTTTTCGTGTTTCGAGATATTTCATGAGCTGACGATTTATCAGCGTTTCCATGACCTTGGAAAGAAGGAACGTAAGTGCAAAGGGTCTGTAGGAGGAGAGAAGATGATTCGTCGTTTTTAGGGACGGGCTGGACAAATGCTGTTTTCCATCTGCTCAGGAAGAGTCCTAAAGAGTAGGATTGATAAAAAAGCTCACGCAGTGGTTTTGCCAGTGTGGAAGAACACCTCTTCAGAAGAAGGGGAGATATACCATCTGAACCAGCGGATTTATTTATGTTTAGACCTTTAAGTACTCTTGCTACTACACGAGTGCGAAACTGGATTCGTCCCATTGAAGATTCGACGCACTCAAATGTAGGCGGAGACAAAGCTCAATCTGGGAGTGTTGAGCTGGCCGCAAAATGTGCAGCAAGCAGATTGGCCTTGCCCAAAGAGCTGACAGCTGGAATATCATTGTAAATGAACGTTGGGATGGAGAATGAGGTAGAGTTTCTAATTTTTGTTGACAAACGACCAACAATTTTTGCTACTTTTGGGACATTGTAGTATTTTTTGCCTTAGTTTTTGGTCGTATTGGAGTCCTAAACGCTTTAGAAAGACGTTGGTGTTGAAGGACCGAAAAAACATTTCTCTAACCCTGACAGCCTCTTTACAGCTCGAGTCGTACCATGACTTTTCTTTTGGTCTGATACTCTTCGTCCGATGATGGATAAAGGATCTCATTCCAAAGAGAATGGTGTCTCTGATCATATCAGCAGCGGCTGATCGAGGAAACATAACGGCCAGTTAATATTCCGAAAGAAGCTGTTAAGACCGCTCCAGTTGCCTTTCTCGTACTGCTAATACGGTTCTTTAGGAATTTCTCTAACTGTCTGGTCGGTGTACGAGAAATTAGCTGACATGACACAATGGTCCGACGAGCCTAGAGGGGAGGGCACATCTACGGTGTACTTACCAGGCGGAGAAATTAAAAACAAGTCCAGGGTATTGGCGGTATGGCTATCAACGTCTGGTATTCGCGTGGGCTCATTTACAAGCTGCGTTAAGTTGTTTTCCGCAGCGGAGATCTCAACATACCGTCCTTCGGGTGTTGTCTGTCCAGAATGTCGAAGCCACCCAGAATTGTTTATATTGATATCGCATGTAATAACGATTTCAGTATGAGGATACAGGGATACAATTATTTGAATAGAGTCAGACAGCGAATCAAACTCGTTAAAAGTCGAATTGCTGTCGAGTTTGGGGCTTCTGTAAATAAAGCAGTAGTAGATAATTTGCTTACGGAGATAGAATTTTAACCACATGAAATTGAATTCCGGATTGGAACAGGGACTGCATTGTGGTGGAGTTTGATAAGCTACATCACTGCGCACATAAATGGCGGGACCCCGGTGAGAGAAGAATAATGGCACTAGTTCGTAGCCAGGTAGCTACAGATCAGAATGATCTGAGAGGTATGGGCGGGGATCTACCTGTGTTTCGCTAAGTGCCAAACCAGCTGGTCTGTATTTGCAGGCGTGGACGTACGCAGAAAAGTGATTACATTTTAGCCCGTGTATATTTGCAATGTCCACTCTAAATTCAATGTCCGAGTCATTATAAAGAAAGACAAACACAAAGAACACTAATACCGACGTTACTACGCACAGCTGTGAAGTAAAAATTCAGAGTTGGTTTACCGAATCAACTTGTTTTAGGTGCCCATACAACAATAGGAAACAGCACACCAACAAAATTCATACTCACAGCCCGCTATCCATCAGTTGTTACATACACTCATCCACTGCACGCGCTGTATAACATGCAATAGTATGACCATCAGGGGCAGGAAGGTTGGAATGCCCGCACTGTGGATTTCACTGCACTGGCGCGTTGATGTTTTTATTTTTTCATTTCTTGATTATTTATTTTTTTTTTTTGTCCTCACAAGTGGATTTTTTGTTTTTTTGGTTGATCTGTTTTTTTTGTTGTTAACTCGGGCGCGGTTTTTTTTCAGTGCAATCGAATTTCACACTGCACTTGTCGATGGTTAGCTCGGCACCGAATATAACTCACAGTGTTCTTTTTGATTATTTTTTTTTGTTAGAATTATAAAAAAAGGTGACATCACATTTAGGTCAAAATCGGTAAATATTTAAAACCGCTTACCACGTTGGAATTATTTTCAACTAGTAGACTATGCATTCGCTTGTGAACCTCTAAATTCATAGATAGTGCTCGAACCATTATAGGCATAAATCCCTAAACGATCGCCCTCGACCTATTAAGCTTTATAAAAATAAACATACATGTTTATGCATATACATTGCACACTACATAACTACAAAACTGTATCAGCGCTAATAAGCTCAAGGTATTATTATTATGAAATAGGAAAGCGCAGCAGAATGAACTGAGAAATAAGTCCCAATCTCGACTTATAAAATCGGCTCACTAAAACTATTTATGGGTGCCAAATCGAACAATATTTTCCCGACACCAAAAGTACTACAACCCTTAATTGCATTTGACGATGTAGTTACGAGTATTATTTGTGCGGCAAAAGCTTAATTGCTCTACTTGCGAAAACAAGTAAAAACCACACAGAACTAGATATTTGACATGAAAGTCCAAAAGTGCACCCTTTCTTGTTCTCTGAATGTGTCGCATAAGACATAAGGAAAAAAATGGTAATACGAGTAATATGCCAATGAAACATTTTTTGGAATAATGAAATTATATAAATACCGGTCCTCGTTCTCATTATAATCTGCGGAAATTTAATCCGGGCTGAACTTGGATTTCGCACTGGCTGAAGTTTTCTTCTAATGCATTCATACTCTGGATAGGAGTCGAATACTCTTCGACCCGGAATATTGTTATCTGTTCCGCCAAGTTAATAAGTTGTTTTCCGATGCCAGAGAAACATCGAAATAAAAATGTAACTCTTCGTTTGAATTCAAATTTCTACAGGATCTTCAATAGTATGAATGTTCGATTAATTGCGGATTTATCAGAGCTAAAACTGACAGAGGTAAATAAGATCGCTGACAAAAAGTTTAAGTTGTTCGCTTAGGTTCCTATACGTAAACTTAAGAATACTTCTATACTCGTACATAGGTGGTGCAGTTTAAAGCGTATCCTCTCTTATAAATTAGGCAAATGATGCAATATTTCTTTTGGCCAAATCTTATAATTGAGTTCATGTGTGCTGCTTGCTATGTCATCTCGCGCTGTCTTTTTGTATGTAATATTATCCAGGATCCTTGTTATATTGGCCTTCATTAGCCAGGTTGGATGCCTTGTTCTGTGTACAAGCCGATTTTTGGTAGCGGATCCCGTTAAGAGTTTCAATGATATTGCTTTTTTTCGAAAAAGTCTATTATTTTCTATCTTCTTTTGCTCATAAGCTTCATCATTCCAGTTGTGGAATTTTTATGGATTTCTGGAGTCTACAGTTACTGTTATCTTTTTTTTCGATGCATTTTTATTTATGAAATTAATTATAACTTAGATGATATACAAAAAAAATGTAATTACTTAACTTAACAATCTTATTTCCACTTACTGGCCTTGTGAAGGGCTCGAAGCTAAATGTAAAACTTAACTGATGTTCAGAGCTGGACGATGTTTGCCCAGCACTTGTCGAAAAGTTAAGAGATGCGGGATTGAGAAAGTTTTGGTGGTTTTTGCTATTGCAGCCCTTAAGCGTTAAATCTCCTCAGAGTATTATTCCGCTGTTGCGGCGTCTGAAATATTCGAAGGGGAACACCGGCTGCAACTAGTGGTCCGAGTCTCTAATAGCCGCTTGGCTTGACTTTTATATTACTGGAGAATTTTTCGTCGATCACAACGTGATAAGTTGGATTTAGCATTTGATAATCAGATAACAGTTCCCGAGGTCGGGTGTATAGGCTATGATTTCCAACTTCAGTACAAAACATTTTCTCCCTTATTAAGGGTATTGTTTGTACGAGTATATTTTTTCGAGGAGTTCGTTGAACAACTTTTTAGTCGCATCTTATTTTGCATATGAAGAAGGAAATGAATATTGGACATATGTTGTCAAATTAACCGTCATATGGACTGTTACATGGCGCTCGCTGCCATGTTGAAAGATAAAGACTTTTTGCGTTTCTTTCCTTCTGACTTAAAGTCCTCACCCAAATATACGTAACGTATCATGTACATGAATGTACATCCCAACAACATTGTCTTTTTTTCGTTTTTCAGGGTTATCAATAGTGAACCTGCCGTCTGTGTTCGAGGCTCTTGGTTGCTTCGCACCAGAGCTGATTTTCCGTCTACAGGTTTTTATCCTCACGCACAACCTTCAAACTCGACTTTCAAGGCTTTCTTAGCAACTTATAGGCGAAAGTGACCAGGTACCCCGGTGTCAGTTACACTCTTTGGAATCATAAACCACTGACCCATTAAGCGATAACAAAGCTCTAGCTGTAGCTAGAGCTAGATCTCTAGCTCAACAGTCGCACAATAAGTTTTCCAATTCAAGTCCAGTTGATAAGTAAAATAATATTAATTAAGGTTTAGTCATAGTTACAGCATTTGACATCCCCAGATTGACACCAGCGCCTATCCTTATCATTGAAAATCCAACCTATGCCAAAATGAACTGCCTCACAAACTTTTTGAAGGTATACTATATTATACAGACGACGCTTCCAGATATGTATTGAAAAACTGACAACAAACTGAACAAAAAGATAAACCGCAATAAACACTGCAAAGTTCTATGCAGCATAAGAGAGGCATTTTCAAGTAATTAAGCGCGTGTACGAGTATGTTTGAGTATTGTAGGAAATGGGTAGTAATAAAAGCAAGGAAATATTTAAGATGAAAAAGGTACTTTTTGTAATTTGTAAGTTTGCAACTTCTGTACTTTTGAGCAGAACTTTCGACTAGGCGCACGTTCCTGGCCTGGCTTAAGTAATAGTGAACTGGTCTCCAAACCGAAAGGTTCGGTGTTCGAATCCCAGCCACGGCCGAAAGATATTCATTTTTTCAGTTAATGAAAATCAAGTACGATGAGTATTATAGTTTACTTGAAACCAACAACAAGCCACTTCTACTAACAATTTAGGTCTCTCCATTATATATTGGTTGCAATCCATGGAGCGAACTAATTCAATTTATTTTTCCAAGTTCCATGCGAGGCTCGAAGAAGAAACCGGAAGAAAAATAATTGGATCACTCAAATGCAAAAACAGTCAGCGTTGGGAAAAGTATGTAAGCATGCATTCCAAAGTCTGTTTGTCGGTGCATGTCTTGGGATTTGAACCCAGACTTCTTGTGTTGTATAATAGTAGATAAACTTTTTTTTTCATTTCATTTTCAATGCATATTTATTTCTATTCATTAATTAACTCTTAAATGCTAGACAAAAAAACCCTAAAAAGCATGATTAAATTACCTTAAATTGGAAAAACGGACATTTTTATAACGAATTAAAACTAGAACTTATAGACTACCCTAAAAATAAATCTTGACCTATTTAACTTACTTATACTATCTTATAGTAAACATATATGATACAATTTTTTTTGTTGAATGGATTTCCTCTTCTTTTAGAGAGTAACATCCATATGCTTGTTAAAATACAGATATTGATCTAGCCAGATCCCAAGGTATCTGACTACATTTCGACAACATGTGGCTACCCATGTTGTCCCACGATCGAAAACTTTTGCCCATTCTCTCTAGTGTCCCTAGACTGACTTAAACAGAATGGTTTCCGTCCTCTGAAAGTTGATCTTCAATAAGAAAGTTGATCTTCAAACCTATTCGCGGTTAAGTGGCAAGGTGAAGTGAACCTACGAGTATCTTGGAATTCTTCCTTCGAAATGAACGGGGATTGTTCCTTCATATTGACTATGATATAATTTGTCATATTCTCGTCACTGAAATGGGTGAAACCCAGTCTCGAATCGCCCAGTTTGCCATTTCATTTCAAAGGTAGAAATCGTGCACAAGAAGTACATGGGTCTTGGTTTGGGCCAACAATGTCATTTGCCTTATACACTTCTTTCAAAGCCGCTCCTATAGTCTCCTGCATTTCTCCTGCAGATCCTCGCTCACAAAATAGCCAAAGATCGTATTAATCTTTCCTTCGAAATATTTTATTTATTTGCGGAAACATATTCTGGTTGCTGGTGTTTACAGTCTGAATTTAATTGTTTCAATGCAAACTTATAGAATTTCTGTAATTTTCTTTTATTAAGGTTTGGAGGTTTTTAACCGATGATCTCATGATCTCCGTGTTATGTCTGTCAATAGACTGTCTGTACAAAATTGTAAGTCCCAACAAGAGGCTACTTTTATGTCGGTGCAGTGTGTCAATAGTTGCATTGCGGAATATGTCTTCGTTATCAGTGTGTTGACACTAGAGTCCGACCGAAGGTGAATTTTTTGGCCGAAGGTGATGAAGAAAATGAAAATGGAGATTGTATTTTAAAATGCTTAAGAGCCTAAAATATAGTGATCAGTTTGATAAAATTGGTCGGTAGATATTTTCTTTTTTATTAATTTATTTTACAAAGACACAAACAGCAAAATAGCCAGTAAATTATTGCAATAGACTCTTTTAAGTAACACATAAACGGAACAATCAAAATGAATGCTTAGCAAAGAAATAAAAACAAAAAATAACCAGTAAAAAAAATCCAAAACACTAGGTACATTCGATAACACGTAAATACAACAAACAAAGTTAATATGAGAAGACAAACGATGAAGTAGAATTAATAATCAAAATTAAATAACTTAATATTATATGCAAGAAACAAAAGTTTTTGTACATTTTCTCCCTGCAATTTAGCCCCGATTATTATAAATTTGTCCAGCAGCACTGAATAATTGCTCACTCGCTACACTAGTAGGTGGAGCTGGTAAATATTTGTTAGCTACTTCTTTCAAGTAGTTATAAGGACTTGAGGCCCAATAATTAAAAATATCAGCATTCCTTGTAGCTACCTGCTACAGAAACGAAATAAACATGAAATGAATTCCTCGAAATCTCCTCCAAAACACGGTGCGTATGATAGTTTAATTTTTGCGGAAAAATGGTTTAGCCTTGGGAAAATCTTCGGCCTTTTTCTTGCCGAAGCCGAATGTTTTGCCGAAGGTGGACATTTAAGCCGAATGTGGCCGAAGCCGAATGTTCGGTCGGACTCTAGTTGACACCGAGATATCAATTTATCAATTGTTCGTTTAATTGTCTCGTTCATTAGTCTTAGATACCTGTCAATGTCCTCGTTTGTGGGTGGGTAGAGCAACTTCGAGGACACTACTCTCGTCAGTGTGCTGGAGAAGTGTGTCCAACGCGCCCTACTAAAGTTGTAGGAATGCCTTTGAACAAGCTCAACCAATTCCGCAATTTCATCCGGAACAGTTATTTCGGTACTGAGACCGCAAGGTCACTGTCTACACGAAAGTGGGTAGATGGTTTATGGAATGTTGGTTAGTACCTGACAGTTCTATTCGTGTATCGAACAGCAGAATATCGAAATAGGACCCGCGTCTAGGAAACGAAGAACTATCCGTCGCCTTTACGCAGAGTCTGTACATTACATTGTGCTGACACCACCAATTGAATAGTAGGTTCCCTCTAGTGTTTGGTGTATTATTTCCCCAATCACTATGTTTGGCATTGAAATCTCCGCCGATAATATAATAGTTGTCTTCCAATTCCAGCCTCAGGAATCGAAAAAGTGTCTCGAGCTCTGAGCTGAATAAAATGGATTGTGTAGTCTTAGTCGCATAGAAAGACACCATTTACAACCGCTTTAAACTACGGTGAGGAACATACACGATGCATGCTTCCAGCACCAGCAACCTACGTGATACCTGACTGTATATTCTTTTAAAACGCAGTCCTTTTTTTACAAAGATTGAAAGGCCTACTTGTCTGGTGTTGGTTCGGCTTCTTCGAACTATTTTGTGTCTTCTGTGCCCCATTTTATTTCTTTTGGTAAGCTTAGTTTCGCTAACCAAAAGCAGGGGTTGGGTATTTAAGCGACTTAAATGGTGCAGCTCTTCGTTGGAACCTAATCCACAAAGACCTTCAGGGTTTGCTTCGCGCACCCATTACGACTGGAGGTGTGTTAGGCCCGGCATCAGCGCAGTCGGCAGACATTGAACCACGCTGGCAACTCACATATCCATTGTTGTTACAGATATTATATTGTACATATGTACATTGTACATGTATGATTGAATTAAAGCCATTAGAGAGATGTTCAAGTTTAATAGAAACTTCATCATTTTTGATTTTGGAATTAGAAGTTGAAAATCTCTCCTGGACGGCTTCCTAATACTACCGTGTGCAGCAGTTCAATGGATAACTAGATAAAAAAATGGCATTGAGGACTTATTTTTTTGAGCTCCGCTGCCGTCATAATGTCAAAAACATTGACATGTCTGGTTAAATATTTAAGTACGTATACGGTATACGGTGCAAATAGTTCAAATTACGAAGAGGACAAAAAAGATAAAAAAAAAACAAATATCAACACCGACAAACAAAGCGAAAAAGTGTAATGTTTCCACGCTTCACTTGTCCCTTCGAGACGAAGACTAGTTGCTTGCAATTACATAGTTACTGTTGACTTTTACTTTCTGGCAAGCAATGACTAGTTATAAGTTAACACTGGGAAATAGAGGATGCACTGTTTCGAATTGTCACTTACGAAAAATTGATTGGTAAGCCAACAACAGAATTTTTACTTAACAACTTTGCTTAGCATTGCCGGCTGGTTTAATGTGTTTTCTCTGCGCATTTGTTAAGTAAAAACAATAGTCGACCGTGGATTGATGGAAACGCAGTTGAAATTTAGTACTGAACCTTTTCAAAAATCACAGTTATACTTGAACCACGCAAAGAGAAACAACTGCTAAGATTTTTGCTGCACAAAATAACTTGGCTCAGCTTGTATTCTTAAAATCCTTAGAAGCTGGGCCGAATTATTACTCGTAGCAAATATCTTCATATTTGCTTATAAAATTCTATAGGAAAGTATCGAATTTTCTCTCCCACACAAATATATATAATTTTATTGCCTCACCTAAAGCTATCAACTTTTACTTTACCTTCATATACTTAAACTGAGAGATCCTGTATCAAGCAATTTTGACTACTTCCTCTCATACGAGTACAAAAGTGCTTTACCCTGTCCATAACTTTGTTTCATTAATTTTCCTTTACTTGTTTCGTTTACAATTTCGCTCAATAATGAATTCGTATTCAATTTTTAAATTTGTTTAGATTTAGATTTAGATCTGTTTTCTCATGCATAACGAAGTTCCTTCGAAACATGATTTCGAAGAGCAATGTGAATAAGGTTAGGAGGTAAATGCATATTACACGATTATAATCATCGTCGGATAGTTTAATATCCATGGTAGTGCTGAGATAGGCACAACAACACTTTTGTAGAATGTCCAACCAAAAGTCCTTATCTCCTGATTATGACAATACTTGCGGAAACGGGACATATGCATATTTAAGAAAGCAAAACGAAAACCGGGGAATATTTTATCACCGGCCCCTTTCCTTTTACAGTATGCTAAGTCTGATCTTGCCAAGCATTCGGACCTGAGTATGGACACCTGGGTAAACTTCAATGTGTAACCTCGGTTCGACGAAGTACAATGCGGATGATCCGACGAATAGATTCATGTGGATGCAGTCTGTCGGATAGCTATCAATTTTTTCACCAATTCCCAAATTAATTTTTAAGTTCTTCAGCCGATTGGGCACCATCCATCCATATCAGATTTCCGAATTAATTTCAGTTGTTATAACTGCGACACATCTAGAAAAATAAACTCAAAGACTTATGATTTTCCTATCCCTATGGCACGACTGCTCTCGTTTAAAAAAAAAAACAATATGCGAAATTCTTGCTTCAACTCCTTTATTGGAACTTTCAACTCTCAATATTGGAAAATATTTTTACATGGTTTTTAAAAAGCTTCTTCCGAAAATGAAGTCAGCAGTGATTTCATCTTTTAAGACAACGATAAAGATGTTATTATCAAAGAAATTCACTTTTTTATCGACGCAGATGATTTCAAAATCTATAGGGACATCTGAACGTCCTCTGACTCTTATGACCAGCAGGTGGTTTGAATAGCTTTTTTCACTGTGAAACTATTATATTTGTTAGTAAAACTAAAGTTAAATATATTCGTAACATCTTCCACCCGCAAGAATCATTTTGATTGGTAATGAATTGATGTTTTCTGTCCCTTTATTGTGGAGATCAGATGATATGTGTATACGACAGTAAACTTTATTTTCGTATCCATATTAATACAATAGATATAATTCTGATTTGCACTTCACTAAACGTTCAACCCTTACGTCACAAAATCCCTTTACCATGACTTTGTTAAACCTATTCCATTGTACTCGTATGAGAGTAAAATTTGGCCCATTTGTTGATACAAATTTTTTTTTTAGCCCAGATAAGAACTCGTCCATTGTACACCTTGTACTATAAATTCCTTTTAATGGAATCTTTTAGTCTTTCGAAGAAAATTTAGCCAGCGTATCAGTGATAAACTGCCTACAGTACCAGCACTCACCACGTCAACGCCGAATACCTGCAGCCTAATGCAAGCGTAGGCCGGAAATTCACAGAGGAAGTGCTCCGCGGTGTCGTCACTACTTTCACAGCAAACATCGCAGGATGTTATATCACTTATACCCAAGAATACTTAAATGCTTAGCAAAAACGTGATGCACCGTCACAACGCCAGTAAACAGCCTGCAGTCTTTCTTACTGAGGGACAGCAGGAAAATCGCTGTCGTCGCAGAGACGCATTCACTTGATCTTGATCATGACATCTGCAATTATGCTCATATGAGACCCACTGCCAATGGAAGCCTTAACCGAGGACGAGGACGAAGGCAGACGCAGCTTACGGTCCTGAAAAACTCTCCTCTGAGCCTTGCCCAGCATATTCGTTGGCGATTTAATTTCCTGTGATCCCAATATGACCTGGAACCCATACAAGACTCGATGAATTTAGCCATCCGATTACGTTTGCGAAGTCTTGCATTTTTGAACTAGCTGGAAGTAGTATGAAGGTTTAGCAAGGCTCCAAGCGCTACTTGGCTATCTATATTCTGGTGTTATTGCATCAGATGAAATATCCATAACACCTGAGCTCCTGTGCGTGTTGTACTAAAGACCACTTCTTTTAAAATGGAAGATGGCTTTGAGATTGCAGCCAATGACATAAATATCAAGGGGAGGGAGATTCATCAATGCGTCTTGGGCAGAGCCGGGCGTACTAGGGAGCTGGTTCAGGTTCTATGTTCTGGTTCCGGTTCTGATTAGGTTACCTTAGAGGTGTGTCTCAGGTATGAGACGGTGAGTTTCAGAGTTTCAGCTATCGACTCAGTGTAGGTGCCATCAGATTTTTTGAATGATTCCAGCTTTTCCATAAATCGTGTCCAGTTGGTTTTCCATGGATTCCTCCTCTTCAACAAGGTCGAGATCTTGCATCCGATTCTGAATTCGACATACCTATGGTCTGACATGGAGACATCTGATACTTTCCAGTCGGTAATCTCTTGAGCAAGCCTGTTGGATAGCATTAAATTGATTACTTGCTTTCTTAATACTACATTGCCAAAATTGTTGGCAAGCAGGTCAGATGATAGTAAGATTATATATTAGCATCGCAGAATACATATGTACTCGTATGAGAAGTCCCACCTCTTTGGAATAACAATATTTAATGAGTTCAGCTACCAACTTCGGCGATGGTGGTATACCGAACCATAGGAAAAAAAACTGACCCCCAACGACGAATTTGTGCCATTCTCTGTTCATTTCGTAGCTTATGTAAGCAGGAACTAAATCCTGGTTGTAAAATTGCTCAAGCTTAGATAGTGAGAGTCAGTTCAACACAAAAAAGCAAGTCCTCGGTGGTATGAAACCTCTTAAACATCAGAAAACACAGATGCGTTTATTTTACACATTATTTTGAAAAGTGTTGTGTAAGTCTTCTTGCATTGGCCGACAGCCAGCAAGAGATGATATTCACCTGAAAATAGTTACATATGTATGCCTCCCACGTTGATCAACATATAAAAGTGAAGTCAAACTGAAAATCGGTTGCCCTTGGTGGCTGCCTTGGAGGATTCCCGAAATGGCAATGATGCATAAGCGATTGTGGATCTTTATAAGACTGTGTACTGACAATTTGATCTAGTCAACTCGGTTTCCAGGAGTTTTAAAAGTATTATATTGTGCCGGATTTTACCAAAAGCTTTAATTAAATCAGTACCATCTACGTTGACTTCCTTTCCATCCTCTAGTGCATATAGGATTCCGGACACATGCCGTTGCTAGCGGTGAGAGAAAGACCATCGAGCGATAATCAGGTCCTGCTCTACAGCGATATTTACCTTTTAAAAACACTCCGAATTTATTGGCTCAAACGAATGAGTATGACAACTAGTGCTCTCAAGTCCTAGCGCTATTAAGTAAAATAAATTATTATGTTTTCTAACGTTAGAACAACGTATGTATATCGGAATTTCCCGTGTTATTATGTAGCTTTTGATGCCTAAAAATTTGAAAAAGGTCGTTAGCTAACTGTTTCTCTATACCTACTGAGTTACATTTACGAGTATATATAAATAAGGCAATACGACAATATACAATAGTTTTCCCTAGCAATATAGCAGTATATGTTGTTTCCTAAACTCATTTTAAACTTCAAGAACCCTGCCACTTCGGCAAACGAATAAAATATTCTACAGTGAAACAAAAGGCAACCCTACTGCCTCCTTCCGGGATAGCACTGTGGTCGTGAATCAACACTTCATTTTAAGTGTCGAGTAAAGCTTATACCAAACGACCAAGATTTGTAAAATATTATATTAAAAACAAATTGAATGACTTATAATGACTTCCTGGCAAACCTGGCACAAAATTCAATAGCTTTATTATAACCTACGGTTAACAGGTTGATAAAGCGCCTGCCTATTGAAAACGGTTGTCTGATATCAAAAAAGTTAAGTTAAAAATATTTGTGATGGATATAACAATTTGTTTGCACGTGTGGATGATTTATTCATTTACAGCGCATGTGCACGAATAGGCAAAATTTTTGGTATTTTACAACAACATAACATGCATGAAGTTTGACAGGACTTACAAAATGTTGATATCAGTTGATATTGGATTTTCGCTAGCACTTTTGTCTCGTAAAGAATTTGCCACATTCCATTGTAAATAAGACAACAGTACATGTGCATAGACTAATACCGAGTATCGAATTCGGCGTTATTACCTAGTCTCAATACCTACTAACTCTGGTAATACACAGCAATTCTACATCTAGTTGCAACCCAATGAAGCCCACACCGAAACCTACCTCCGACTGAACTACTTTCCAGTCTCCCTTAGGCCCATTACCTTTCTATCCACCAACCCTTCTCACTCGCATCGTTTCTCTGTTTCGAGAACGGCTAGTGGCGTGTAATACTTCGATTTCATGGGCATATTTAGTCTTGTTCAGCCAATAATTTCAATTATTTAAGTCGATGTAGTGTAGTCACTTTATTAGACACAACGTTCTCGGGTTTCACTGGTTTCCCGTTTCCATCAACGCCATCGAAAGCAGCAACAGAACAACAACAAAAGCAAACAAAAACAAAATAATACTTTAACTTTGGCTAGAAAGCAATCAAGGAAGGAAAGGGGCTTTGAATATCGCAGCCAGCATGCAAGACTGCCTCGCAGACAAATTTTGCATTTGTCGCACGGCCCAACTACGAGGAGGCACTGGTGGCAGAACGGTGATGGTGGTGGCTTGTTTCAAATCTGGTTGCACTCTAACAAGACGACGACACAAGTGCACGAAACGTTTTCTGTCTACACCATACATACTCATTGAAGTCAGCAGCAAATGCAAAATTAAGAAATACGAACTGAGTGGAACTACTTTAGTCTCACATAGTCGTCATCATCGTGTTGTCGTTGTAGTCGTTGTAGTCGTTGCTGTCGAGGAGGTCCATCTGGCAGCCGATGTTTGTTCGCTTCAATACTCACTGAGTTGAATGGAAGTTTTCTCACTTAAATGACATACAATTCCTTGGTTAGGTAGCCTCAAATGTCTAACGAAATTTGCCCCAATCTGCGATGGACACATCAAAATCCCTGGAAAATTGATTTTCTACTAAGGCTGCTGGAAGAGTTAACACACCAAGTGCTCCTAATCAAAGGTGAGTCCCACAAGCACATTCTTATAATCGTATTCGGACTTTTTTGCGGCTTGTCTGTTTTTCGTTTGCACTTTTTGCATTTTCGCGTTTCATTCTTTTTATTTTAGACATCTTTCCTTGTGCTAACCATCGGCCTGCTGCTATGTACGTACAGTGTGTAGCCGTTAAGTCATGTTTGCCGGCCTTAAAGTTCACAGTGTACGCACACCGTGTCGAGAACGCTTTTGGCCTGGTGTAGTGTCGAATTTCGTTGCAAGTGGCCGGCATTGGTTTCAGCACTAATTGGTTTAGAGTTGTTCGCGATCGTTGGCGGCGGTCGTTGATGACCGCTTTTAAATTCGACATTTTATTATGATGTGGACACTACTCCACCATAGTCACGGCCACATCCAGGACTTATACTGCCACCACACCCCCTAGCATCTTGTTGTAGCGAGAGTTGGAAATATATACGAGTATCTGCGTGTTGTTGTATATTAAAAACCCATAGCTTGTTTATAAGTTTACGCGAAAGACTGCTCATTTCGCATAATAAAATTAATTTTCAATTTAAAAGAATAACATTTGACTCATCACACACAGAGATAGACAATAAGAGAAGAAATCACTTTATGGCGCGCTGATTTCGCATTCAAATGCATAGGAACGTGTGCAGGGTGCTAGTGGAGGTTCTTTATACTCATAGTGTGAATCTGAATCTGTCTTTTATGCCCTTAGACAGAATGAACATCTCAAATTACTAGTGTGCCTACTTTCACACACCCTTTTTGGTCATTTGACACTTTTAGAGTTTGTGAAGCGGAATTGAATGCACAGATTTGTTTGACATGCTTTTGGTTGTTCTTAATAACATTCCATTCCTACATAAATGCTTCCAACAACATAGTTTAGTCTCAGTTTAGTTAAATTATTTTATTTTTTTAAGTAGAGAGAATTCTGGCACTTAAGAGATGTTCTCGAAAAGTAAATCATCTATTATATAGACGTTTATATGTTAAATGAAATTGTGACAACCTTGGCGCAATCTAATAAGATTCAACAAAATGTTTTCAAATCTTAAACTGTAGTAAGAATATAAACTTGAGTGTGGTGAAGAATAGCCCACAACGAAAGAATTGATTTCAGTGCTGAAGTTGGCGGATCAATTGAACAAATTCGCCTAAAAATACTCAACCTCCGGTTACTGTGTTCTTGAAGGTCATCACTTTTATGAAGACAGCATTACAATAAAAAAATTGCTTCCTTTAGAATTGTTTTATAGAATGCACTGATTATGTTGAATCCTTTAGTTTTTTTTTTATTTTTGCTGATCTAAAGAACGAGCAAGTTAACCGAAATATTTACGAATTGGAATAAGAGTTTCATGCGAAGGCACATTTAGTATCTGCTGTAAAATGCATTCTTCTTAATGCGAGTATTTGACTCAGCAAAGGGTGTAAATTAGGGCGACTACATTACACAGGGCAACCTCTTGGCCCTATGAAGCCTATGGAACCAGCCAAACCAACGGAGCCTCTTCAGAGTACGATGTCAAAATCCAACTCGGTAACTTGTTAGAAAATTAGGCTTCCACGAAATGATCCTAACAAGCGACTTTCGACTACCAAACACGATGATGAGTATCTCCAGGATTCCTATTTTAATGATCTGGCTAACTCCAGATGCTAAAAATAAAAACCCCAAATAAATCGATGACGTGCCAAACGATTAAAAACATACCAATATGGATACAAATGGCGACTTTAATTATAACTTAACGGAAAATGAAGAGAAGCTCAGGGTAAAAACCCAGATCCAGTAAGCATTGATATAGTATATATATGATTTCGGCTAGGATCTGGCATACAAATTTTGTGTAACGCTGGAGAACCGTTAGTGTGCTTTGTGATTTTTGCGTGAGACTTCTTTAATTTAATTCCAGTTACTGGGGTACTCTGATCGCATAGATAACATGAAAAAAGCATATCTGAAGGCGAACGAAATCGGCAAAAACTTATCAGCGGCTTCTCGTTTGGCATAACACTTCTTTATAAACAACTACAATACTTACCACAAAAGTGTCCCCTTAATCGAAATAAGGGACTATGCCCAGCAATGCAATGATTGCATTGGCGAAGGACTTGTCCTAAACTCCTATTACGAATTGTATATTAATTCAAGATGGGATACAAAGCAAAACAGATACTGTAGTTTTTTTGGGACGATAGCATGATAGGAAATCTGATATGATAAACTGGGAGCTATGTCTACGCGTTATCAAGAAATCTAAAAGACAACTACGAGGGGCGTTCAACATATTCTCGGTATCGGGGTGAAGCTGTGGTTGTATATATAAATTGACTTATTTAAGTAATACTATTATTTTAGTGCATTCATGTAAAATTTCATATAAATGTGATGCGAAGGCGTTATACAATGCGTTCGCTGCCAGAGGTTCGGGCACGCCGCGTCGAACTGCCAAATGCAGCCTCGATGCGTGAAGTGCGCAAAGAACCACAGTTCCGAGGAGTGTGCTCTGGGTGTTGACGGAGAATCCGATAGGTCGCAGCTTTCGTGCGTATTATGTGGGAACGTGGGACGCACCGCAAACTATCGGGGTTGTCCTAAGTTCACCGAAATTAAAAAAGCAAAATTGGCTCGGCAGCAGAAGGTGGAGGTCAAACGTTCACCTGTGAGGTTTCAAACACCAGCCGTCACGCCCCAAATTTCCTACGCCCAAATGGCGTCAGGTAGGGGGGCTACGGTACAGCAAGCGACTGTTGCTTCTCCGGCTCCGATGCCGAGAACAACGGAAGCTGCACCCAACATGCTAGCCATCTTGCTCGCAATCCAAGGGCAGATGGCTCAGCTGCAAAAGCAGGTTCAAGAACAGGCCAAGCGGGTGGACCAGATCTACGCGTTGCTACCGGGCCTAACGCAACACATGCCGTAATGGGTACGCACATGGTGGAGCAAACTTTGAAGGTCCTTGCGGTGAATGTGAATTCATTGATTGGGATCGAACGAAGAGCCGCGATGTTTAAATTGTTACAAGACCAAACTCCTGATGTGCTTTTCGCTAGCGAAACAAAGCTAACCGATAAGCACAAACTGGAGTACAATAATTATATTGTTAGAAGAAGAAACCGGCCCAGATCCAAACGTGGAGGCGGTGTCGCGATCTTCATTAAAGAGGGTAGAAAATTTCACAGAGTGTACAAGGGCGTGTTGCGCAGGTTCCGGGTGTTGGAGGCAGTCGTCGTTTACATCCCGCTCCGCAGTGGAAAGCGGCTGTACTTGGCCTCTGTTTATGCACCCGAGGCTTCACAATCCACCCTATTCATTACAGAGCTCGACACGCTTTTTCGACTTCTGAGGCTGGAATCGGGGGAGAATAATTTTATAATCGGCGGGGATTTCAACGCTAGACATAGAGATTGGGGAAATAATTTGCCAAATACTAGAGGGAACCTACTACTCGATTGGTGGGGTCAGCACGATGTCATGTACAGACTCGGTCTTAAAGCGACGTATAACCCGTCGTTTCCCAGAGGCGGGTCTTATTTGGATCTACTGCTGTACGATGAACGTATACTACTGACAGGTACGAATTTACAAACATTAAACTGTCTGCGCACATTCGTGTATGACAGCGACCATCGCGGTTTTAGCACCGAAATTACAGTTCCCAACGAAATTGCGGAATTGGAGGAGTTTGTCCAAAGATATTCTTACAACTACAGTAAGACTCGATGGACACGCTTCTCCGCAATCTTGACTAGAGCGCTCTCCTCGAACACGATCCACCCACCGTCCAATAGGAATTTGTCAAACGAGGAGATCGACAATTACCTAAAACAAATGGACGAGACAATTAAACAAACTATGAACACTACAATACCGCGGTATCGACGTACGACTAACGAAGACCTGTTCCGCAATCCTACTATTGTCGCACTGCACCGACAGAAAAGTAGACCTCTGATCAGACTTAAAAACTTTTACAGATAGTTAACTGACCGACAAGACCCGGAGATTAGGACACTGAAGTCGTCGATTAAAAATATTCAAACGCTAATAAAAGAAAATTACAGAATTTCTGTAAGTTTGTATTGGAACAACAAGGTTCGGGCTGTAAACACCAGCAACCCGAATATGTTTCCGCAAATAAATAAACTATTTCGGAGAAAAAATCAAAACGACCATCAGTGTCTTAAAATAGCCCGGACAACAGACAACGAACGGTTACTGACAATAGCAGGCATTGATCCAAGTGAGGCCGCTGATGATGACGACTTTTTTGTGATCGAGGATCCACAGGAGAAGGTTGAGGCCATAGGAGCCACTTTCCAGGAAGTATACAAGGCCATTGATAACATTGGCCCTAATTACGACCTGGACAATCGCGTCTTGGTGCTCGACTTCTGCATTCGAAATGAAATAGGGAACTGGCGATCCGAGGGCTCTGGTTTCACCCGGCTTAGCGACGAAAATATGGCAAATAACGTCATTGCCAGAGAGGGTGGCCTACCCCCGTTCATTTCGAGGGCAGGACTCCATGAGATCTTCGACACAATCAGGGCTAAGAAATCGGTGGGGACCGATGGTATTCCGAACATCGTGCTTCGACATCTTCCTCTAGAAGCGGTGGACATTTACACCTCCCTGTTTAATAATGCAATGAATAATGCACATTATCCAGCGCATTGGAAAACGGCGGTGGTTCAATCTATCCCCAAAAAGGGAAAGGATATATCCAATCCGGCGAATCTCCGGTCGATAAGTCTCCTTCCGAATATCAGTAAGGTTTTTGAAAAGGTAATCAATAGAGCTCTGTCTAGGTGGGTTGAGGACAAACATATACTTCCGGATAATCAATTCGGTTTTAAGGCGGGACATGATATCTCACATGCCGCGTCTAAACTGGTGTCCAATATCCAATGGAACAAAGGCAAGAAACAGTGCACTGGTGCCTGCCTTGTTGACTTGGAGAAGGCCTTCGACACCGTATGGTTAGAGGGTCTTTTCTATAAACTAACTAGGCTGGGGATCAGTAAACCACTCTTGTACATTCTTTATAATATGCTAACTAACAGACAGTTCATCGTGAAGAATGGTGATGTGACTTCTGTTGGAATATTTCAAATTAAAAATGGTCTTCAGCAAGGCGCGGTCAATTCGCCGATCCTATTCAACATTTTTACAAGCGACTTGATAGGTTCACTTCCCCATACTATTGCGAACGCAGATCGAGATCATTAATCTGCTACATGGCCCTTATCAGGCCCATGCTGGTATTTGGTTGTCCCGTGTGGTTCAATGTACGAGCAAGCTTAATGGAAAAGATTCGGGTGTTTGAGAGGGCTTGCCTTAGGGCCTGTCTTCGCTTGTATAGAACACCAGAGTCGGAGTACAAAAAATTTTATCCTAATGAGGTCCTTTACAACAGGGCGAACCTAATACGAGTGGACAACTTCGTAATTAAGCTGACTCGAAGGCACATTGCAAGAGCAATGACGTCGACGAATAACCTGAAATCTGGGGCTTACTACCCCAATTACCTTTACCACGAGAGTGTGCGCTCTGACGGCTTCGTTCCACCGGAAGCATTCCTCTACCTAGATCAGAAAGGGTTGATCCAGGATGGATCAGCGGTGCCGTTAATCTTCCATGTCGCTTGGACAGCTGGGGACAGGCGACTCAACTACGACAGAGACGTCGCACACGGCAGTGTGGATCGCCTCTGGTTCAGTAGGGCGGTGGGGAATCGCGATAAGAGGGATGTCGTTCGGCAGCACCAGTATTTCTGGTGGTTGAATGATGGAGAAGATGTTTCGTCGTCGTTTCCGTCAATTACGGACCAGCCTCACTAATGAGGCAGAGCTGACCAATCTGTTTTCTCTGTAAACAGCGATGGCCGGCTTACATAGGTTTAGGTTAGCATTTAAGAAACATATACATATATCAGTGTGTACAAAGGTGTATACTGATATATGTATATGATTGTGTATAGCGTCTATGTGTGTTTATGTGTGTATTGTACATTTAGTTTAGGTAGGCTAAGGTTTATTTTAAGTTAGATACTAAGTTTTTATTAAAAATAAAAAATTATGTCCATATGCTAAGTTTTGTTAACAAATTTTTTTCGTAGCTTTAAGTATACAAAATAGATAGTTCTAAGAAAATGTAAATGAAGTCGAAAGACATAGTTATAAGAATTTAGAGTAGCTTAGAGTGCCTGTGTGGGGCCAGTAAGTTAGTGTAAGATTATTAAGTAATTGTAAGCTAGAATTTAAGCATTTTTTGTTAGAATGTAAGAGTTAGTGTTAAGAAAATAAAATGCATATAAAACTAAAACTAAAACTCATATAAATGTGATTATTAATTCGCGTTTTATCTCTAGTTAAACAGAATCATAATGGCAACTGAGACGATGATGGTGAAAATTGAGCATCGCGCTGTAATTAAATTTCTCACTAAGCAAGGAAAAAGTCAAAAAACTATTCATGAAGAGATGGTGGCTGTTTACCAGGGTTCCGCACCTTCATTATCAACTGTGCAAAAGTGGTCAAGTGAGTTCAAGAGAGGCAGAGAGAGCATTGAAGACGACCCCCGCTCCGGCGCCCCGGCTACTGCTTGTCCGGGAGAAAGCATTTTTTTTTTTTTTTTTTTATAATTTACGCGCGCCTAAGGGGTTGATACCCTTTTACTGTTGCCAGGGCGCGGGCGGAAAGATAGAAGGAGGAGAAAGGAAAATTGTTTTTGTAGTGGTTTGAAACTCAAGGTGTGTTTGGTTTCTATGTTTGCTCTCCAGGGGTGGGAGTCCGAATAGGACGGAGAGTTTTTCTTCACTCAGAGTGATTCGAGACATAATTCCCAGTATTTTTTTCATTGCTTGAAACTCTTATAACAGCCAAATCTACGTGTCAGTGTTATGCCTTCACACGCAGAATTTTTTTGTCTGAGTTCCAATTATACAATGAAAACCTGATTTTGCCGTGGGCAGGATTCGAACCTGGACACTCCGAGTGAGAAGCGTTTGCTACTACCACTACACCACGGCCACCCCTTAAAATCAAAGAATCAAAGAAGTCGAAAAACTTGTTCTTGAGGATGCCCGAATAAAGGTGAAAATGATGGCAGAGATCACCAAGCTTTCAATTAGTACCATTCACACCATTCTTCATGACCATCTTAACCTTTCAAAGGTCAGTGCAAGGTGGGTGCCACGAATGCTCACAGCGCCTCAGAAAAATGTGAGAATCGCATGATGTACAGAGCTTTTGGAGATGTGTAGTGAGAACGCGGACGGTGTTATGGATCGAATTGTTACTGGGGACGAAACATGGGTCCACCACTATGACCCTGAAAGCAAACAAGACTCCATGCAGTGGCATAAAAAAGGAACAGACCCCCCGAAGAAGTTCAAAGTCACTCCGTCTGCCGGGAAGCTCATGGGCACAGTTTTTTGGGACTCAAAGGGAATCTTGCTCATTGAGTACAAAACAAAAGGTGAAACCATCAACGCCACATCCTACGCTTCCACTTTGCATAATTTGCGGGAGGAAATTAAAAAGAAAAGACGGGGTAAACTCGCAGCGGGTGTGTTGCTTCTTCATGACAACGCTCTTGTTCACACGGCGCGAGTTTCCAAGGCTGCTGCGCGAGATTGTGGTTTCGAAGAAATTCGTGGAAAAAGATTTTCGGATGATGAAGAACTCAAGTCGGCAATAAATGGGTATTTTGCAGAGAAAGAGGAAATTTATTTTTTTGAGGGTTTGAAAGAGCTTATCTTAAGATGTAACAAATGCATTGATGTTAGGGGAGATTATGTTGAAAAATAAAAACAATATAAATTGAATTCGCATTTTCCTTCATATCGATACCGAGAATATATTGAACGCCCTTCGTATGTCTTAGGTACGGATTTTCATCGTAACCCCGATACATTAGTATTTACAGTAGGTATCCGGTTTGTTTTTTAGGTTGCTCCTCAACTAAATTTTGCTCTAACACTTACGAGAACTTAGATCTTAGTTTTCTCACCGGGTCCCACCATTTACCTACGTGCGTAGTGAGGTAGCTTACCAAACTCCACAGTAATGTAATATCCATTAATGTTTTATTTACAGAAGTAATTTTAATATACACAATTCTTGGTGGCTTCGACATTCTGGACAGACAGCACCCGAAGGACGGTGTGGTGAGATCTTCACTGCGGAAAATAACTTGACCCAGCTTGTAAATGAGCCCACGCGAATACCTAACGTTGATAGTCATAAAAGTCACAAGTCCTGCACTTGTTTTTAACCTCTCACTCTGATAAATACAAGGTCGATGTTCTATCCCCTCTAGGCTCGTCGAACCACTGTGTCATATTACCTAATTTCTCGTATACAGACCACACAGTTAGAGAAAAGATTCATGAAAGAACCGTATTGCAACACGAGAAAGCCAATTGGAGCGGACTTAACAGCTTCTTTAGAAATTTTAACTGGTAGTTATGTTTCTTCGATAACGACGTGGATGCCGCTGCTGATATGATCATTGGCACTATTCTCTTTGGAATGAGATCTTTTATCCCTCATCGGATCAAGAGTATCAAACCAAAAGAAATGGTTTGGTACGACTCGAGCTGTAAGGAGGTTAGAGATATATTTTCTCGGTCCTGCAAGATCAACCCCACAGAGGGAAATCGAAAAAAGTTCAAAGTTCAAGTTCAAGCGTGTGAAATTTCAATACGGCCAAAAACAATGTCCCAAAGGTAGTAAACATTTTTGTTCATTCGTCAAAAACATTAGAAACTCTGCCTCATACTCCATCCCAACGCTCATTTACAATGGCATTCCAGCTGTCAGCACCTTGCCAATCTGTTTGGTGCACACTTTGCGGCCAGCTCAAAACTTCTAGATTGTGATTTGTCCTTGATTGCGTCGAATCTTCAATGGGATGAATCCACTTCCGCACTCGTGTATTAGCAAGTGTACTGAAAGACCTTAACACAAATCCGCTGGTCCGTATATTATATATCCCCTTCTTCTGAAGAGGTGTTCTTTTACGCTGTCAAAACTACTGCATAAGCTCTTTCATCAATCCTACTCTATAGGACTCTTTTCAAACAGCATTCGCCCAGCCCGTCCCTAAAAAATTTAAAACTGCTTTTCTCTCCTCCTACAGAGCCATTGCAGTTAGGTCCGTTCTTTCCAAGGTCATGGAAACACTGATAAAGCGTTAGCTCTTGAAATATCTCGAAACACGAAAACTTCTCAATGACCGGCAGTACGGTTTCCATAGCAACAGGTCCACTGGTGATTTGATGGCATGTTTCACCTAAAAGTGGAACCAAGGCGTACATCAATTTGCCAAAAGCAAGATAGTTGGGCTTGATATTACTAAGGCATTTGACAGAGTTTGGCCACAGTCTCTTTTGTCGAAATTTGGGAGCGATGAGTCTGTTCTTATAGATTAGAAATTACCTTTTGAACGTTCAATTCAAGTTGTCTTGGATAGTTTCAAGTCTGATATCAAGAAAATAAGTGCTGGTGTGCCGCAGAGCTCGGTTATATATATTCTTCATAAATGATCTCTTATCTGCTACTTCTAGTCCAATATATTCCTGTTTTGATGACAGTATTATGTGCTTTTCATGTTCGTTCCTGAACTCATGCTCCTCTTCGGATGTATTGTAGAACGGGAACGGCAGCGTATGCTAAACTCATTTAATTCCAATATTAACATCATAAACAATAGGGGAACCACTAACAGAGTAGAATTTATTGCTTAAAAAACACAATGCTGTCTGCTATCGTTAAAGCGAAATTTAAACACTCAGTCATTACCCACTGCATCCTCGAAACCGAAAAACTTTCCATTCTGAGTTAAGTGTGTCAATGACAACATGCTGCGAAATGTCTAGGTTTCCCCAAACGATGTAAGAAATATTTCATGCCCTCAAATCTGACCTCAGTAGGTATATAATGCATTCATCGCCCAAAATTGGAGTACAATGCCCACATCTAGTCAGGTGCTCCTAAAATATCTCTGCACCTGTAGTCAATTGACACCCTCGAACACCGATGAAATGTGTTGTGTCTCTGTTTGTTTTATCGCTATTTCCATCATCAGTGCTCTACTGAAAACGCCAGTAGAATTCCGCTCTTTAAACCTTCAGTCGTGAACCCTTCTCGCTACGAATGCTCATCAGTTTACCCTCAAGCCTATTTTCGGACGTATTCCGAAATATCGTGATTCTTTCCTAAACTCTACAACTCGCTTTATTTCCTAGCCATTTAACATTTAAAACCAATGTAAATCGGTACCTCTCTTTCTTTCCTCCCTAATTTTCTTTCTCCTGCGCTGAGTGAAATCATTTTAAGGGACTCAAATCCATATAGCGCGTGCAGATTATAACAATAACAAAAAAATAACATGTAGGTGCGAAGAGTATGATATATGAATTTCGTGGATAACTATATACATAGGTAGACTAGATAAACACAAAAATAAAAACGTGAATAGATCCAAATGTCTTTAATAAATCATAACACCATGATATTAGGTCTGGAATGGAAAACCTGCAGAGTTGCAATTATTAGGGCTAACTAAATAATTATTGTTAAGTTTTGTGTCGCCTTTTGGATGAAGGGTGCTTTTAATATAATATGCAGTGATGGCCTGAGAATCGTTTGTCTAAATGTGTTTGATCAAAGAAAATATTATCATAGAAGAGAATTAAAATAAACTAAATTGCTTTACGCCTTCAAAGCCGAAGACAAAGTTTGAGTCACGGCCAAGGTTTTGAATGAGACTTTATGGATGAGATTCAAAGAGAACTTGTGCAAGAGCTGAGAAATTCAAAGGGTTAGAGTAGAATAGCATGTGTCAGCAGTGAAAGTGGTCAACGAAAAAAGTTATATAAGTAAACGTAAATGTGACTATGCCAAAATTTGGTGACAAATTACTAGTCCTTATCAGCAGTCCTTAAAGTAGTAGAAGCAGCAACTTACTTTCGCCTTTAATAAATTCCATTCTTCCTTGCAAAATTCATTCTTCTTGGTCTCAAACAAATGCAGCAACTTTCCAAAACAAACCATACCAAACTCCACTAGGCCTGCTAATGAATCTTTAAGATTTCTACAAGCAAATCGTACCTGTTAATTATTACTAAATTCGTTTATTCCACTACAACGAATTATACGAATATAGTAGACGAAAGTGCAAAGATTTTTACCTGAAGAGTATCTTAATTTACGAAGTTAAGCTAATTTTGCAAATAACTTTACGTTAAAGAAAAATTTTAAAATACTGTAATCGTTGAATCATCATAAAGAAATGTTGCCACCTGTCACTCGCGATGACTTTACAGAGGTGTCGGTGTGGCATAATGATATGATAGAAACATAATATTTAGTACACTTGTGAACTCACCAAAATTTCTACGCACAGCTTTCCTTGAGAAAAAAAAAATAGAAGTATGCAAAAGCCCTGAGGAAAAAAAACAATAAGTCGCGCATACAAATTTAATAATAAAAATATACTTATACTCGGATGACTTTTTTTTCCATTGCCCCTTTCAAAACTCAAAGAGTATAATGCGTGAACCGCTATTTCACGATTTCAGAAAAACAGTTTATGTAGTAATTAAAATAATTTATGCATTTTGACTTTGTTCTAAAGCTAGATTTTACAAGCGATAAAGTCTCTCTCTATGGCAAGAACCCTGGGATTTATTGATTGTCATTGCGAAGCCAACATTAATAGGAAATCGCAATCCTTTAAACTGAAATAGGTATAAATACTGTTTCGCCTTTGCCACAACCAGTTACAATTGCAGCTTAGACTACATTTTTCTGTAGAGAAACTACTGGCAATCTAGTGCCATTGCGAAGTTTCGGTGGATTCAAATTGCGAAGCAGCATAATGGATATGCCAATTTTCAGATCAATTTTATGGAGTGAAAGACTGGGGCTATCGATGCTCTACAAAAATTCCACTGCGTAATGTACTACTTCCTCTGTATGGCATATTGTATTTATGGATAGGTGAGATGTCGAATCACCAGGAATCTTTTTCAGTATATGATTTTATTGAGTAACCATATGAGTACTTGATTATTTTTCATCGCTAAAATAGATCTCTCACACAACCACGAATCTTCTTTTGTATAGAGATTGCAGACGTCGTAATAAATGTTTTATATTAAAGTTTCAGTATCCACCACGATCTGACAAAGAGATGCTGCAATTTCTAATTAATGGTTGTTATTAATCTACGGGTATTTTCATTCGCCAATGTCAAGGAGAACCTCCGAACCTCCTGATTGTATTCTCATGTTTTGTTTCAAATGAAGCCTTTCAATATGTCTCCAAAATAGTGAGCGTTTTAAACACGCATTAACTTCATCTACTCGTGTTCCCGGTAGCGTTTGTCTAAGATCTCAATAGTTAGTTCTACATAGTATTATACGAGTACATTCACCCCACACTACAAAAACGCAGTTTTGTAAGTCTTTGAGTTTGTAGCAGTTTTTGGAGACAGTACAGACTGGATTTTCTGTATGATCTTCTTCAATTGGCATCTTAAACATAGAATGAGCTGTTTTTCCTCCGCGAAGTAGAGTTGCAGCAATTCCGGACAAAGATATCGCTATAGCAATCTTTTTATCTGCACGTATTTTTGCCAATATCAGGTTAATTAAAAAAGTTTTGCCAGTACCATCCGGAGAATCTATAAAATATTCAAAACACTCAGGTGCTTTAACAGGAGTACCGTGGCGTCACCGTTGAAAAGTCGTAAAATATTTTGCTTATTGAATGTTGAGTAGCTGGTATTTCTTCACACAGCAAAGTGGTTGCGAATTAGCTATGATATAAATTATAAAACGTCATCAATGTTGTATTCTTTGGATAATCTAGTACTGCTTCTTGAATCAAAAAAGGTAACTTCCTTTAGACTGTTTCGCAAGTACTAATAAATCTGAAATTTTGAATTTTAAAAGTTCGTGACCGTATCAGTGAAAATGGAATAATCCGCCAGTTGAAAACGGTTTTACATGCAAGCCATCATAACTAAAAATTGTTAACTAAGCAGAAATAGAACTGTAAACTATTATTCACTGAATTTAACGATAACGATTTGTTTACAGCAATTGGATTTGTGATATTTATTATTAATTGTCGAAACCAATGCAATATTTTTTACAACTATATTCCATTTGTAAATACTATCTAATAAATAAAAAAAGATGGCATCTTTACTGACAATCCAAAATGATTTCCGGTTAAAAGTCATCCTAATCGGTTGTGCATATCCCCAGGGTATAGACGGTTACCAATGTGGTTTTCATACAAAAATAAAAAAGAAGCTCCTTTGCTTATCCCAAGGATGTACGCTTAAGTATGTGCGTGATATCAGAATTTATGGCCAATCTCCTTAGCACTACGTTTTAAATCGTATCTAGCCTAGCCTGCATTTCTTTATTTAAAACCTGACAATCTTTCACAATGCGATTTGGTACATCATTCACTTCGACCATATATTCACACCACCGGCAGATTCTAGAAAAAAAAAAAAACACGAATTCCAAATCTATACGCACCTTCTCTTTATCTATTGAGACGTGATATCAGAGACATGTCTAGCCTTATTTTTCCCTACCAAACTCGTAAAATTTTTCAGAATGAGGAATATGAATGCAGTTCCCAAACATTGTCTTCAAAACTTTTGATGTCAGAAAAGAATTTAGGCAATTTGATATGACTGTGATGTAACATTTTCAACATCATACTTGTGCGAAATTTAATAGCTGAGGCACAATTTTGCAAAAGTCTGCACAACTACTTGCATGCGCTAACGACATTGACATGATTGGCAGAACTTAGCGAGATGTCACTGCCGAGTTCGCAAGTATTGGAACAGATGCGGCAAAAATAGGTTTAGTCGTGAATGAGTACTAAACTAGGTATAATGTTGTAAGCAAGAAGGGACACAACATCGACAGCTACAACTTTGAGGTAGTCAGAGATTTCATATTCCTCGTTTTAGCTATAATAATGAAGTATCATCAGAAGTCGAACGAAGAGTTACTCTTGAGAATAGCGGTTCCTTCGGTCTAAGAAGGCAAATAAGTAATGAGACCTTGTCAAGAAACACTAAGCGGGCGTTTCAAACACAAAATTTTTGGACCCATTTGCGTTGACGGGGTTTGGAAGTGGAGATTTAACGACGAATTCAACAAACTGTACAGCGTTAACATGAAAAGCGTAAATAAGTCGCCTGAGCTGGCTAGAACATGTAGAGCAAATGGACATCAACACTCTAGCCGGAAGAGTCGTCGATTCCAACGCGGAGAGACAGCGCAATAAAGGAAGACTTGGCTTTAGGTGGCGCACACATGTGGTGGGGTATCTCAATCAACTTGGAGTGCGTAACTGGGGGTAGTAAGCCAGTGACCGCGCCATCTTAAGAGTCCGCCCCGGACTGTATCACCATCTAAGTTTGTAAGTAAGTATTATACTTTGGGCTAGAAAGTCAACTTAAAAATTAGTTTCTCTTAGGAATCACTAAGACTCACTATAAAATCCCTATAGCTCCCAGCCTTCCAATACCATATGGGTTTATTGGATTTATAAAAAGAAAAAATACCTAAAACTAAGAGGAGAAATACAATAACTTATTAAGCAGTCTCCAACTTCTTTAAACCCATTGGTAGGGTTGGAATGATTTGACCTAGGAAACATAGAGCGAAAACAAAACCAAAACTTCGTCTAAGAGAATCTTCGGATTTAGGCGTCAGCATGATAATGCAACTACTATACTTGGAGTCCCCAGAGTCCGTAGAGACGTAAAGTAAGTAAAATTAAGCAAATTACTTGCATTCCTTCCGATATTTTGAAAGATACGAGTATATATCATATTCAAACATATCAAATTTGCTATTTGCTTTTTTTATATTTTCAAATTTGTAGCCTTTATATGATACAGACTGTAAGGCCTGTTTGCGTTTTTAAACACTTCAAATATGGTGGCAGTCATAATTAGTATACTTAAGTGTTTTTATGACGAAATTTCGGTTTAAAGCCAAATTGGTTGTTACATGTTATTATTGTTCTCCATTTAGATAATTCGCACACATTAAAGACCACTGAACAAACATATAAGGAATAGTTTATTCGGCTTTCGTAGGACTAACGACTCTTGGCCTCAAAATGCTCGCTCGTCCCCATGTTAATTTATTGCTGTTATACGGACAAGCAGAATTTTGCCACCCGACATGACATTAAGTTATTCGAAATGTCATCTAAGCAAAATATTTTTCTGTTGTACTGTGCTGCAGCGAATTTAAAAAATAAAAGAAAACAAGGGTCTCGGTGCACCCAGTTAAAGCGATAGGCATTTCATATGAAAGATTGAAGAAAGTAACATTTTGGGAAATGATTCCAATATGGAACTTGCATATTGGAACTCACATAAAAAAACTGATGGATTCAGCCTTTCCTTGACCTTCACTACCACCCTTTTAATATCTCTTAATACCTTTCAATACAAGACATATTTTAATGAAATGTACTATTAATGAAATGTACAACAAAATATATCATGTTGTCCGAAATTCTGCAATTGATAAAAAATCGGTCTCCAATTGAATGATTGAATTGCAGCTATACTGGTCACGCACTTTGGGCAGATGACGCTGTGATAAAACAGGAGGCCCATCAGCAACAGCTGTCTTTTGATAGGTGACTCTCATGTGTCGCTTTCTATTGCCATTAAATGGACGCGATTCATGGGAAGTTTGTATAAAATAGCCCTTATTGTTCTCCCGCCTACGCTATGGGTGGAGAAGTTATGAAAAGCCGAAATATTTCAATCAACCCAAATACACCTGTGTTTAAAATCGTGTCAAAGGTTCATACATGTGGCTGCAGTATACATAAAAGGCAAAAATATCCCGTTAACAGCACATACTGACTTTTCACAAGCTCCAGAAGCTTACAAATAATAAATACCAAGATCCCCTTACAAAAATACCTAGCTCTCTCAAAAGATAAGGCTGCCTAGGCTACCGCAGTATTTTCGCGATCAAAACATTTTATCATTTTCGCTTAAGTAAGACTCAAGTACAGGTACCCAGGAATTCAGTGCAATTCCATCAATTCTATCACATTAAACAACTATTTAAAAATACAAAAAAAACACTTTTAAGTAATGTTCGATTTACTTCATCGATATTAAGGCTAGATATAAACGAACCACATCACCCCATATCAATCACAGCTGTACTATCTTAGACCAATTACATGTTACAAATGGATTTGAGACAATCTCTTCACCGGTTGCTTGTGCAAACACGGTAGCTGATTGCGGGGTAAAACACAACACACTCAATCCATTAACGAACAAATTCCATCAACAACACAGTCGACACATGACATCAGTGATCAATTAAGCAGATACCCACCACTCTTGTGTATCCATAACTTTCCAATGTTTCACTCGCGATAAGCTGGCGATACAGCACCAAACACAACGATTCCATGTTAGCTCGATCACAAATTGTACAACAAATATAGCACGCACTTCTAATAGGAAAACATGAACTAATACGGATACGGATACTCGAAAACCACGACAGTAACAAATATGTTTCTATCGTCCTACTAATCACCGAACCACTAGTTATCACAGTAAAAAAAGGCACAAATTTCCAATTATCCAGGTACACCGAGTACCGATAAGAAGCCAGCTCCTCATTCCTCGTTTCTCCATCCACATCTGCTATGGATACAGTGCTCCAAATGCCAAACGCCAAATGTCAAACTCCAAACACAATGCGCTCAAAAATGTTTTGCAAAAAAAAGCTCTTTAACACGGTTCCCGATGTTATCGGGGAACACGGGAACTAATCCACTTTCGGAGGCGGCGATGTGCGCGGTAGCTGGCAACTATGCTCGTTGTACATATATTTGTCGCACCCAGCTACTGGGTATTGATAGCTTTTGACACTTTGACTTTGCTGGAGCACATTCGAATACGAGTACAAGTACTCATATAGACAAACTTGTGTGTGAATTGCTTTCTAGAGAAACTACTGCGCCTCCAATTGGGAACGATTCCGGTTCGAATTCATCTTCGTCACAGTCATCGTTATAGCAAATGATAATGTGAACGAGGTATTAACATGTGGAGAATGGAGTATGCCCAGAGGCTACACTGGCCGTCGTCATGGTTATTTTAACCACCGAGAAAGTTCCTCTTGTGGCGTAACACCATGTTGTATTCGGCAGAGTCTTACATTTATGGCACCCCAAAAACGCTGCCAACAACAAATTCACCACCAGTGACGACGATGCCGCCACCACCACCGCTACGACAAAAACAACACAATGTTGAAAGTTTTTAGGAGCCATTAAGGCCTTGTAGTGGTAAAATTAATTACTTGTTGTTTGCGAACATTGTAAACCCACTCCGAGATTTATAAGGTTTGCGTGATGTGCCGCCTTCGTCCTTAATGGATGTTTATGCAGTAGGCACATTCAGGCGAAGGTGTTGTTTTACATACACTCAACACATACATACATAGAGTCGTACGAACTTGTACGTTTGCTTGATGGCAATTGGAAGTTGGGAAGATGGAAATGAATGCAGAGCAGCCCTTAGAGCCATTTTCACAAGTCATACAACTTGGCAACAACATGACCTGGGGTCGTTGTATTGCCTCCTAAAGGCACTAAGTCGCTCTTGTTTTATGAGAAACTAAGTTAAATTGTCGGATCACTATGTCGGAGGAATCCATTGGGTCGGGGTGCAAAGTACAATAAAATAATTTAGAGAAAGGTGCTTTAACGAGGGTGTTCCTTTGTTGCAACTGACTTGTAAAGAATTTTTAATTGCTGTTAAGAGCAGCAGGTAGGCGCACCAATATCTTACAAAGTTTTCCTGTCTGGTATGGTAGTTTGGAAATCATTTAAAAAGAGAAACGCATCACCTCTCGACTCAGGTTATTACAATATATTTTCCAATGGGTCAAAGCATTAACATCACTATCATGTAAATCCGTATAAATTACAAAAAAGATACAAACCCCAAAAAAAACGAGCCATCTGAACAAAGATCAGGACTCAACAACGAAAAAGTACTCAGGATATGAAGAAGACCATATCAAGACCTATATGTACGAATATATTCTCAAGGATCTAAGAACAGGCAACAATAAAAACATGTAACTGCAGCTGCCACAAGAAATTGCACACATGGGGATACGGATTCGTTATGGAAAATCGGCTCAGATCGAAGATAATAAACCTTATAGCTCTAATAACTGATTGCCTTTCTAATATATATAGGAGACAATTCCTCAACTCAACTAAAAATGGTGACCTCTTAATGAGATGGAATGAAACCCAGACCCGATTATAAAGTGACACCTTACCGCAGTCAAGATGATTTTGGAATAGTCTATCTACAAGAAGCGCGATCATATGGCTCGAATAATTACCGAGGTAGATCCCTGATACATATTATTTAGCATACTCTATTAATTTCTAAAGCCCTTTTGCATCATATATACATGTAATACATTCATAAACCAACAGACTACTTCATTATTTAGCGTTCTGAGTGCGACAGAAAAAAAAAGAGACAGATCCCTAATTTAATTTGTAGTTAGTACATACTTTACTTCCATTGATCTTGAGGACGCTTATGAAGACTTGGAGACTTACAGTCTGGAATAGAGCCGCCCTCCATCTTTTTTGATCAATGGACGCGTTGCTTCCAAGATTTTTAGACCGAGGTCTCTGGCATCCGAAATTGTTTAATCAAAACATCCAGTTTCATCCTTTTCTCGAAAAAGCTGGTTAGAAATTAAAAACTTTCCATTTGTACGATGTATTCAAGATATGATAGAAGCAACTAAAATGTTTATGTTTATTAGTGTTTATCTTACGAAAGTGCCTATCAACTGTAGAGCCTGTCAGATCAACTGTTTTATTTATGGCAAAAGAAAACTATAATGGCAAAAAGTCTTTGACTTTTTGAACGAAAGATAGTTTTTCCAGCAAAAACTTGTTAAATCTCAACATACTCATTTGAGCTCAATACACATCATCTAACGTTTCTCTAGTTTTTGTATCCAACTATCCCAAAGAGGGATGCCGAGGTCTTCAAAATAGTCATTTATATGAGCGAAGTTATCATCGTTGGAGCAAAAGTTGCTTTCGCTGAATAATTTCTTCAGACGTTGAAGTATAAAATAGTCATTGGGGGCTAAATGAGGAAAATATGGCGCATGAGGGTACAATTCGTAACCCAATTCATAAAATTTTGATATGGTGACTACGCGCATATGCTACCGTCTTGAAGAAGGAGCATTTTCTTCAGAGCCAGAAGGAGCCCAAAGCTATAGTTTTTTCTTCAGATGGTCGGTGGACTACATTAATAAGTTATTATATTATTCGCCTGTTGGTTTTTTTCCATATGAAGGCAATCAGTGTGCATTATGTCACATGCATGCCGAAAAACTGTCGCCATGGCCTTATTGGCCGGCAGACCCGCCTTGGCTTTGTTTAGCTCCGATTCGCCAGTACACGGACTTCAATTTCGACTGTTGCTTGGTCTCCGGTATTTTTTCGTATCTCCATGATTCGTTCACGTCGCAGTTGATCCACGAAATTAACTTTTTTCCATTTTCGGCAAAAATTCATGCAGTTGTCCGCTTTCAATAGTTGTCATACACAAATGTTTTGAATATTTCTGATTGAACAAAATTAGGGCAAAAATGCGTCTCTTTATATATTTACATACTACGTACCTAAAAAATATTGTCACTTACAGCAGCTTAGGTTAATCTATCTTATATACAATTTATTTTAAAAACAGAAGTTTCATCAAAATTCGAAAAACAAATTTGGATTTGTGTTTATAATTAGAATTTCAAGCTAATAAATTAATTAACGATAAAAATGTGAAAAAGACGTGTAAAATTTTGCATAAAATTCATATTTTTGTGTTTTGAATTTGTATGAGTACATTGGCAATAAAGGTAAACCAGTCCTACCGATGATCGCCTCAATAATTAGCCACTGAAGTTCTTAATAACCCATAAAGAACTTAAACAACGGGGTTTATGAATGTGAACACTAAAGTTAAGTATTTATTTAAGATTCCAATGATATTCGTCTAAGCAGTAAGTTCAGCTCTACCAATATGTTAAGCGTTTATTCATAAAACTATTTTGTGTCTAATGAAATTTTACAAATTATACTCTTGCGTTTTCAACCCCTTTTCTGCAATTTTTTGTAGGAGTTAGTACAAATAATTTCGAAACAAGCTGGACCTACACAAGAAATGTAGTTAACAAAACCCGATAATAATTAAATATTCTTACTTACTTACTTATTTAGGTCCTAGGACCTATTGCGCCCGTGAGGTTCTCCTTAAGGGGCGTACTGCCTCCATCACTTCTACGCGCCATCGTGTACGGTTTCTAGAGATGTATCTGAGCTCTCTTCCCCAGTTGTGTTGATTACTCTTCGACTGTTCTTAGCTAAGTGCTTCTAGGTTGGCCCACTCGTCTGCCTCTCTGCATCAGAGGGCTCCGTTGCATCGCTTGACTCACAATGCACTCGTGAGCTTTACGAGGCGTATGCCCAATCCACTGCTACTTACATCTTCATAATGATAGAGTCAATGGGTTCCTGACCTCTTCTGGCATGAAGTTCATCATTAGAGATACGGTTGGGCTAGAAAATCCTCAAGATATTTAGCAGACATCTATGCACGAACGTTTACAGCTTTCTTGTGATAGCGGGTGTGACTTTCCAAGTGCTGCACCCATAAAGAAGCAGGGATTCAACATTGGAGCGGAACATCGTAGCTTGCTCTTTAGGCTGATAGAGTTGTTTCTCCATATTTTGGACAGCATTCCGAACGTAGCCTTTGCTTTTATGATTCGGCTGATTATATCTAGTTCGGTCCCGCCATCAGTAGAGACAATACTCCAAAGATAATGAAAACTCTCTACCATCTCTACTTGTTCAGTTGTCCAGAAATCTGGGCCCCCGCCCAATTATCAACGCTTCGCCCTTTAATGACGTTGTCTAATAATGAACGGGGGCAGAGCAAAGTACTGGTCTTATCGTAAACATCTTCAGATGACGCCACCGAAGGTTGCTACGATTCGATCAGTCACAAGTTACCGGTCATAGGTCTTGTTGGCGGCTGGACCACCGGTAGTCCCTACCAGGACTTAAATCACGGTACCATGGGAGTAAGGAGCTCCCCTGATCTCGGTCCGGGCCTGACCCCCTTGTGGGAGTGTCATGGTGACTGTGGTTTAAACCCATAGTCGCGGGAAGGGTTTCGGCCCAATGTAGAGTTGCAATAAGTACTGGGTGCTGCGACCCTAAGAGCAGTAAGAGGTTTTAGGTCGGCCTCGACTCTTACCAAGGGTGGAACTTGTGCCGGCAAACAGTTCCGAATTGGTATCAGTGGATTGACGGTGAGCGATGGCAAGGCGTATCCTTGCTCCCATGGATGTATGGGCAGGTTTAGGACCACATGGCAGGTACTTACGTTAAACACAAGAGACGTTCTGTCCAGAAATCTCTACTTGGTTAGATGGGGAAGTTCCAAGGCAGATCCTTTTTTTTACCGTATTGATCTTTAGCTCAACGATTTCAGCTTCTCTCTCCACCCTTATTGTCATTTGATAGAGATCCATGATCCTGCGAGAGAGTAAGGATATGTCAACCGCGTAGTCCAGATGTTTCAGGTGTGATTGCAGAGTCAACTGAATTCCTCCATTTCCAGTCGACAAAACTGCATGCAGTACATCACTTATCACCAACAGGAACAGTATTGGTGACAGTATACAGCCCTGCCTAACCCCATTGTTAATGCCAAACTCCTCTGATAACCTTCTTTTATGCAGAACGTGACATATGGATCCGTCATATGTAGCTTTGATAATAGCAATCAATTTACCTAGGCTGCCCCTCCTGTTCAAAGCAAGCCAGATAAATTCCCTATTGACACTGTCGAGCGCCTTTTCGAAGTCCATGAACAGCAGGTGAAGTGGTGATCGATATTCAACGCACTGTTCGATGATGATCCGAAAGGTGTTGATGTGGTCCACACAGGAAGACCCAGTGCGGCGTCGAGTGTGTCTTCGATGTGGTCTTTTATTCGCTACAAGACGATTGTTGCTAGTACCTTGGCTACTGCAGGCAGGACGAAAATTCCTCTAAAATGTTCGCACTGCGTAAGGTCCCTTTTTTTTTGGAGCTTGACAATCATTCCTTTTTTCCACTCTCCAGGCAAACTCTCTATTTCCCAAGCTTTCTCAATGAGTGGGCGCAGGAGCTCACTCCATGTTGTTGGCGCTAATGGTAAGAGCTCTGCGGGAATATCGCCAAGTCCAACCGCTTTGTTGTTCTTCAGTTCTTTGATTGCGGTAAAGATTTCTTTTCTACTGGGGAATACAGTGTCATAAAATTAAATTAAAAATTTGTATGAAAGGGTTAAACAGTGGCGTAGCTACCGGGGGTGTTACAGGTGGTAAACATCGGGTCCCCCAACCTCGGGGGGTAGTTTAATTCCCAAATTGAGAATAAATCAATCCTCTTTTAAAATTAATTCAAAATTCAAGTGAAGGGTTGATTCTTGCCACAGCATGTTTGCGCACAAGGTGGCACTAGCACAACGGGCAATGGCAAACTCCTGAAAGTAATTCTGATTATGAGAGAACTTCTTAGCAGAGCCGTAGGAGATCAGTAGGCCCCTCTCAGAAGTGTAAAAATTGAAACGTTAACAACACAAATGAGTGCGAGAGAGAGCTACGCACTGGCCTACACCGGACTGTAGCGCTATATACATTATACATATTTATTTTTATTTCTGAAAATGTCCTAAAATTAATTTACTTGAAGTACATTTAAAAGAGCACTTTACAGCATTTTCTAAATTCTTATCACTTATCCCTGAAATACGACGCATATTGATAATAATTATACAGCATATGTATATGGAAATCTGTTTTAAGTTTGGGAAGGGGGCCCCGCAAGGTGAAGTCACGCCACTGGGGTTAAGCATCAATTATATTTCAGTATGATAGATGGAAAGGTAGCACAGGCTGTGATAAACACATCTTCCTCAAACAAGCAATTGTTTTATTTGTGGCGCTAAACCGACGGACATGAACAACTTATCAGCACTTCGTGGAAAGGCATCAAATGAAGAAGCTCTTCAATCAGGAATGTCTAGATTGCATGTTCGTATTCGTTTAATGGAATACATATTATATTTAAGTTATAATTTGAGTTTTAAAGCTTAGAGGACAACAAAATATACTCGTACTATTAAAAAAAAAAAGCAAAAAAAGAGTTCACTAAAAAAGTGGATATATTTAAAAGTAGACAACCAAGGAGTGGCAACACATCACGAAGCTTTTTTGGAATCCCGCTGCAATGGCAGATATTACCAAAATAAATTTAAAATTAATGAACAGATTCAGTGTAATTTTGAAAACTATCTGCAGCACTTTCCCTATTGACCCCGCTAAATTTGGAGCTTATGCGAAAGGGGCAGTTATGCTGGTCCTTTAATTATATCCTTAATTTTATAGGCCAACAACAGTGCATACGAGTTTAATGCACGGAGCAAAAATAGTATATTCGACAGCACTCGTTTTAGTAGCACTTTCAAAAGAAACCCAAGTTTTAAAAAATTACTTATATTTCATATTAGAGACACATTTGTATAATAAATGTGTGTTATTATACTTATAATATTTGTCATTATTTATTTATAGTTATAGTTTACTAAATAAATACATACATACGCACGTACACACATTTTATGTCATCTTATCATTTGTTTCTGTTTAAGGTAGAAGCAAACACAAAGTAGTTATTCTCCTGAGCTTCAGTTTTTAGTCTGTCTACAAGATATTTTCTTGTTGAAATTGCAGTTCTTCCACATTAATATCATTCAGTTGGCTAACGAATCATCATCGATCTATGTAACTATCTCCATTTAATGTAACATTCTGGCTGGCATCATTTTTAAAATATATTTGTGGATCTAACGTCGCATAGTGGTTCCTTTCCACCGAATAGGCGGAAAAAATTCCATACAAACGAAACGGATTAGCCGATCATGCATGAAATAAGTGAGACGAGCCCTCATTACATTACGATAAAATAATTATGGTTCTAGTCCAATAATTGAGCGAACTTCTCATATAGCTGTTTTGACAAAAAAAGTGATTTTTACACATTCTTGTTACCAATGTTCATCCTGTTCTTACCTTGACTTGCCATACTAAGAATTTCGCCTAAAAGATCGTAGTCTAGTGACTACTTTATACGGTTTCCTTATTTGTTAATATTATCAGTTCTATGCTTCCTCACTAAATGGAATACAATAGCATGACATCCTAATTAGTTGCCAAAGGGGAGCACTTCCTATTGCTGTGAAGTTAATAGTACGTATCATTTTTTATTTCTGTGGGCAGTACAATTTTAGTCCACGATAACGAAGCATATTTTGGGATCTCGGGTCTCTATACATTTGAATTCTAAAATCATAATTATAACTTAAGTTATACGGTTGGGTTTCACCAATGTAAATTAATCTAGAAGTTAAGTTCAGGTACACGGTTATATTTCATTCTAAACACGGGCATTATTGTATTAAATATTATCCTTTGTTTGACGTTCAACCATTTTAGGCACGAAAGCATCCATATACGTGGTGTGCAAAAATTACATTTTATAATATTCCTCGTTGTTTTGTTTTGTAACACTTGAAGTCGATTGATGTACTTATTATTACCAAGGAATAAAATTGTTTAACAGAATTCGAATTGCGGTTTTATAATCGTATTATAAATATTAGCGGCACATATTGTTGTTATATTTTTGCGTATTCTTTTAAGACAGCCAATGTTCTTGGACACTTTTTTACTACAAAAGTCAGATAATTCTTAAAACTAAGATTATAACTCCTAAATATTTAATTTCATTCACTTGTTCATTGGTTTTTCCTTTAATTGTTAAAATAATACTGTAATTACTATTTATGTCAATAGTAATTTTCAATTTATTTGTCTGTAGATATAAACTCAGGTCGAATAAATTTTCTTTCATGTAATCCATGACATGATTCAACAGCACTTGTTAGTCAAGAGAAATTAAAAGTCACCTCTCAAATAATCTGATGTGAGGACAAAGAAATGAGTAACTATGTACTTGCTATTTCTAACTTATAGTTATATAGTCAAAGTCTGTGACGCAAACCTATCTAAGTACATAAAGCTTTGAAAATTGTATGCAATAAGTCAAAAACGTCACCTATCAATCTATTTACTCATATCCTGCCCATCTTCAAGGCTATAATTCTCTACCAACTAGCCAAAAAGTAAAGTTTTCATTAAAATTAGAAAATATTTTTTTTTATATTTACGTTAGGTACTGGGCTCCAGAATATTAACCCATATAAAAGTCTGCTGACTGGGGACCATTTTACTGAAGATCACGCTCTTGCGACACGTTCATGATTCCGTTACGAGGTACGAAACAACAGTTAAGTGATGTAAACTATCAGTTTTATTTTCATTCTTGTAAAATTGATATTTTATATCAATAGTTCGATAAATATGTTTTTCCCTGCCTTCCAGGAATTGTATTTCTAATTACTGGCACATCTCGGAAGTGATGACGCATAACCTAACCGTGACTTTGATCTTGCATCACTTGCGCAGCATTTTCGGTGCCTACTTTGGCATTGATACCGCACATCATGATGATGATAGAATTAACTTGTACACAGCGCCCAGTTGACTATTTTTTTGTATCTGTCCTTTTCAACCTTTCTAAATAGTCTTTGGCGAAGTATAAGGCTCAAAGTAATGATATTGTATATGTATGTACATGTATATATGTATGTAAATTTAGACCTTACGACTAGATGTGTTAGTAAAAATATCTTCAAAGTGTGATGCTAATGTATTCGTCCATCAGTCTTACTCAAACTCAATCCCACCTTTAATTTTAGTGAGGCATCTGGTGATTTTGTGTAAGATTGTTCATAAATTTCTTATAAAAATTCAATTAGGATTTATTTACTTATATAAAGGGTTTTCCAATAGGGACTTGACAATTTTGAATTTAATTTGAATTCACTAATTTCCACTAATCATCAAACTGTCACTGTCAATTTATTCAGTAAACTAATCATTTTCATCATGGTAAAGTACACGAACGAGCAACGTCTGCAAATTATAAAGATTTTCTATCGGAATTCGAAGTCAGTGACTGCAACTTTAAGAGCGTTGACTCCAATTTTCGGTCGTAATTCTCGCGCTAGTAGACAGGCAATAACAAGTTTAGTGCAAAAATTTGAGTCCACATATTCGTTGTGTGATGTTGCCGTGCCATTGAGACAACGGGTTGGTCGAAGTGTCGAAAATATCGCTGCCGTTCAAGCGTCCGTAGCAAACGATCCAAATCAGTCAATTCCACGGCGTTCTTAAGAATTGCGCATCGCTCAGACCACATTATGGCTTATTTTGCGTAAGGATCTTGGTTTACACCCTTACAAGATCAAGCTGACTCAAGAATTGAAGTCGATGGACCATTTAAAGCGACGTACGTTCTCCGATTGGGTTCTGGAGAAGATGCGCCAAGATGATGAATTTCATCGCAAAATCATCTTCAGTGACGAAGCTCATTTTTGGCTCAATGGGTTCGTCAATAAGCAAAATATGGCACTCAGAATCACCACTTCATCCACAAAAAATAACTGTTTGGTGCGGTTTGCATGCCGGCGGCGTTATTGGGCCATATTTTTTCGTCGACGATAACGATCGTCACGTTACTGTGAATGGTCAGCGCTATCACGCCATGATCACCGATTATTTTTGGCCCGAATTGGAAGACATGGACTTGGACGACATGTGGTTTCAACAGGATGATGCCACAAGCCACACAGCACACGCTACAATCGATTTATTGAACAGTAAGTATGGTGAGCGTGTTATCTCAAGAAATGGGCCAATCGATTGGCCGTTTCGTTCGTGCGATTTAATGCCGCTTGACTATTTTCTGTGGGGTTAAGACATTGGTTTATGCCAACACGCTGACGACGTTGGAAGAGCTCAGAGCCAACATTGAACGCGAATTAGCGGCCGTTTCGGCCGAAATGTGTGGCCGAGTCGTTGAAAATTGGGTCCAACGAATCGACCGCTGCAAACGTGCCCGCAGTGGCCATATGAACGAAGTCGAGTTCCATTCATAAATGTTTTGATTGTACTTCAAACCGATAATAAAGTTTTTGAAATATCTCAAATGGTTTGCGTTTTATTTAAAAAAAAAAGTTGTCAAGGCCTTATTGGAAAACCCTATATTTTTTTCAGAATTTGCTTTGAAAAACTTGGGAAATTTATGAGTCTCTAGCACGGAGCAAAGAACAAAAGTTGTTCAATTTTATTTTGAGAGGCAACATTTGATTATTCTGGCACAAAGATCGTATCGTAATTTATTCAATGTTCGAAATGCGCCTGGTGCTCCAACAATTTATTATTAGTTGAGTGTTTTCAGCAGCAAGGGGCTGTCTTTGATCTTCCGCGGGCCGGAAGATGTTGAGAGATGTTATAGTCAAAACATAATGTAAACCAAAGAAAGAAAAAAAGTTATTTAAGTAAACCGTAACGCTAGTTATGCGCCACCTTGTACATGTATGCATATACAAAAGGAAAGTTATTTACTCAAAATCATACAGAATAAACCGACATTAAAGATCTTAATATAAAAAGAAGTATGCTTATATAAAAATGTCGTTAGAATTTTTTACAAATTCTGGACGCGATTGGGACTCTAAGATCTGTAGGTGAAACATATTAAAATCTCACAAATATCTGAGAGAAGGCATGTAGTTGTAAAATTCTGAAATTTCAGAATACACAGAATAAGTCAAATATGTATTTATAGATATAAATACTAAGTTCCAACAGATCCTATTTTGTTGATGTTTACCAAAAATATTTTACCCAAGGAATGGTTTAAATTTAGTAACCTCCCTATAAGAACAAATCTAAATGTTATGAATACCATTAGGTGATAACATTTAGGCAAATCGTAGTACATTATAATTTAACTATGAAACTTCAACTAGCTTACCAAACAATAAATAATATGTATCCCCAATTTCGAGGTTTGGATAGAAAAAAATCTGTTTGTATGCGTATATATTGAAATGCACGAGTATGAGCATGCTCAAATAACCGTTGCATTCCTCTTAGCTTCCTTTAGTTTACTTAGCATGTACCATGATAATTGTATTATGAATTATTAAAAATTAAAAGGAGCTAAGAAGCAAGGACCAGATTTATTTACAATTTTCATTGTTAAGACAATTTTCCAGTGTTTTTAGAAAAGAAGTAAGCCTATGTGAACTGTAGCTATTGCGTGGAGATTTAAGGAAATTACAGGAAACACTTTAATAAAGCTGCAATTAAAAGGTAATAACAATAGGTGACCAAAATATGGGGATGTGGGATAATAATGATGCCGTATTAGAAATAAAAATATCTTGGATAAATCGAGGAACAATTATAAATACAAGGCAGAGAAAAAGTAATGTCATAAAATCAATTGGCAGCCATTTTGTTAGAAATGAAAAATATTGGGTTCTGTTTTCAAGAAAAATTTAATTGAAAGTTGAAAAAATGATATCGGTCAAAGGACAACCTCCTGAGTCGATGCACATTTGTGCTCAAAATTGGTGATTTCTTCTTTAATGTTGGCTTTCAAGACTTGTAGGGTTTGTGGTTTGTTGTGGTAAATGCAAGATTTCAAAAAGCACTGAAGAAAGAAGTCTGGAACCAGATCGCTAGATACGGCCGGCCAGTTCAAATCGCCGAAACGGGAAATTGGCGATTTAAAATCTCCATCGATGCCCGAGCTGCGTAAACGGTTTCTCTATCCTGCTGGAACCAACAGTGCTCGAGACCCAATTCAGAAACTTGTGAAAAAAAAAATCTTGTTTAAAATCGGTCTGTAGCGCTCACCAGTTATGGTTACCATGAGGAAAATAAGGGCCAATCACTTCTTCACTTCAAATGCAGCATCAAATAGTCACTTTGACGGGTTGTAATGGCTCTTCGTGCATTTCATGTGGATTCTCCATGCCCCAGAAATATGCACATTAGAAATGGGCGTCGTCGCTCATTATGATTTTAGATAGGAAATCATCCTCTTCTTGCACCAGCTTTAACAGAGCATCTGAGTAAGTTAAGCTTACTTGACGGCTAGCAATTGGTGAACGGTTTGCACTTTAAAAGGAACATCTTCAGGTATTTCTCCAAAATTCGACAGAACGAATGTCTGCTGATGCCAAATTGTGTGCGCTGTTGACTCGTCGATGTTTGTGGACTCTCTCAGATGTCCTTGGCCACAGTAGTGATATTCTCGGTCGAACGAGCCTTACGGGACCGGCCACTTCTTGCGACATCTTTAGAGGACCCAGTTTGCATGGAACGCTTAGCCAAATGCTTAATTGTTCGCGTACATTGCGCAGAATGACGAGGAAAACCACGACCAAATTTACACTGCATTAAAACAACAGACCGGAATTGGTCAAATAAGCAGTATCAATAGTTCCGCGTTCTTTAGTTGTGTATGGCTCCATTGATTGGAGTGACTTTGTTCCATTGGGCTTCAAATCAAACGGGTGACCATCCATTTGCTTGCATATTTAAATCTAATTGGATCCATTGATTGAAGTGGATTGAATTCCATATTTGTTTCATCTCGCAATTATTATTACGATTGAATATGTGCACGTACTCATAAAAGAAGGCAATTATCGTTTACGTAGTTTATGCGTAACGAATTTTGCGGGTTTCCTACTTTGAAGCGAAAGCCTTAGAGCTTTAAAGCTGGCGTACTGTTGTATATTATTATACTGGGTGTCCCCTAATTCGTCAGGGATAAATTGGTAAATGATTCTTGGGTATATTCTAAGACAAAAGTCGTTCTACAGCAAGTGTCTATCTCCAATGTTGATTTTAAGAAAAGACTTACTTTGGTGTACCCATATTTTTTACCTGCTGCAGGTCTTCCCAAGTATCATAAAATCCATGGGTTTTGCTGCAAACTTGTTGATGATTTTTTTTAATTATTGTTATCTTCATAAGACAAAAATTGTAACACGCTAGGTTTATTACGTATTTTCTGGAGAAAAGTGACTTCAAAGTTAAAAATTAGCATGGGCAAGTAAAATGGAGCAGGCTTAGAAATTGGATATCTGAAGACTCAAAGAAGATATCAACTTTATTTAAACGCAGCTATAAAGGCTTGTATAACTTCTAAAAATATGTCTCCAAACATACCATTAGTATTAACAGAGCAATTTCCGTTACCATGGGTCAGAGTACACCAAAGTAAGCCTTTTCTTAAATCATCATTGGAGACAGACACTTGCTGTGGAACGACTTTTGTTTTAGAATATACCCAAGAATTATTTCCCAAATTATCCTTGATGAGTTAGGGGACACCCTGTATAATAGTACCTATATATGTGTAACTTATACTAAAGAGTAGTCTAACAATTATTGGAATTGAAGAGGTGACCACAGTCGCACCGATAATTGTGCGAGATGATGATGAAAGGTTGTGTACATTTATGTGAAAACACAAAAAAAAAATCAGGGCTTCACGTAGAGATTAAAAAACAAAACATTTGAAATTTTGCATCAGAGCTATTAAATCCTTCACTTAGTAGACGTGTATAAAACCAGACATTGTGTATAATTATAATTCACCAATCGCGCATCAGAAAATAATAGGAATGTTCAATATGCTGAAGGATAGTAAAGCTATCGAGTTTTATAATTATAAGTATTATTATGAATTTAGTAAAAGATTCGTTTTCTTATAAGTGTAGTATTTCCTTCTTAAATTCAAGGCACCCGTATATGCATACACTTTATTATGATTCTACATACAAAGCAGACTAAAGAGCTGGATTCGAAAAAAAAAACTTATTATTAAAATTCAACCCAATTTCAGACCACTTGGTTACGAAACTCTAATGCACAACTTCTTAAGCATGGGGATGACCGGAAGTTATATCCTCAAAGAACCTGCAGACAATCTAATGTCTAACCAGTGGAGGGTGAACTTCCTTTTTCCACCGTATAAAAGCAAAGTCGACACGAGAAATTACAACGACTACCGATCGGTAAAACTTACGGATAAATGTACCGAGAGAATAATCAGAGAATTTGAGGCTAAAATCGGAGTACACTAAAGTAGTGTACGAAGTCCATTGCAGTGAGAAACGACATGACAACCCTTCAGGCAACTCTTAATAACCAGATAAATGTGCTAAAAGACAATGAATCAATCGTATTAAGACCGAATATTTGCATTGCCGTTTTTCCAAACCCAATTACTGATATGATGAGCTCTGTTGTGACATGATGACGATGTCGAACACAGACTTAGTGTGTGATGGCTTAAATAGTGCGAAAGCTCTACAATATTTTGCGACAGAAAAATGCCGCTTAGACTTAAAGGTTTGTTATATACGAGAGTCATTCAGCCAGGGGATCGCAATATTGGACGATGTACAAAAGAAAAACTGACAGTGGTGGAAATGAAAATGTAACGAATCTTTCGGTTTTGCCGGTCTAAAAAGCAATAAGGGCCAGCCGAGGATCGAAGAAGACCCGAAAGAAAACTATTTGGATCTCTGAAATGCAAACATCAGAAAATTGTTAGCCTCAGTAACGAGGTAATACAAAAATAAAGTAGCCTGTACTAGAATGGTTCTAAGGTTCACAAATTTAGTCAATCTCGCAAGTGGTGATGCACTAGCAATGCAGATACGAGTACGTGGGAGAAATGCCATTAGGTGGCATATAGCGCAGCATTTTTGTTAGTGATAAGGTGTTGGACATTGAGCCTGCTTTGATTCGCATTTTTCAAAGAAGACTTATGTGATTTTCTAGGTTTTGGTCAATAATTTATATCATACTGCATATTATTAGGTTTCGTAAGAAAGTTGAAAAAGTCGAAAATAACGATCTTCAAGATAGAAAAAAGCAGAATCTATTTGTCCCTCAACGGCACAAATACATATAACATTTAGATTTTTGAAAGCAAACCTGATCTCTTTAATTGATTAGAATTTGGTGTTCTCGACTTGTAAGGTCGTAGTTATTAATTGGAAAAATGGGGGTATCTCTGAACTTTTAATTCTTTTAAACTCCGTCCATTCCACCAAGAATGCTTAGGTCTTCATATTTTGTTTGAGATTAGATTGTTAAGTTAAAAGTTAAAACAGTTCTGATTTGTGCAATTTTCCCTAATATCACTGATATCGTGGAAACAAATATCCTCCTTTGAAATATGGGGAAAACAAAAAGTAGGTTTGCGTAGTCCTAAATTTTTTGCTGAGTAATGAGTATCAATCAATGTAAGTTTAACAAGCAAGGATTCCAAGTTTTTCCATATTAGATGTATTATGTAAAGAAAAAAACTAGCTGGTTGTGTAGGACAGTGTTTGATTATCTGCTTACCCAATTATGTATCCTTGGTGATTCATACTAAGAATGGATTATATTAGGTATATATACATATGTATTATAGTTCTTTCTTAGTCAAGACAAAGAAAAAGGTAAACATTTTTTCCAATATTATATTTGTTTCACTATGATTATTTTTTGTGAAAAATAAAGCACTTGTGACTATAATATTTCAATGCATCAGGAAACTTGTTCAAAAAAAGCTATCAAGATAGACTAAATGCTAAAATTGAGATCGCGATATTGTTCCCATCAAACAGGAATTGTTCGATTTCAAATTTCTTAAGAATGTCTGAAATTCCACGTCATTAGATGTGTAAGCAGAAGGTGTAGAAGATTTAGTGACAATTGAAGGAACAAGGAAAATCGAAGGCAAACTCCTATCTTAAATCTATTGACCGAAGATCAATTTGCAACGCAGCACCTAAAGTACTAATGCTAACATTGAACAGAGAATTTCTAGAATTGAAAGAATGTGATGAATCTCTGTTAAACATGGTTCGGGCGGTCTAATCACCTGACAATTCTTTCATAATTCTCATATACCGGTCCGATTCAAATGTCCGACATTAAAGGTAATGTGAAGCAATGCACTGAATTGTTGACAATCGTTACAAATGTTTCCTTCAATAGCAATGAGTTTTTGAAAATTTCGTTAGGGTTTACAGATATGAACCTAATATTTCCGATAATATTCCTATATTTGTATTCCTACAACTATGTATGTATATCACTTTTTGTTGCACTGTTTTACAATAAAAGTTGTTTTAATATGTCTATATTTCAATGAACTATATGTGGCCTTAATGCAACGCGAATAACTTCAGAGGTACATATGTACATTTGTATGTACAAAAAATCGATTCTCGTTTTGGGTAATCTTTTCACTTGACGGATTTGTGCGCTTGTATTTATTGAATCATCGATGACTATGCCCACTTGTTGATGATTATCCAAAAACTAAAAATAACTTAACAAACAAAAAATATTGTCAACTTCCATTCTTTTATTATTACATATGTAAATACTGTAAGATAATAGTTTGCTTGCTTGTCATTTGTTTTCGAAAATAATTCCTCTGAATTGCCGTCGCTAAATTCAAAATTCAAATTGATAAAAAAAAGGGCAAAATTTCACATTCTATGATGAGAACAAAATCTAAGGAATCGTTGCTTACCTGATTGTTGGGTGAACTTCTTAAGGAAAAATGTGACATGTCGCAGAACACTATCTCAACCATTCAACGCTTCTTAACAACAATTTCTTTTGGCTGGGTCAAGGTATTGAAAAATCCCGCTTCGGATATAAAAAGAAGCGACAGATACTATACACAAATCAGGACTCGCACGTGGATGGTAATGGTAATAATTAATTGACATTTACCTCAATTACAATGCACTCACTGAACTGATAAAAAAATAATGACAACACTTTTCACACTTAAAATCTAATTTACTCTAATACAAAAAAAAAAAATTAAAAGTAAAAAAAAAATAGAAAAAGGAAAAAACCAACCGAAAAAACCGAACAACACAATTCGAATCGAACAGTTTTCCACCCCAAGTATGAAAAAAAAAAATTTTTTTTCTGTATAGGAGGTATATTCGTACACCCCTACGACATCGATTCAGGGTTGGTGGTAAAATTCAAGCGCGCGTTACAGTAGCAGATTTATCAAGTCGCCGCTTGTTCGATAACCGACCAAACGAAACCGATTACAAGTGAAACAGCGGCACTGTAATAATTTTCATCGTTTGTTTTTTTTCGCTGTTGTGTTTTTGATGGGTTTATTTTTATTTTTTTCTTTTTATTGGATCGACCGGTAAAGGGGGCGGCAGCGGAACTATACGACAGACTGACAGTGCACGATATAAGATGCTCCAACCACACCTACTGCCGATTGGTCGTCATTAGAGGGGGTCGCAGCTTAATACTAACAGCAATTGTACTGAACAGAAGTAGTGGCAACAGGACTGCCACCAGCAGAAGCACACCACACCACCAGCACCAACAACAACAAAAAAAAAACAGAATAGTAACAAAAGTGCTGTATCAACTACTATACAAAGTATAGGGTGTGTTTGCTCTCTGCTCATAAAACCGATTTATAACTGATATGATTGTATTTCTGTTGTGTTGTCTTCACAGTTGTCGTCAAAGATGTTCCACTTTGTAATGTGCGATGTCCAAGTATTCGTGTTGCTGATGTACAACGCTTGTGTTGAACACCACTACACAATCCTAAAATACGAACTGCGAAAGCCGAAAGACGAAAAAGATGCACAAAATCTTGCATGCAAATTGCCGTAATCCGCCGATCAGTAGCGACGGCAATGCACCGAAGAACGACAAACGTTATGATGGACTTTGTTTTTACACACCGACCGTACGAAAGGTGGTTGATGAAGAAAAAAATAAATGAAAAATGAAAAAATAAAGCAACACAATCGAAAGCACACACGAAAATTCTAATAAAACAAAACACAGGAGATAAAAAACTATCCCCGAACCACTTCACCGGGCACACACTGCGTCAGAGCGTCGGCGAAGTAGACGTTAGACCAGGACGGGCGGCCAAAAAATCACCTCAAACCACTATGAAACGGCCAATGGAACAACGCATACCGTCAAGCGAAAAAAACGAGTAGGTAAACATCTGCTAAACATTGAAACAACCAAAGAAAACTGGCTTCACTGGTCATCTGTGCACTTATTGTTAGCCATAGCCAGCAAGTAGGTATACTTGTAGTCGTACCTACTTCGTGCTTAGTGTCGCCGCGCTGTCCTCACTCACACTGCTGGAACATGAAAAACTCGCCAATAGCGCCCTCTACCAACGAAACAAGTGTTTTGTGGATCATTCCCCTTCTAATATGAATTTCCGAGCACTACCATTGCTATAATGCCAATGTAACCATAATGTGATGTACTCGTATCTACAGTCTACACCTCGTCTACGTACGAATACAAATGCCAGCCAACTGAATGAACAAAGTAAACAGAGAGAACCAAGAAAAATCATGAAAACAAAAGCAACAAAAAAATTATAGCTTTTCTGCAGCACACAACCAAACGACAAACAACAAACGGAGGGTATCCGTAAATGTGCTCCTCTCCGGCATTCCGTGGAAGCGAAAGCTTTTTTACTTCAACTGCAGATTCCATAAAAGATAGTCTCCAACATTCACAACCATGAAAATGGTGATGAAGATGCTGGACTATTAGAAGATTTGTTCTTAAACTTGTTATGATCTACAGTACAAACATCTGAAATGACAAGCGCTCTAACTGACTCTGGACATGATGAAGATACTGAAGATACCCACTATACCATGGACACTGTGTAAGGTGTAGCAGTTGTTTTTGTTCAATTTACAAAGCAAAGCTGGGGGGTCAAAAGCTAATTTAATGGTTGCCACCCCTCGGTGGAAAGCTTTTGTCTCTTTTGTGACTTATTTTGCGAAAACCGGTTCCAGTTTTTAAATGGTTGTGCCTCCGCATACAGTCGCAAATGAAATCCGATAGTGATGGCCGATTGCATTGTCTGCTTTCGAGACAGCTTCGTGCAATTGGCGTTTTGGTCGTGAGTGGATGGGGCCTGGGTGGTTCCAGCCCACCGAAACACCGACTTGTAGTAGTACTTTTACTTTTGCACTCTTGTAGCTACACATGTAGTTCTACGAATTGATGTAATGCCCTGGCCATGTACAAACACAGCGAACGAACTACTCGTACAAGTAGGTACCTACGTCCGACGTACGAGTAAGACTACGAGTTCGAGAACGGGAACAGTGTTGAAATGGCTCCACGCGCCTGTTTGACTATGATCCAGCAGATTTTTCTTCTTAATGGAACAAGGAGTAGCATCATCAATTTCTCGTTGCAGTCTTGTGTATCTATGTGTGTAGGTATGAATACCATCTTCTTTAGCCCCCCACCCAACATGTATTACGCTTGGAATCTACAAATCGAAAGTCTTGGCATCAGTTTCGTCTTACGAAACAACTTACCAGCCTTTTGGAAGACAGTAAGTAGTGCTGATATTATACGCCATTGTTAGCCCGCTGTGTTTACATTAAAAACCAGTTACCTTACATGCAAGTACTGCATGTAAGCAACGTAATGGTTGGTGGTGCTTGTATGCAACCAACGGGTGCAATGTTGGACCGCCCGGTAGTGTCTTGTAGGGGTTGGTAGTTAACAAATAAAAAATAAAAAAATAAAAACAAGAAATTATGGGGGGAGTGGTGGTTTTAGTTCGAAATATGTACCTATTTACTTGTACCACGGATTCATGTTCTGACTAGTAAACGACTTATCAGTCGGCCATCATCGTTCCCGCATTGGATGTTCCCAGCCATTGATGTGATTTGCCTTAATTGGCCTGCATTTGAAATTCTCGAAAATGACACACCTAATCACGTCGTCGTGGTCGAGAATGGTGTTTACTTTTCCCACTTCCGAGATGGGGTTCTTGGAAAATTCGAACGATAACATGGCAAAATGGTTTCTTCTGTTATATTTTACTCCTAAATCTGTAATAAAAACTACGCTAGCTATACTTGTCCTGCAGTCTCTGTCGACTTCTGAAAATACGTTGTTATTATATGGTTTTAAAGACTACTATTTACATATACATATGTATGTACAATATATTAGTTTACGTATATTATTAAATATTTGTGGCCATTTAGAGTCCCAATGCATGAGGTCTTTATCAGCTGTCTGGTTCCTCCAACAGACATTAAGAATAATTTTCTGTGAGTTACTAGAACATTTTAAATAAAACCGACACACATATATATATAATGAGTCATTTCTTGTTCCCGCAACTTGTGACTTATATACCTACATAAGGTTAACTTTTCAGTTCGCTACTGGGCCTGAGTTTTACTGCGCCGGATCTCCAAGCCTATTTATGTAATAGCTGGTGTCTGCCAATAGGCCATCCGAACTTTCGGCTTGACTGTATTTTAAACGGGCGATAGCTCTTAAAACTTCATCATAGTTTAGCGGTGCAACATCTACAATGTATGTGTTCCTCCCATATCACCTGCGTGCTCTAAAAATCTGGGGCTTTGGTATTCAACGCACAACCTTTTTAAAGAGTTGTTTACTGCCAATCAGATATTAAAATAGCTATCCAGCGATGCTACGAATAATCCTGTTTAGACTTGATTCGATCTTTCTATCGACCCATGTGAAAATTAATCAAAGACTCTACTTCTTATCTATGAACACGCATATGTAGGTATAATGTCAGCATGCAATTTAGTACAAGCGACAGACATAAATTAACAGAAATCATCAAGGACATTAAATCCCATTCAAAATAAAAAAAATTAACAAAGTCGAATATTGCATGTTAAATGAATCATTATTTGAATTTAGGAAGTTGAAGGAAAAGGACAATTTCTTGCGCATATGATATGAAAAAGTCTCTCCACTTGCTGGATTGTAGGTTTATTTCATTTGTTTTTTTTTTTTGTCAAATCCGAATGATGAGACCATCGCAGATTTGTCACCACCCTTGCAGCAATATGGTGGGAGAGAAAGTAGTTTATTCTGGTAATTTATATTTGTGATTGCCATTCAGAGCGCAATTAAGAATCTATTTTGAAATTGTTCTGCATCTTCACACACTCCAACAAAAACAACAAACCATTTGAATTGAATCCTTTGAAGCTGGATCTGGGTCCCAAAACATATTAGGCCGTTGCTGTCCCGAAGGGTATGTAGAAAGCAAGAATATTGCTATATTATAGAAAGGAAATAATAACTTCCGAAAAGTCGTATACCAATTTTTTTATAACAATATTACGCTGGCTATTAGAACCAAGACCGTCTTACTAAAACTTCGGGCTGGTTTCAGAGAAAGTACTCCATAGTGGACCAAGGATTGACATAATCCCTAAATTTATAAGAAGAACACAAACAACTGAAGCAAAATATGTGCAATTCTAGCAAACACAAGGCAAGTCAAAAGGCTCTAAGAAAAATCTAAAATTTTCAAAGCGCACCTGTTCGAGTTGGAGTAGGCAATCAACCTTTTAGATGCTACTTAAAGTTGGAATCCACTATTACACTATAAGGAGAATTTAGAATACGAGCCAAATAAAACTAAGTATTTGCAGCCTTTTATGTCATAGAGAAGCTTTGAACTTAAATAGAAAGTGGCCAATAGCAGTTGAAAAGATGTTTAATCTTTTTAGTCAGATACCAGTCAAATGGTCAGAATTTCATCGAAACAACCAACAATATTCTTTCAACGTTCATATTTATTTAATTTCTATTTTGGGAATGGAAAGAAACCACAAGGTGAAAATAAGGTGAATAGGGTGGATGAATCAGCACGCAGATTAACGAACAAGGATTAAGTTGGGACTCGGCACATTATCGTGCATCATACACAAACTTCAAAAATCATGATATTCGGCTCGAGAAGGAAAGATTCTAGTTAACAAACACTTTACGACGTTGAGGAAAAAAGCACCAGTAATTGCATTTTCAAACGAACAATTTGATGAGCATTGTTCACATTTTTGAAGGACATTTAGTGTTTTATTTTTGTTGCCTTTGGCAAATTTTTCGAAACCATTCCTCACCTTAACGGTCACTTCCTGGAAAGTTATTGAAAGATCCTAATATAGTCATCTGTAATAATTGTTTTTAGGAATGTTAGATAATTTTTGAAAGCTGTAACGATATTAGCATAGACCCATTGTTTTGCCCAAATTCTCGTTAGTTAGTTGGTTAATTAAAGGTATGTACTTTATTTTAAAATTGATTTTTTAAATTACTATAAAATTAGTGCAATTTAGCAATGGCTTCGCCATCTGCCATAGATTGGCAATTGTATACTTTGACTACATATTTACAAAGCATTATTAATAAGTCAATTTATTATTATGACTAAAATTAAAAGTTTCCTTCCATAATTCTGTTTCTATAATTATATGTATACTATCTGACAGTATGGTACTAAGGAACTCCAGTTCCTACCATTCAACAAGTTTTCAACGTCATTGATTCCAAGGTATTTAACTCGTTTGATTTCCTTCAGAATGGGACAAGTGCTAATAAAGTGTATGGTATCTTCTGGTTCCGCTGTGTTGCATAGGCTAAAAAATGAGTAAAAGTCAGTGCAATGTTGCTTGTAATTCAGCTTAAGTAGTTCTTCTTTTGCTCGCCAGATCAGTGAAATTTTAGAGATGCTGAGCTTCGAGTTCAGGTAGTTGATATCATCAAGTATAAGCCTTTATATACTATGCTTAAAAGCTAAATAATCTCAGCTTTTTGTAAAATTAGGCTCGATTTTTCAACGCTTTTTTTACCAGAATTTTGGTAAGCCTCATCTCATCTTCTACACTCATAATTTTTACCACATCTTACATGTTTTACTTTAATGTATTGTAAATAAGCATAATGGTGCTATTTCGCTCTCGGTATGCAACATATAGTTAGGTGTGTTTGATGGAAGGCGGAACAGTTTCTACAGGAAAAACCAAAGCAATTTTTCAACTTCGTCATACGTGTTGCTTTCCCATACTTAGGCACCGTAACACATTTCACACTTGCTAGAATATCGACTTTGGTGTTAGACATTAAGTTCCTCGTTGTAGTAATTATTTTTTTTTTTTTGCTTCTACAAGCTTAAGTTGGAGACGTAATTTCATGGAAAGGTTATGGGTTAGGATTACACTAAGTTATTTATAGGATCTTACTACTTTTAATGGTTTTTACCGTGCTTACACTGTTCGTTACTCGAGAAACGTCCTATTCCTTTTCGAAAAACCTTTCGTGATGTTTATTTGGAGGCAATTTATATGGTAATATTCTTCAACTTTGTTAATCACTAGTTGCAATGCATTAGGTGTCAATGCTAGAACAACAATATTGTCTATAAAGCCGTGCGCCCTAACTTTTATTTGCTCAACCTATATACCTGGTAGAAATCCGTCGGATATGTCATCCAGGAACAGTGCAAATAGAAGCAGAATGAGGAGACATCCCTGTTTGACTTCATTCTATACATTCTCTACTGGAAAACATTCTGACAGTTCTTTACCGTCCCATATCGCCGACATATTGTTCCTGTACATATCCATTAAAATACATATTTACAAATTTTGAATTCCAATATTACTCGTAGATGGTTTGTAGAGAAGGTAATTTCCATTGACCGTGTCGAAAGCCGCTTTAGAACCGATGAAAAATGCATATGTATGATTTCTCGCTTGTCTTATCTAAATATTATCGTGCTTTTGACATTAAATTAAATATTTAATCAGCTGTTGAGTAGCCCCCTCTAAAACTAATCTGGAATTGATATAGCTTTTTATTTTCTCATTCACCTATATAACTAATCTTGATGTTAACAAGCTTGTGAGATTTTCGTGATTGAGTTGCAGCTACTCGTGTGTTTGGGTCGCGCTTCTTAAATATCGGGAAGTCAATTGACCTTTTAAATTTTTGCCGCACTTTCACTACATAATGAATGTGGTGGAATGATATCAGCAATATTTTCGGAAAGGATTCTGTAGCGTATTGGAAGAATTCGTATGTTTCAAAAAGACCATTCTACTCAAAAGATGTATCTTGAGCCTCGTTACAAACTCTTGGTAATGCAAAATAAAAAGCAATTACGAGTAAGCACTCCTATGGATTAAGGATTGATTTAAAATGAGTCCTTAAACTAGATGATACCATACGGCTTCCAACCATAAAAGTGTAATATTTCCATTTAGGTTCTTTGCCAACGACAAAAACTCTTTGCTGCTAATCGGCTCAGCTAAGGTAAGGTAAGTAAAAGTGGCTGCTGGAAAGATCAACCCACATAAGGCTATTGGCCCATTGTGATGCCACATGGATTTATGATCCTCTTACTCATGGAACCAGTTTGAGCTTATGATGACGAGTAGGAGACTATTGAAGTCTATATTCTTTAGATCGTTTAAGTCATTGTAGAAGAAAGCCCCTAATTGAAGTTTTCTTCTCTGGAGAAAGCTGGACATATAACATACAGAGTAGGTTGAGTATGGTATCTTTTTCCTCTTCATCCATGCAGCTTCTACAGAAATTGTTTGTAAAAGCGCCAAGCCTTTTTGCATTGGCATCCAGCTTTAATATTGATTTGCACATAGAGATAGGTATAAATATGCTACTCTTTTCTGGTAGAATAGGTAGAGTTGTTCCAATTTTAGCGAGTTCGATGCCCCTACAATTCCCTAGAATGTGTGTGTGGTCCGGCATCCAATAAAGGTGAAGGTTGAACTGCTCTGCGATCTCCGTAAGAGATGATCGGCATTCAAGGCCGGTTTTAGAATTTAATGAGACTGAGTCGAGGGACTTAATAGCAGCCTGATTATCCGAAAAGGTGCGGATATCTTTTGTAGATATCACGTTTTTCTTCAGCCAGGACAGAGCTTCTTCCTGATCCGCCTGAAACACGCTACAGTGATTTGGAAGACGTAAGAAGAGGCTTAGTTTAAGCTTATCTGGGAAAATACCGCCACTAACCCTGCTGTCGGTTTTAGATCCATCTGTGTAAAAGTAGATTGTCTTGTCCTCCATGAAAGCATTTCCTTTCCAGAAGGACCTAGAGGGGAAGCTTTGTCAAATCAAAGTTCCGGTATGGTGTAATCGAAGTTCTCTGTGAGGATTCCTAATATATTAATAATATTAGAGTGGCCAAATTAATTATTTGTCCACTGTGTACTCGCTTTATGGTGAATAGCTGCAGTCGCAGCTACTGTATCGAAAAAGACTAATCTGGTAATGTTTATTGAGGTATGGTCTATAATTGGAATTTTATATTTCTTAATCTGTTAAGATTTAGCTGAAGGAGTTCTTTAGTGCTATTAAGATGCTTACCTGATATGGCTATAGTAACGTCATCCGCATAGGCAATCACCTTACTACCTACCACCTGCTTCCAATTATATCAGCAGTTCTTTGGTCTGCCATCAGGATATAGACTCAGCTAGCTTTCTAGCTATTTCATTGGAATGCACTCGTACAGTAACCGATATGTGTCTGACACAATTTTACCATTACAATTGAATCCAACATTGTTAAATTTGTGATATTAAATCCCAATTTTTTGCGTGGGATGCTAATTATCTAAATTTTCTGGTATCCTTGCTTTTATATATTTATAAGATGTGGAAAAGCTTACTTGTGGATTTTCACTTCTCCATATGCGACAATTATGTTTGTTAACCTATCCACCGAGTGAAAAGTGAGCCACATCGCTGAAGAATCAGTGTAGATACAAATCCATTTGCAAAATACGCCATAATAAAGACAAGCCCAAATGCTGTGAAATCGATAGATTTGGATCTTCTTTATCTAACGGCAGCCATATTTTCTGTAGAGAGTGCATTTCAATGATGAATAAGCCCTAAGACATTTGTAACAGAGCCAGTCTCTTCGAATTTGTTCAAAGTGGGCTCAGATGGACGATTATGTCGACTATAATCTGCTCGTAATGCGCGAAACGTACCTGCTACAGAATCACTATTTTTGTAGTAAGTTTTCACAATTTTATAACGTTCGGCGGTTGCGAAACGAAAAATGGCAAACCTTAAACCAAACATACGAGTATACATACTTGGATGACCCTAAACTTGGTTTTGTCTTCATTTACCGCTAAACCAATTTTAGCAGCTCCTATAAATGCTGCCATAAGTGTGCGGCCTTAAAAACGATGAACAATTTTTTCTCAGGATTTGTCGGAATGTGAAAATTTGGTCGATTGTGGACTTTCCTGAAACCGGAATTAAAATGGGCAAATCGGATTATTGGCGGAGGGTCTTAGATGTTCATACAATATAGTAGATCAGATCTTATACGCAATGTATAATGGAGGCTTATACATCACGCATACACTCTTCTGACCAGATCTGAAAAATGAGTTGGTGTAAGCTCCCCAGAAACTCACTTCCAGCAGCTTTGAATACTTCATCGGATATACCGTCAAGTCCAGCTACTTTGTTGGCTTTCAGCATAGATAATGCAAACCTTACTTCATATTGTTCAGGTGGACGGATTATTTAGCTCTCATCGTCTAGGTTGAATGGTCTATTCTGCCGGACTATCTGTATGATAAACAAATGAAATACTGTTTATAGATGACGTTACTAGTACCCTCAAAAGTACTCAACTGAATTTAATGAATTCTAAAATGACAAATTATGGAATATAAATATTCGGCACTTGTTCACATATGCATACATGTATCAGTAAAAGTTGGAATATCTAAAATTTTCCAAGGAATCCTTAATTATACAGACTTTGCAAAATTTTGTGTAGCTAGATCAAAGACCAATAAATATGCAAAAATTTGAAAAATTAGAAAAATGGAAAATTTAGAAAAATGGTCAATTTTAAGTTGACCAAGGAAAGGCATTTATTGCCGTGTTTTCTGATTTATAACCTGCCTTTGAGACGGTTGATCATTAAAAATTGACTGAAAAATTTGTCAAATAAGTTATGAGAAAAATGGAGCTAAATTTGTTCCGATCTTTTTCAAAAAAAGCAATTAAATGAGATTCATTAGCATTATATATAAATCTGAGTATATCTAAACATCCTATATTAGGAGTTATATGAATTCTCCTTTGATAAATGACAAATGGAAAAATTAATGCAACTACAAATTAATTGTTTTTACTGATGAAGCTGAATATATATTTACTCGTAGATACGAGTATAAATATATTTTATACTATTACGCGCCCAGAAGACTTTGAATATCCTTAAAAGAGAAGAAAAATAGATTACGGTGTTTGAGGGTGCTTAAATCCTATCTAGCTAGTGCAGAAAAGTCTTAGGGCCGCCATACAAGATGTGCGTTTTCTACTCCAATTTTGGGTGGATAAATGCCTTATATCATATATTAAGGCCATATCAGAAGGGTTAAAGTATCCTTTACATCGGTTCAGGGAACCTAGACAATTTGCAGTATTTTTGGCGACATCGAATATCCAATGGTAAATGCCTAGATGTTTAAATTTTTCTTTAATGATACAAGACAGCATTGTGTTTTGGAACACGGTTGTTTGTTTCTCAATCAGTTATGCTGTTTACTCTTATATCGAAATTGAACGCGCTTTACATACGCGTTTTGCCATTCTAGGACCGAAGAGCAGGGACGTGAGCTCGGGAACGAATATGAGAGTATTATCATCAGCCAAGAAATATACTAGATTAGAGATACCATACGGAAAATTTAAAAGAGTGTCGGAGACATAACGGAGCTCCGGAGCATACCAGCATGCTTTTTTTGTGAATATCAACTAAATGTCCTGAAGGGCAATTTCTGATCAATTGAAGAAGTTTTCATCGATCCCAAATGCACGCATTTTCGAAAGAAGAACGCTTTCGCTAGATTTGTGTAGGTAACCGAGTTTATTTCTGAGAATAATATAAATCATTGCATATACGAAATAAATAGTGATCTTAGTGCAATACACTCATATAAATACATACATATGTGGCTTTAAGTAAATCATTTTATTTTAAATGTTAAAAAATCTAAGTGCTTGTTCTTCAAAATAAACCGGGTGCCATCAGAAGTGAACATATGTATATGTTAGATTAGATTAGATTGTGAAAGTACCCTTATCACTGCGGCTAGTTTAGTCCTATTGGGATTTCCTAAAACTAATGCTCACCCATAATGTCTGAATTTTTAACAAATTCGGCTATACATATCTCTGAGTGAGCTGGCAGGGATACATTCTGCCTCAAGGTATGGCTTACCCAGAAGACGTAGACGTGTTCTGTTTATGTGGTTACACTGCTGTTTCCTCATTCATTTTCATTTTCATTTTAAATGCATTTTTATTATTTTCAATTCATTATTACTTATACGCTATACAAAAAAACGCTTAAAAACTAGCTTAATTAACTTACAATTATCTTATTCTAACTTACTGGCCCCATGCGGGCACTCTAAATTAAACATAATACTTATTTAATGTCTTTCGACGTTTCGTACGATTACAATTTTTTTATTTTTGTTTCTATATTTATTTAGACTAAAACTAAGAAAACAATTTTATTTGCTGCCAAAAACTTAATATACGGACTTCCTTTTTTATAAAATCTTAAAAACTAAAACTTATAAACTATCTACCTATAAATAAATCTTAACCTACTTAATCTACTTAACCTACTTAAACTAACTTATTGTATATATCATACAATTTAATTTTATTTATTTTTTTCCTAGATGTGTTACCCCTTCTTTTAGAGAAGTTGTTACCCATCTAAGTTCTTATATAATTTTTTTTGTTTGTTTTTCATTTAAAAAATTTTTTTTTATTTATTTTTTTTTTTCTCTTATGTCTACCCTAATCCTACCTAAATCTATGTAAGCCGGCCATGACTAAATAATTAGGCTAGCCGACTTTGCTTCCGAGTGAAGCTATATTATACCAGAGGAATTCGACGAAGAGACTTCCTCTCCTCCCATAAGCCACCAAAATTGTTGGTGCTGCCGAGCAACATCCCTCATGTCGCGACTCCCTTCCGACCTACTGAACCGGAGACGCTCCGCACTGTCATGTGCGACGTCTCTGTCGTAGTTGAGTCGCCTGTCCGCAGCTGTTCGAGCAACGTGGAAGATTAGCGGCACCGCCAATCTGTCCTGGATCAGACCTTTTATATCTAGGTAGAGGAACGCTTCTGGAGGAACAAAGCCGTCAAAGCGAACTCTCTCATGATACATATAATTAGGGTAGTAAGCCCCGGAGATCAGGTTGTTCGATGGGGTCATTGCTCTTGCAATGTGCCTTCGAGTCAACTTAATTACGAAATTGTCCACTCTTATTAGGTTCGCCCTATTGTACAGGACCTCATTAAGATAGAATTTTATGTACTCAGACTCTGGTGTTCTGTATAAGCGAAGACAAGTCCTGAGACAAGCCCTCTCAAACACCCGAATCTTTTCCAATAAACTTGCTCTTACGTTGAACCACACGGGACATCCAAACACAAGCATAGGCCTGATAAGGGCCATGTAGTAGATAACCTTTACCCTCGCATCGAGTTGGCTGTTATAAAACAGTCTCTTTGTAAGGGCAAAAGCACCTTTGGCTCTGGCCAGAGCAACATCTATATGTTTGTTAAAATACAGATATTGATCTAGCCAGATCCCAAGGTATCTGACTACATTTCGACAAGCAAGTGGCTGCCCATGCTGCCCCACGATCGAGAACTTTCGCCAATTCTTTCTGGTATCCCTAGAGGCCCCAGACAAAGGCGTCCTAAACAAAATGGTTTCCGACTTCTGAAAGTTGATTTTCAACTTCCAGTCATCGCAATATCGTTTAATTTTATCGAAATCACGTTGCAAGAGTATATTAATGACCTCAATCTTTGGACCTGTTCTGTACGCGTTTAAGTCGTCTGCGTACGCTATGGCATGGTGAAGTGAACCTATCAGATCACTTGTGTAAATGTTGAATAGGATCGGCGAATTTCCCGCACCTTGTTGCAGACCGTTTTTAATGTTAAATGTTCCAGCAGAAGTCACATCGCCATTCTTCACGATGAACTGTCTACTGGAGAGCATATCAAAATGAATATACAGCAGTGGTTTACTAATGCCCAACCTGTCCAGCTTGAAAAAGAGTCCCTCTAACCATACGGTATCGAAGGCTTTTTCCAAGTCAATCAGGCAGGCACCAGTGCACTGATTCTTGCCTTTGTTCCATTGGATATCAGAAACCAGTTTAGACGCAGCATGAATAACATCATGCCCCGCCTTGAAACCGAATTGATTATCCGGAACTATATGTTTGTCCTCAACCCACTTGGTCAGGACTCTATTGATCACCTTCTCGAAAACCTTACTGATGTTTGGAAGGAGACTGATCGACCGGAGATTCGCCGGATTGGAAGTGTCTTTATCCTTTTTGGGGATGGGGTGTACCACCGCTGTTTTCCAATGCTCTGGATAATGTGCATTATTCATTGCATTATTAAACAGGGTGGTATAAATGTCCACCGCTTCTAGAGGGAGATGTCGGTATTTCATCGGTTCCCACTGATTTCTTACTTATAAGTGATTCGAAGATCGTTTGGAGCTCTTCCTTCGAAATGAACGGGGGTAGTACCCTATCGTTGGTGATGACATTATTTGCCATATTCTCGTCACTGAACTGGGTGAAACCCGAGCTCTTGAATCGCCAATTCATTATTTCATTTCGAAGGTAGAAATTGTGCACAAGGACTCGATTTTCCAGGTCGTGGTTCGGGCCAATGATGTCATTCGTCTTACATACTTCCTGGAAAGTCGCTCCTATAGCCTCTACCTTCTACTTCGGATCCTCGATCACAAAGAAGTTGTCATCATCAACAGCCTCATTTGGATCTATGCCTGCTGCTATAAGTATGTTCTAGTTGTCCGTCGTTCGGGAGATTTTAAGACACGAAAGGTCGTTTTGATCTTTTCTCCGAAATATTTTATTTATTTGCGGGAACATATTCGGGTTGCTGGTGTTTACAGCTCGAATTTTGTTGTTCCAATACAAACTTACAGATGCTCTGTAATTTTCTTTTATTAATACTTGGAGGTTTTTGATCGACGACTTAAGAGTCATAATCTCCGGGTTATGTCTGTCAGTAAACTGTCTGTACAAGGTTTTTAGTCTTGACAGCAGTCTACTTTTATGTCGGTGCAGTGCGTCAATAGTTGCGTTGCGGAATAAGTCTTCGTTGTCAGTGTATTGATACCGAGGTATCGTTTTGTTCATTGTTCGTTTAATTGTCTCGTCCATTAGTTTTAGATACCTGTCAATCTCCTCGTTTGACAGATTTCTATTGGACGGTGGGTAGAGCGAATTCGAGGAGAGTGCTCTCGTCAGTGTTCTGGAGAAGTGTGTCCTACGCACCCTACTATAATTGTAGGCATGCCTTTGAACAAACTCGTCCAATTCCGCAGCTTCGTTCGGAACGGTTATTTCGGTACTGAGTCCGCAATGGTCACTGTCATACACGAAAGTTCGTAGACAGTTTATGGTTTGTTGATTTGTGCATGGCAGGTGTATTCGTGTGTCGAACAGCAGGAGATCCAAATAAGACCCGTGTCTAGGAAACGACAGACTATCCGTCGCCTTAAGGCCGAGTCGATACATTATACTGTGCCGACCCCACCAATTGAATAGTAGGTTCCCTCTAGTATTTGGAGTATTATTTCCCCAATCGCTATGTTTGGCGTTGAAATCTCCGCCGATAATAAAGTAGTTCTCCTCCAAGTCCAGTCTTAGGAATCGAAAAAGTGTCTCGAGCTCTGAGATGAATAAAGTGGATTGAGTAGCCTTAGGTGTTTCTCTTTTGATGTATTGGAATTTGGGACAACCCCGATAATTTGCGGTGTGTCCCGTGTTCCTACATAAGGCGCAAGAGAGTTGACTTTTTTCTGACGCTCCGTCCTTGCCTTGAGCGCATTCCTCGGACTTGTGGTTCTTTCCGCACTTCACGCATCGAGGCTGCATTTCGCAGTTCGACGCGGCGTGCCCGAACCTTTGGCAGCGAACACATTGTAAAATGTTTTCGCTCCTCTTTAGTTTTTCCCAGTGTACAGCCTGGTAGTCTAGGACTTTGATGCTCCTCAGACCATCCAGTTTGCTGTTGGGACTTAGCTGAACCAGGAAGAACGGTAGTTTCGGCTTCTCCCTTTGGCTCTAGCCGTGACGAATGGCTTAACCCCTACAAATTTGAGCTCTTCGCACTTCTTCTCTTTCAGCAGTGCAAGGAGCTCCTCCGGATCAGTCGACGGTTTAATCCCTCTCAGCAGCATTGTTTGTAGCTTATCCCCCTTCGGGGTGTAGGAAAAGAACTCCGTCGTCGATTCCTTCAGTAAGTTTTTTATTTTAGTATAGCGCTCCACTGTGTTACAGTGGATCGCATGCCTATCTAAGCTAAGTCTTTTAATGTAAAAATTACTTACATAGTTCAATGGTTTCCTTTAGTTCCATCTTATATGTGTTTATAGGTGGAACTCGTTGCTGCTGTTGCTTCTGCTGCTGATGTTGTTGCTGCTGTTGCTGCTGCTGCGATTTTTGTTGCTGTTGTTGTTTTTGTTGCTTATTTTTGGGTGGTTGTTTATGATCTTTCTTTGTTAGTTCTTGTACTGGTTTTTGTAGTTTTTGTTGGTCTAGTGGCTGGTTATGTTTTCCTTGTTGTGGTAGCTCCACGTTGGTGTTTAGTTGCTTCTGAGGGATCTGAAGTTGTTGCTGTAACTCCTTCTCCCTCCTTGCCACTTGCTTCGCTCTCATTGCAAGCACTTGTTGCTGTAGCTGCATGATGCTACTATTTATGGCTTTGACCTCGTCCTCTTCGTCATCTGACTCAGAGGCAGCTAGGCATGAAAAGCTATTGTTTCCACCCATGTAGTGGCCTTCCCCACCGTCAAAAACATATGGGTATTCTTCTTGCTTCTTTCGCTGTTGTTGTTGTGTTGCTGCTTTCGCTGAAGTTGTTGGCGCCACTTCCCTTGCTCCACCGGGCAGCTTTTCAGTAGATACTGATAGGGAAGGGCGCTTCACGAGGTTTGGAGTTGGCTTCAGCTGCCTCCTCCTCTTCGTCGTAATTTCCGAACGGGCCGAAATTACGGTCTGGTCATCAGATGACATCGTGCCATCTCCCGGACCCGCTATTTGGATAGCGGACCGTTCACCACCACTCATATTCTAGTTACACGACTGAACTTATTTTAATTTAAATTATTGTTATTTTCCTTTATAATAATAAAAAAGTCCGTCCTTTTCCGGAAATCGAACCCACGACCCCTGCTTTGTTGGCCGACACCACTACTGCTGCGCCACCGAATCACTTGGTCAAAATGTTCTTAATTTTTCTTTTATTTTTTTTTTACACTATTTCACTTGAGAGAAAAAGCCGAAAACACGTCTGTTCCCGATCGAGGTCTATGAACGACTCTCAGCTGTTTCCTCATCCTCGTTGTCGCATGTACAAGTTGTTGTCTTGTGTTATTTTTGGTTTTGACTTTGCAGTGACATGTTAGGAATCCGGTTACTGCGTGTATCTTACCTCTAGAAAGCTGTAGGAGTTGTTTTGTTCTTTTGAGTGAAGGGGTTGGTAAACATTTTCCGAATGGCCTGTTACCTTCAGTGTCCGTTCAGTAATGGAGTACTTTTGTTTTTAGCAAGTTATTTGTATAGCTTCTTAGGGAGATAATTAATAAACCGTTGAATGTTGTGGCCAACCTTTCTTGTCAATTCGTCTGCTCTTTCATTGTCATAGTAACCACTGTGACCTGGCACCCAGATTAAATCGACTCTATTATGAGAAGTATAATGCAGTCCTAGACAATTTTTGTGGCTAGGTAGCAAAAGCGTTGATAGCAAGTACGAGTAGGTCTACTTTGCTCACAGAGAGAGTATAAATGTTCTTGTTAGTGACAGATCTGTTTAAGTTTACCCTAATATCTCAGCTTGAAATACAAAGATGCTACTGTCCATACTTACATACAGTGAGGTAAACATGTATTTTAATAACTCTCGCATAGAACTCTTACAACCTATGAAGCATTTTGGTGTTATATTAAACAAAGAGTTTAAACTCTAAGAACAAATTGTCGACAGATGTAAAAAAATATATTAAACAAATTGTTGTTTAAATTAGAAAAATTAGAAGGCTTACCGCACTAGATACCGCAATAAGGATGTATTTTAACGCGATACTTAATGAAGAATTCCCGATCGGAACTATCCTCCGAAGGATGGGCGACAATCAGAAATGAGACAGCTCGACGCAGTCCAAAGTTTATATAAGATGGAGAAGAATTGCAGCGTGCGTTGGTACGTGATATGTACGACGACGTTTAAACGAAAGTGAAATGGACTGAGGTATTGTTACGAAAGCTAAAGAAAAAAACAGCTGAAAAATAAAAAGATTTTAGAACATCAAGAAATACTTACCTGCTTCACGTTTGTTTGTTATGGTTTTTCGACAGCTTGAAGAGGTTTGTTCCCTTTGCCTAAGGGTGGAGCATTCAGACGCGCAAAGAAGACAAATGATCAAGTAGTAAGCCAAAAGAGTAAGAGGAAGAAAGGAGACGACTAAATCAGAAAGTTCAGCAAATGATTAAAAGTCAATGAAAAAAATATTTGCCGTTTTCTGTGACGTAGGATTTCTCCAATCACAAACGGTTGGCGAACGAGTGTTGGATTATTAGACTTTATAGCGGAGACAAGAAAACGGAAGACTTTCTAACAGAAAAAAACCGCAGATGACGTGAAAATCTAGAAGATAAAAAGGAGAATCTTTGGAAGAAGGGGGTCAAAAATGAGCAGCATAAATAATAAAAGAAAAAAATTTACCTCTCAGGAACCAGCAAACTTTGCAGTATTTTGTGACAATAAAATACCATAGTCGTCGTTAGTCCAGCTTTAACATACGCATCGCAATTATGGATAATGTTGATAACTGTTGTCGATTCGGTAATGAAGAAGTATAAAGGAAAAATGACAGCTATAGAAATGACAACCTTACGACTGAAAGCAGATAAGATAGAACGTGATATAGTGATAATAGTATTCAATGAAGCAAAACACGGTCCAAAAACTAATAGAGAGCTAAGTCCTTGGTGATGTTCGAAAAAGAGTTTGAGAGAAAAATTCAAACGTTGAATTGAGGTGATCCAAAATAGAGCAGCCTGAAGAATGGTCCGTAATATACCAAACCCCAATGTATCGATTCCACTGTCTGAAAAATTCTGCGTAAAGATCTTGCTCTCAAGGATTATAAGCCAATTTGTGCAAGAGCAAAAGTCGCGTGGCCACTTGTTACAATACATCGGGTGTTCAGTGATTGGGCTTGAAATCAACTGGAAGTTAACACAGTTTTTTACCGTAAACTTTTGTTCAGTGATGAGACTCATTTCTCGTTAAGCGGCTACGTAAACAAACAGAATTGCCGTATTTGGAACAAGAAGTTCACCAGATGCTATTGAGTAGCATCATGGGTAATTATTTCTTCAAAACTGAAGCCGGAGCACGAGTTACTGTCAATAGACACTGGCGCAATGATATAATAAACGATTATTTGTTCCGAAATTTGCATTACATCAATGTGAAATAACTGAAGTCCCAAGGGGATGGTGCTCCATCACATACTACCAACAAAAACATCGCTTTAAGGAAAACACGAGTCGGGAATATAGTCATTTCAAGAAATAGACCCGTCAATTGGCCACCAAGATCGTGATTATGTGATTTTTCGCCATAGGATTACTTTCTGTGCGGCTACGTCAAGTTACTGGTTTATACCGGTAAACCAGCAACGATTGACACTTTGGAGCAAAACATCACTCAAAAAAGTGGCCGAAAATTGTACTCATAGAAAGCACTTATATATGGCCTATATATGTTATGTCCCACAAAATGATCTTATTCAACATCAACTCTAAACCCCTCTTAAATACTCGTATGTATAAGGTAATTGCTGAGCTCCTCCTAGAATACTGCTCAGAGTGATATTTTTTTGTAATTTTTGAGAAATTTTGGGAAATCAAAAACAATCAAATAAAGAAATGCGGAACAAACATAAGTTCAACGTTTAATGTATTAAACTTGTTAAGCTTCCGACAAAAATGAAAACGCTTTTTTCTGTTTACGCTTTTATATTTGATCAGGGAATGTGATATCGAAGATATCTGTCTCTTATGGTTGTCAATATTTAAAGATATTTTGAAGTCTTTTTTCTTTTTTTAACAGCTGAAATATGTAACGCGTACAACAAAATCGAGACACATATTGCCTCCAAGTATCATACCAGAACTGCTATTGTACTAGTCATGGGGTTGGCAAGTTTGCGGGCCTCTATACTATGTAACATGTTGATCTATTTCGGATCACATTATCAGTGAGATCAAGATTTTGACTGTTTATTTTATTTATAGTACTATTTATTAGAGTAACCTAATTGTTTTTAATGATTATGTAGTTCATTATAAAGAGTCGTATAGAATGGTTTTTAAGTCCACAGAGTTGATACAAAACGCAGGAATTCAGTAAAATGAAATGGAGGAATATGAAATATAATAGATCATTATATGCATATCGTATCCCATTTGCGAGCATCTGTTTCTTTACCCGCCCGCTTGGAACGAAATAGTCCTTCTACAATTATCTAAAGACTTTACGAGTCCTAGTAAGTGCTTACTCCGATATGTAAAGTACGATTAGATTGACTTTTCTATTTGCTTAGAATTCAGATTAGAGTCGGTTGATGTTTCAACTGGCTTAAACTTCATGTTGAGCAAAGATACTCCTCTCAAATTTACAAATTCTAATTTAGTCACATGCAGTTATAAAGTAGCACTCGCAAAAATCGTAAAAATTATAAAATTTGATAGAAGGTATCGATTTGTTTAAAGATTTTCTGACAAATTCAAGTCACCGGTTACGAAAAAGAACGAAAAATCCAACACCGTGTTATCGAACCGTGTTTGATATCTTGTTTATAATGAGCTTGAACAAGTGTAATCTGATTTCGTTTAATCATATGATTTATTTGGTTTGACTTTAATTGACTTTAATTAAATTTATCAATCAGACAGATTGTATCACTTTCAAAGACACACTGCCGTCGAGTTCATCAATTCAATTTTATACTCATCTATTCTTGGATTAAACTATAATACATGTTCAGACATACTGTATAACAAACAAACACCATTACAAATTGTTATATAGATAAGGCTTTAACAATAAAAAAAATGTATAAAAATGTTGGCGAAACCATAGTAAAAGAATTTAGTGCTATTGTTGTGGTTTAAATTAAAAGCAATTGACCTGATTGGATGTTAATAATTTAATATGTCTTTCATTAGATGACTTCTTTGTTTTAATTGACAATTTTATTTCATTTTTTTCAGCGCGTCTTCTGACAGTTTTCCTGTTGTCAAAATTGAATATTCCTGTCAAGTCTCTTTGCAGGGTGACTCCAAGATATCACAATTATATTAAAACCTTTCACGTAAAAGCATACTAAACTTCTGTTTATTAGGGACTATTGCAATCCCCTATTATTTCATTTAAGAATTTATGACTAGCATTCTCTGTTTTTAGCTTATGTTTATACAATATATACTTTGGCAAACATGTAATTAATAATGGATGAGTCCATTTACATTTTAATGAAAACGGTCTTCAGGTCTTGAACGGTCTCTTCTACCTTATATCTTATTCTGAGTATAACTTGACATTATTGGGGAACACTGTTGAACAGCGTTTTATTAAATACCTCGGTCATCTCAAAGCAACAAGATTAACATCTGTAATTGACGTTTTTGATGAAGAAAGTGTGAAGTCCAGAAACAGTGTCCAACAATCCAAACGTGGTTTCCGGTTTCAGAGTTTAGATTAAACTCGATAACTGCCAAATGATTATCTCCAAAGATATCCCAGATGGGATTTCTCCATGCTTATGTTTCCTTAATGAACGTTACATATAAATTTATTCTATCAGCTACAATTCTTACAGCAATTCGAAGTGGCGATTTTTTAAGTTTTTGCTATAAGTAAGTATAGCAGCCTTTTAAATCGATAAGGAGGTAGGTAATCAGCTTAAAGATTCTCAGAATTTGTTTTTATTTATGAACTGTTTACCTACCTGAGACAAACAAATTTTTAGAAGACTTGTGAAAAAGGTAGCTAGCGACTTAAGGCGTATATGCACTATATGAACCAAAAGTGTTTTTTTCTTTGTGTGATATTAAATATACTTTAAACTCTTAAAATACTTTCGTAGTTATTCTCCTCCCGGTATTAATATCAGCGTTCTTATCATTTCAAGATATTCGAAATTGTTTTTATTTCATTTCCACTGTAGTGACAATTCTACTGATAAATTTCATTTTTCATAGAGCAAGCTTTATTTTATTTTCTTATTTGCTCTATACTCTAGTATAGTTTTGTGGCCTAATTCTAATATGCACACTTTAAATATAAATATCTAACAATCGTTGGTTCCTCGTTAGTTCTTAATAAAACATGACTTGGCCTTATCCCATATATTCCATTGTTTAGAGAGAAAAGAAAATCTAAGCATTTTTTTTATATTTTTAGTAATATGATTACATAAATAAATAATTATATCATTTCAACGAAAGTTGTTGAAATGTAGTACATGGGTTTTAGAAATTCTCGAAATCAAACAGCCGTCAAACCTAATAGTAAATTTGAGGTGGACGCTATACACTCGTGCAGTATCGTTGATGTCCGCTGCAGGAAGCCTAACGTTGAGCATTACTTTGTGCAACCAATGTACGAACGCAAATATTTTAAAAAGCTATAAAAAAAACCCCCTTTATAGAGGAAAATTACATTCATCAGAAAATTCATTCATTCAAACAACTCCCTACTTTTGAGAAGTCCTAGCAATTTAATCGAAGAAACTGATAACAAAAAAAGCTTTATTTAACATTAAATCGGAAATAGGAAATTCCAAGGATAAGTTATCTAACGGATATTGCTGAAGTATGGATAACACATTCTTTTTCAGAACTGATGGTGATGGCTTGTTTTTATTTTCTTGGGGTTTTGATCATGTGCAATCGATCATAGTTTGCGAAATCTTAATAATATTTTATCTGTATTTATCTGTATATGCCTTACGTTGGCACTTACACTCGTACTGCGACATCTACTTTGAAAAGAAAGAAAACTAAATCACATCTATAGCTCCACTTACGCTATCTGTATTACTGCAGGGCATTAATAATATTTCGATGAATCAAATTATATGCATAAAGAGATAAAAATGGAGACTATAGTTTCGAATTACTAATATACTTCATGAGACTTCAATATACTTATGAGACCTATGCCAATGTATGGTAAAGCAGTTTAGTGACCAACTACAATATGTAGATAAAGGGACCAACTTCAAATTTCTAGAGTAAATCCAAAAATCGGCCTGCTTGTATCATCAGTACAAAATATATACTCGCATATACTTCCATTCATCTGAAAACCGACTCTTAGTAAACCAGTCTATAAACAAGACAGTCTTCCGTACTTTAATTCGAAAAAACAATCCGTAAAATGTTGACTATACATTTCTTTCCCACATATCATATAACAGCTTCAGTGTCACTATCAGAGTAGGGAATAATCTATCCATCTGTACGCCGATGTTCTTTAAATGAATCAAAGATTGTACGCTGTGTGTTATCCGAAAAACTCACAATGAGTATCTCTTTTCGCATTCCAAACTGCTACACTGTGTTTCAAACAAAAAACTGGGGAATTAAAAATCTCTCGCTTGATTTAAATGAAATGTGATATCCACTAGGAATACTTCATTTACGTCAATAGTCAAGCGTATAGTAAATCCATGAAGTCAGTTAAACTATGTCGTGGGCCGTTATAAACTTTCACTTGTCTCTCAACGTTATGGTCAAATAGTTTGACATTTATATTTGCTATTACCCAGGTACCGAGATATTCGATGAAATTGTAAAGCTCATAAATTTTTTTACTTATTTATTTCAGAAATATTTGTATATAAAAATTTCCAAGCACTAAGGTACGCAAATTAGGTAAATTCATGTCCAGCCTAAATTGCAGTTTAGTTTTAAATGCATTTTATTTTCTTAATCATTAACTCTTACATATTAAAAAAAAATGTTTAAATGCTAGCTTAAAATTACTTAACAATCTTATACTAACTTGCAGGCACTCTAAGCTACTCTAAATTCTTATATCTATGTCTTTCGACATTATTTACATTTTACTTAGAACTATTTATTTTGTATACACCAGCCTAAATGCATCGAAAATAACTCATTAATATTAGAGTGGAGATTATCGAAGAACAGACAGACTCGTCCCCCAGTAGGAGGAAAGTCCTTAAAGAGCTCTGCATAACCATCAGGTTTTCTGTGGTATGACAAAAACCTGGCTTCTCCCTGACCTAAGTAAGTCTGCTTACAGGCAATGACTGCAAATATAAATCGTTAGGCATCACCTTCCAGAAAATAGCTATAAAGGCAGTTGGTACCTCCAGTGCCTGAAATATAAAAATCTAGGAATCCAATTACTTTGAATGAATTTTTATAGAACCTGTTTGATTATAAAATGTGATTTTTTGCTGTTTGGGTTATCAATGTTCTATTTTTGGCAGCTTACGCGTGATTCGTGACATGTGTTAAAGTTAAACATGCTCAGTTAGCATTGTCATTTCATCATGGAAAGATTTAGACCCGAACAATGCTTACAAATTATTGAATTTTATTATCAAAATTTGTACTCTGTGAAAAATTTTTTTCACGCACTTCGACCATTTTACGGTCGACCTACTGAGCCATAGTGACCAAATTTCGTACCAATTTAACGCTATTGGACATCCAGCCATCTACCCGTGTGCGTAAAGTGTGTACAGAGGAAAATATTGCTGCTGTATCTGCCAGTGTTAATAAATTTTGATTTATCCATTCGTCGCTGTTCGCAGCAATTATTGATATTGTGTTACTCGACTACGTGGAAAATTTTACGCAAGGATCTTGGTCTAATACCTGACAAAATACACCTTCATGTAAGAACTGAAACCAAGTGATCTGCCTTAGAAAAGCTGAACGAAGATCCGCTTTTTTATCGAAAAATTGTCTTCAGCGACGAAGCTCATTTTTGTTTGAATGGGTATGTTAATAAACAAAACTGCTATATTTGGTCCAATGAGCAAGCTCAGTCAATACAAGAGCTGCCAATGCACCCAAAAAAGAGCAATGTTTGGTACGGTATATGGTCAGGCGGAATCATTGGCCTGTATTTTTTCAAAGATGACAGTGAGAACAGCGTTACCGTCAATGGCGCCCGCTATTGTTCAATGATTTCGAACTTTTTTTTTGCTCAAAATGCGGGAGCTGAACCTGGTCGATATGTGGTCCCAGCAAGATGGCGCTACATGCTATACAGCATGTGAATCGATGGACCAATTGAGAAATGAGTGAGCAATTAATCTCTCGTTTTTGACTGGTGAATTAGTAGGCTAAATCGTGCGATTTTACGCCTTTAGACTATTTTTCATGGAGATACGTCAAATTAATCGTCTATGCCGATAAACCAGAGTCAATTGCAGCCTTGAAGGACAACATTACACGTGTTATTAGCGAGATAAAGCCAATATGCTCGAAAAAGTTATTGAAAATTTGAAAAGTCGTGATCAATATTTACATGAAATACTCGTAATCTTTAAAAAGTAACATTTTTATTTATTTAGCAACTCAAATAAAAATGTTATACACTTTTGCAATTTCCCTGTGTGTTTTGTTGACAATTAAAAACCAAACGCTTCAAAAGTTGCCCATTATTATTTTTAAGGTATTAAGTTGTACTATATAAAGTGTCCAATTTTCACTCAGTTCGATATAAGAAACTCTCGAGTAAGCATCTGTATTTTTTTTGTAATTAATTAATTTTGTAAATTTTTTCTATGAATAGTTTATCATGCTGTCGACGGTATGCTGAGACATAATGCGTCTCTGGTAGCAAAGAACATTAATGACGCATTTAAGGAAGTAGCGGTAAACGAACGCAATATTTGAAGTTGGTTTGCTAAGTTCCATTCGGAAAATCGTAGCCTCGAAAACGAACCACGTGGAAAATCAGAAACGGTAATTGACGACAATATTTTAAAAAAGCAACGATAGATGCAGACTCAACTAAAACAGTGCGGGACACTGCATCTTTAATACCTCTAATAGGAAATGTAAAAAAACTCGAAAAGTATTTGCCCCGTGAACAGTAGTTTGATGCAGAAGAAAAACTGAAACACACCCCAAGCAGTTCATTATTGTGAGGACATCGATATAGTGCATGCGAAATTGGCTCAAAAGCAACCTGCGTTGGCAAATAGGTATTTTATAATCCTACTGCATGACAATGCTAGACTTCATGATTCACGCGTAATGGTGCAAAAACTGCTACAGTCGGGATTTGAAATTCGTCTGCATCCACCGTACTCTCTTGATGTTTCTCCAACACACTTTTTCACTATTTCCTCGGTCATAAAAGCCTTTGAAGACTTTATAGCGTCCAAAAATAAAGCCTTCTATAAAATAAAAGGAATAATGGATCTTGAATCGAGTTGGAAAAAAAGTTATAGATGCTAACGGTTCATATTTTGACTAAATAAAAATTATAAAAAAAAATATATTTCATGTGGTAGAAGTTAGTATATTACTTTGTCTACCGATTCAAATTTCTTGCTATACATTTAACAATAAAATAAATAAAAAAATAAAATTATTTATTTGGCATGTACATATATAAAGTTAAGAATTACTGAAATTAAATTTGTACAGTTTTATCAGTTTCTTCTATTTCATTTATTTTTATAGTAGGAGATGCATTTAAACAACATTCACCATTGCACCGTGAACATGCTGCTTTGCAATATAAACTACTTTTCAATACACTAAAATTCCCTATCATGTTTTAAAGAGAAAAAAAATATTTTCAGTAAATTATCTGGAGCTGGGGATTATTTCATCATTATTGGTTCAAGTTTATTAGAAACGCACCTCCACCCTCAATTTTGAATAGATATAGATACATCATTACCTAACCATATTTGCACTTGTAGATATACTCTTTTTAGATGTTCGAATGCTGCATCAGATGTATGTCGGTACTAAAGATGGCAATTGAACGCAAGTCTTTTTGGCTGTGCCTTTCAATAAAGAATTAAATCTGAATGCATTTAAATTTTTCATTTTTTTTGGGCACCGTATAATGTAAAAATTCATTCTACACCAACTTGAAAAATATAGTCGTATTCTCACTAATATTTTTAAATACTTTACCTGCGGCATGTAAATCTTGCACTTTGTAGCAAATTCGTTTTTACACTTATTGAAGAAAACAGACGTCATATGATAACCGATATGTTTTTGTTAAATTTTTCCTTTTACCATTATTTTAAACATAATATATTTGATCCAAATTTACTAAAAAAAATAACATCATCTCCATAGTGGGATGGTAATCGTGACTGAATTGTTTTATCATAATTTTTTTTTTAAAGGTTGGATAGCTGTATAAATATCTACTAACAAAATTCGAGGATGTATTTTTTTGTCGACATTATGTGCAGAAGTTTTTATAAACTGATATTAATCAGTATGATGCTTTGCACTAAGACTCTGCAGATCCCTGATCCCAGATGTACTGTTATGAATTTCTCTGCATAAATCATCTTTTTGCAATGCTACAAAATTAAGTAAAGTGTCTTTTAAAGTCATACTACTAACGTATGTAATTTGTTTTCCTTAATTATTTTGCCAGTCGAAATTTGTTGAAATACTATATTTCGCATTTTTTTTCGGTGGAGACTGTGTAGATCTTTCTTTTTCCTTACTTTTGTAGATCTCAACATATTTTTAAGCGGTTAGGCCACTCTAGGATTTTCAAAAAATCGTTTTTTTTATTGCTTTCAATGGTCCCTTAGAATCTCAAATATGATATCCCAAAAAATTATGGCCGGGAAATGTCTCAAAGTATTTGCTTTTCAAATTATAGTACAAAGCTGCCGGGTAGGCAGCGAGCTTCTTTAAAATATTAAACGCGTTTATCTCAAAACTGCATTTTTCAAGTTGGCAGCACCCATGACTTGAACAATTTCCAATCAATTCACTTCAAATTTTAACTAGATCTTTAAAAATATGTTGTCTAAATAAGTACGTAGGACTTTTTTTATATGTTTTTTCATAGTTCATTTGTTATTAACAATTTTCTGGCGATTTTTCTGCGAATTTTGCAAGTTTGACTTTGGAAGTCAAAGATTAATATATCAAAAAAAAAATCCTACGTACTTCTCTAGCTGTTGTTAAGTACAATAAAAAAACTTAATGACTCATCATAATTCAAAATTTACAGGAGCTGTTGGTACGGACGTAGACCCTTCCAAAAAAGAGATCTGAGAAACGCTGCATACCCGCCATTTTTAAATACATTATTCTTTAAAAATTATGTTTTGCAGTTAATCATATGTACAATCAACTTTTACTTTTGTAGACTCGATTTATTTTATATTTTTCCTGAAAAAAAAATCACAAAAAAACCTATTTTTACGGCCTTTAGAGTGGCCTAAACCCTTAACTCCCTGATAGGAAGTTCTGGCATTCACCTTGAAAGTGGAAAATGAATGAAAATTTTGTGTTTTATGGTATCTATAGTGTTTTTAGACAGGTTTTAACAAAAAACCTGTGTGTATGCATGTGTGTGTATGTATACACATATGTCCGTATTGGTTAATTTTTTGGCCCACGATAAGATTTTGACCAAAATCTGCCGATAACTTTATAAGTTATTAAAAACAAACATTTAAAAAGTACAATAATTCCTTTCTTAGAAAGAGAGGATGTTTCGATATGTTTACAGTACTAACCGAAATGTATTAACATAGTACATACATATTTAACGAAAATAGCAACAATTTTAGAACCGTCAATGCAGTACTAATTGCGATTTCGTAAATACAGAGAGTCCCAGATCTGACCGTTCAAACTTTTATTGGTGATTGGTTTTGGTGAGACAAAAATAAGGAATTGCATGACAAGGGGCGCTCCCCACTCTGAATAAGAGGAGGATAAAAACATGTCTATTACTTTTTAAGTTATTAAATATATATATTCAGCATAGATCTTTAATTAAAGCTTTTGGCTAAAGTCCTGTAACTTTTTTCCAATTCACTTCTCTTTAAGTCTTTTGTGCTCTGCTCGGGTTGTAGTATTCCCCAGTTTTTTCTTTCGTTTCTTAATCAGAAAGTTCTTTGCGTGACCCATCGGTCGCACACATTTCGGCTAGTTTCTTTTTTATTTAAAATTAAAAAATATGAAAATAAAAGTATTACAATACACGATTATAAAATGTTATTTCATAGTTACATTAATAACATAGAAGACTAACACTTGCAATACAATAAAATAATTAAATTATTATATAAATAACTAAAACTCATGTCTGAATAAACTAAACCAAACGCAAAACTGCCGTTGTCCACAAATATTTGTCGCTCTGCCTTCTCTGCCTGCTCTGCTCCTTTCTTTTACAACTCTTTTTGAATACCTGTCACCTTTAGAAGATAATTCCTGATGTCCATTTTAGTTAAATAGTGGTTATATTGTATTATCAACATTTTAGAAAATATTATTTATTTAAAATAGAAAAGTGTCAATTACTGTAAATAAATAAATTAAAACAAACAAAAATGGGTAAATAGTTTAGTATTGTTTCTACAAAAATATTTTTCAGAAGATTTTAAATTAATTTATTCAAAGTAATTGGATTCCAAAGTCATACTTCCCAGGCATTCCGTTTGCGGCGATCGAAACTTTGGAGCCAATATTCCACCACTCTTCCATATATATCGGACGGAACTTTGTCAATTTCGCGTTCGATATTATTCCTGAGCTCCTCTGTTGGCAAATAAATCAACGACTTAACATAACACCATAAAAATAAATCCAACGGTGTTAAGTGGTAAGAGCGAGATGGCCATTCGACCAGACCTCGAGATTACTCAATTACCTAACTTTTACCCTTTAATAGATCAATTGTTTCACCAGCTGTGTGGCATGTGGCATCATATTATTTGAATTATCACCGCTGTCAAGTCCATCCAATTCTAGCCAAAAATAATCTTCCAACATGGGACGATAGCGAACACCATTGACCGTAATATGGCAATCATTTTCATCGACGGAAAAATGCAGTCCAATCATACCTCCGGCATACACACCACACGGTTACTTTTTGTGGATGTAATGGAGTCTCTTGAGACACATGTGGGTTTGTTGCTGTCCAATAGTGCATATTTTGCTTATTGGAAAATGAAAAGCCAAAAATGAGCTTCATCACTGATCATCTTCAGTGAAATTCAGGATTTTCTTCAAACTTTAGCAGTCCCCAATCGGAGAAGGTTCGGCTCTTCAAATGTTCAAGAGGCTTCAGTTCTTGAGTTAATCTGATCTTGTAAGGATTCGTCACAATGTGGACTCAGAGATTGCTAATTTCTGTTAATGGCGTGGAATCGATTGAGTTGGCTCATTTTGAACTAAAGCACTTACGCTGCGATATTTTCGGTACTTCGACAGGTGCATTATCTCATTGGCACAACATTCGCTCGTGAATATGTTGATTTGAATTCGTCCGCTATATCACGCACAGACTGTCTGATGGTGAGACTATTACGACCGAAAATTAGAGTAAGCGCTCTTAAAGCTGGGACCACCGAATAACGATTCGGTAGTAATTTTTAATAATTTCGTTTGTGAACTTCACCATAATAAAAATGTAAACCTTGACTGATGTTTTAACATTGACAGATCCTATAAAACGTATGTGCCAACTGTAGATTAAATTTTGTTTCAAGTATAATTGTATTAAACTAACATTTCAAGCTAATATAATAATAAAGCTAGTACTCTATAAATTAAATTATGCATGAACAACCCTTTACATAACAATTCAAATTTAGTCTTACTCAACGACATTTTTCTATGAGCAATTATAGCACCAAGATAAATAACAAAACGAGTACTTTAAAGAGAGCTTGTCCCCATACCATTTTCAAAAATGGGTTTGCAGGCAAACTAAGTCAAGTATATTACAACAATAAAAGGTATACACACATCTTAAATAAATAAATGGTATTCAGATGATCAGCCAACACAGACGGCCAACTCACCTGAACTACTTAGAATATATCTACATCCATATAAATGCAAGTCGCACACCTTTCTGTAAGTCATTGTCCATCGATTACAATCACTTCATTGGCGCCATACTTAGGAACCTCTTCTAAGCCAGTACTGTTTGCTATCCTTTTTTCATTAGCACCATCATCACAATGAAATGCCAACTACTTATGAAAAAATTTCTGCGGCTATCAAAGTCTTCTCGCTCACCACCACCTTCAACAAGCTCACAACACGGTTTCTGATTGTTCAACTACCGCCACCGGAGAATCTGATAAGAATCTATCTATGAGTAGCCTCGATTTAATTAAAAATAAAATAACATCTATTTCAGCGGCGCCCTGACGCCAGCAATCGAACTCAAAAGAGCTCGCCTTATGATGGACCCCGTTCGTTAAAGAAATCACGAACCATTAACCACGGAAACACCAGCACATATTCTACAGGTAGGTGCGTGTATCTACCATCTAATCATCGCCGATGACGAGTTACTGATATAGCCGCCCCAATGGTACTGCAACAATATTTGCGGCAACTTAAAAGTCTTGTTTATGCGTCCTCAAATCAGCTCCACGAAGCGTTTTTTTTTATCATTTGCCCACCACAATGCTAGGCTGATGTCGTGGCCTCCTTCAGCATGGGTTTCTACACTCTGAAACATTCTCCGATAAACAGTGCGTCGGCGTCGATCATCGCCGCAAGGAAAAACATAAAACTAATAACTTTGTGTCAATATGATCAGCGCCGCGAACAGCAAACGCCACTGTTTAATTAGCCCGAGCGGCTGGACGGACCCATGTGGAGGCAGTTGAAGAGGGTGGTACGTGGTGCGTATAACTGTTGGATTTTCCATGATTCACAGTGATAATATCCTTTGTAGGTGCAAAGTAAAAGCAGTAATTCAATGGATTTTTCACTCCCTTGACACTCTGATAATTAGTGGATTTTACGTTAATTTTTGTTTTCGCTAATTCAATTTAGTTTATCAGGTTTTTGAAGTTTTAAATTTGTCACACAACGTGCAAAGTACACTTCGGCGTAGTTCACAGGCATTCATGCGGACTTATCATAGACGATCTTTCCAGAATGGCAATTTCCGCCATTTCTGCGATGTGGAAACGTTAATCGGGAAAAATATTAATAATTCTTATTTCTTCGGAGTTTGAAATATTTCTGTTGATCATAATCAATAGCCTAATCATATGAAAGTTTAAATTTTAAATAATTAAGTTGAATAAGATTTAGCGTTGATTGCTTATGCAAAATTGCTTCCTTGTTGCCTTTGCCATTTTTTTAAAGATCCTAGAAGTTGAAATCTATGTAAACTTGTGTAAGAATATAATTCTGCAATAGGTGTACATTTTCATTGTCGCTTTAATGAAAATTAGTATGCTTCAACAAATAAAATCTAATTTTTGTATGACATTAGAGTAGAAGCTTGGAAAAGTATTATAGATCAAAATGGCCTAAATCTTGTCAACATTTCCGAAAAGTTAATTTTTCTGGACAGTTTTCGAAATCTATAGATGAAATATGGCGGGTGTATGTTTATTGTTATGGAGACTATTGTTGGGATAAGAACAAGCTCATGCACACTTGAGCATTGCTGGAGCCCGAATTTATTAATAATTCCTGTTAATATTCTGACAAGCGCGCTATATCGAGAACCATTGTCTCTCTTTTTCAGGATGTCCTGCATTATGAAGCATATTTGTTTGTGTATTTACAAAATTATTGACATTATAAGTATCCAATTATAAATTGTTGCACTTTAGCACAATCAACAACAGCCAATAATGATAGGATACTTCCTGTTGTCATAAATAGGGTCAAAGTAAATCAGATGATCTAGTACTTGAAGAAATGGAACCAGATACACTTTTCAACACATTGGTGAAAAAAATTAATGACAAACTACAACTCAAAACTGCACAGAATAAAAAAAAACATAGGAATAGTGTTATATTGTTCACAAAGGACATCGCTATGCAAGGAATAAATGTACTATATCGAAGGTGAAAGAAAAACTGTGGAAACATTACTCGTATATACAAGACCGAGTGTAAGAAAGTACGCAACCAAGTAAATAAAAAAATCTCTAAAACCAAGGATCAAGTCTACAAAGAAAGATTTGAGCAAATAATAAGCGATCCGAAGAACACATGGGCGTTAATAAATGAGAATTTAGGAAGGAACAATTCCTAAATGTCCAGAAAGTCCCCGGTGTCGATAGTATCAGAGTGATAAATTTGGATACAAATATGAATATTTCTCGCTGCAATTATAAAAAAGTTGATACATCCGACCTTCGATAAGCCAATGGTATTTAAAAAAATTAGAAAATTAATGGTTCGACCAATGTAAAAGGCAGGTAGTAAAACCCAGTTAAAAATTGTCTCCCTATATATATCATATATCTGCAGAGAGAGCTCAGGATTTCAGGTATGACTCCAAAAATTTGCAATAACGCGAAAGTTAGTTAGAAAGTTTATAACCTAGAAGGAAGAAATTTTCGCACAAAAATCAAGAACTGCTGTAGCAATGAACAAGATGTCTAATGTTTAAAAAATGACCTTATACGGAAGAGATTAAAAAGATGACTAATGTCTTCAGGTACAAATGTATTCAATGTTGAGTACCCTTTCAAACGTTTAAAGTACTCGTACAACGACCTTCAGACCTGCAAGTGGAATGTTCGGACCTTTAACAGGCCACATGCAGCCGAGCAATTATTAGAGGTCATTGGATGCTATCGCGCAGATCTCACAGCCATCCAGGAAGTGTGATGGGAGTTGCCGGACATAAGGTGGATAAAAAACTGTGACACATACTATGGTGAATGCTACAGGGAAAGAAAATAATGCTTATTCGAATGCGCTTTTGCCATATGCGGCAGACTTAGGCAAGGAGTCTTAAGCTTCAGAGAAGTTAGTGAGCGTGTTATAACTATCAGCATCGGAGCTAAATTTGCTAACATAAGCCAAATATGTTACTACGAGCTCCCGGACAATCTACTACTCCTCCTTTCACTAGGCGATTTTAACGCCAGAAGTCTCTAGAGAAGAAGCCTGTAGAGATGAAGTAGGAAACCTTGTAGCAGAGTAATGGGATCGACGGCTCTCTTCTTCAATGGATTAGAAACTACCTTTCGGAACGTTCAATTCAGGTCGTCTTGGATGGGTTCAAGTCTAATATTCACAATACCCACATCTGGTCAGTTGCGCCTAAGGCCTATTTGCAAATGCGATAAAACTCATAGATGAGGCCAATATGACATAATCATTCGACACCTGCGTAACGTCTTCTGACTCACCTTCTTGTATCGCTATTTTCATAACCAGTGCTCCACCGAAATTGCCAGTAGCATTCCGCCCCTTCAAACTTTTAACCGTAACACCCGTCTCGCTATGAGCCCACCAAGCCCACCTTCGGACGTAATCTGAAATTTCGTAATTCTTTCCTAAGCCGTACAATTCGCTTATGGAATTCCCTGCCGACCTCTTTATTTTCTAGTCACTATAACTTTCATACATTTTAAATCAACGCACATTGGTATCTTTCTCTTTTGACTCCCTAACGTCCCTTCTTCCACGCTATATGCAAACATCTTATGGGTACATAAAATCTCTTGTGCGCGCGCCAATTATAAAAAAAAAAACAAAACAGTCGGTGCTGAGAATATGCAAAAATATAAGACCATAGAATGACTATTCAACTTAGACGATATTAGACAAAACTTCGGGCCACCTGGCCAAAATGAAATACGTATAGCAATACTATATCTATACTGAAATCCAACAAAGCAGCTGGACCTGACGGCTGAGCGTCTAAGGTATTCAAAGCTGCTGGAAATGACTTTGAGGAGAGCATACACCAACTGATTGCTCTGATATGGTCAGAAGAGTGTCTGACTGATGAATGGAATCTCAGTATCGTTTGCCCGACCCACAAAAACGAAGGCTTCTCATTTGCGTCAACTATAGAGGCATAAGTCTTCTCAACAGTGCATGCAAGATCGTTATTTCCTATACTGTGTGCATGTCAACCCTTCGTCAACAACCTGATTCGGTTCTATCAGTTCGGTTTCAGTCCAAGGAAGTTCACAATCGACCAAATCTTCACACCCCGGCATATCCTGGAAAAAACTCAAGAAATCTAAATTGATACCCTCCATCTTTTCATCGATTTGAAGGCCACATATGACACTATTTATAGAATGAGCTATATAGGGCCCGTCTAATGTTGGCATCCCTGCCAAGCTCGTCCGTCTGTACAGCATGACGATTGAGAAAGCTCGCTCCTCCGTAAAAGTCGGTAACGACTTAACCGAGACCTTTGATGTCAAAAAAGGTTTTATACAAGATAAAGCGATGTCATGTGACTTTTTGAACATTATACTTGAAAGAATTGTACGAATTCCCAAGTCTGTGCAGCTAAGACCATGCTAACTGGAGAAGCTTGTTAGTTAAGACTCAAGTTCACCCCAAACTGTAGTTTCGCCTAAGAAGAAAAAGAAGAAGAAGAAGAAGAAGATGAAGAAGAAGAAGAAGAAGAAGAAGAAGAAGAAGAAGAAGAAGAAGAAGAAGAAGAAGAAGAAGAAGAAGAAGAAGAAGAAGAAGAAGAAGAAGAAGAAGAAGAAGAAGAAGAAAATGATATGAATGAAATGCTTCGGTGTGGGAAAATGATGCAATAGCAATCGTTATTTTTCATCAGACGGTTGTGATGCAAGACAAGTTTTACGAAGTCGGAAAATGGTGCCATGACAAAGGCTAGTAATCAAGGCATCACAAACAAAACTTATGCTGTATCCCAAGTCCACAGTACCTAGCGTCTCCAATCGTACTAAAAAAAATTTGGACATGCCTATATATATTATAATGAAGATATTGAGCTTGTTGATACGCAGACATATCTAGGCATCATGATTGACAGCAATTTCCGATGGGATGCTCACAAAAAATAATAATCTGCGGGATAAGCTAAGGGGTTCTTCTTTGACCTGTCTGCAATATAAATCTACGGTTTGTATGCGAAAGCAAGTGTGCCATGCGCTAATACAATCGTGGCTAAGAAAAGGTGTACAGTCTTGGAGAAGCGCAGCAAAACACATATTGAGAAGCCGCAAAGCATCCAAGTTACATCCTGTATTGAAGAGTCGCCATAATCAACACCGTAAGAGTTCTAAAAGTTAGCAGATATTAGCGAACCTGGAACAAACCCATTTATATAAAACAAAATTTTATGATGGGACATTTTTTTTAAAACGCCTTGTAGATAAGCTCTTGCAGATGACCCATATGGCTTCTCAGGTTAAGGAAGAATAACAAATCTCTATTTATCATTTTAAATGTAATCTATCTTGTCCTTGTTTATTATCTCTCTTGCTTCTACTGTACGTCGAAAGTAAAAGGAATTTATTGGAAAGTGTCTCTTAATGTAAATGTTTTCATGGAAAGTTCTTTTGTAAAGGCGGGATATCGTCCTGTGAAAGATGTGATAAGATTCAGTAGACGACAGTATCCGTATTTCTGTGACTTAAATAGGAAGTTTTAAATTAAACCTTGTGAAGACATGATCTATTCAATTATCGCCGAATTCTGAATATTATCGGTACAGCCTTCGCAAGATCAAGGTCAACACCAAGATATCATATTCTGTGCATAAGACTAACTAAAGCTCACGCCGTATATAAAAGGCCAAGCTTCCGAAGCAAGACATTCCAAACTGCTCGATTTCTTTAAATTGTTCCCAAATTGATTTTGGAATATTTTTTCTATTCATTAATTCTCCAAGCGTCGATAAAAATCGCTCAGCATACCTTTTGCTTTGACCGCCTTTTATTGTATATAGCAAGTTAGGATCCCTTTCCACGTAAACTGTTCATCAAAGATGAGTTTAGTTGATGACCCGCTCAGAAGGAGAATTGACAGTCAAACCCTTCGGAAGTCTAAGTCATTTCGATTCCGATCCAAACGACCATATCGATTTTTAGCGTGTAAAATTTCTAATTCTATCTCCTCTTTCAAATCCGATTTTCTATGCAATATTGAGGAAACAAAACCTCTATACTTCTACAATGTGTGAAGTCTTCCATTTAAAGAATTGGGAAAATAATGCTAAGAATTCATTCACTAGGCATACTTTTATCCGAAAAAATTTGTTTAAGATAAGATGGTGTAAACACCTTACCACATCAACTCATGTTGCCTTAAATAGCTCGGCAATGATCTCGTCATAGAAGAAAAAGCCAACTTGAAAGCGGTTTCTTACTTCCCGAATATCCAAATTTTAAACACCTATAATCGGAGGACTGAAAGAAAATTTTAAACAATCATTGATCACTATATCTATTCCATATCACAATTACGTTATTTGGGTGACTAGATAATCTTTTGTAAGGGTTAGTCAACTGAAGCCGTCATAATACAAAAATGTTATTTGTATCCAAAAAAAGATTGATATAAGATGTTTTAAGAATGAGTAATGAGCTCATATCACGTGATAGTTCACGCCATCCCTCCAGCTTGTGCATGAGCTGCCGCACTGGTATGAGTCATAAGCTCTGCCATAAATTGCGAAATTAGTTTACTCAAATTTATGCAGTTAGTCTTGGTCTAGCAAAGTCTGGCAAGTTAGGTGCTGATCAGCTATGTGCTTAACCCGGTAATCAGATACTCGTATGTATTGTATGTGAGAAAAAAGTTCTGAATGTCTTCATAAATAAAATGATTTAAAATACAATAAATGGAGATAATATCTTTAAATATTGTACATATGACTCATTTTCTGGAATGTTCTCATATATATATATATAAGAAGCAAAGAATTTTATTTTTGGTATAAATATAGACTTAAGTCACTTTATCGATGTGGTAAATAAGATCACACCATTAGGTGGTGGTAATAGTTAGTGAAGCGGCCTAGAGAAAAGCGTATGTTAAATCTGATTGCTTATGCAATCATTATGTACCTTTGGTACACTGACTGCAACAAGATGGCTTCGTCTGATAAGAGTTCCTCTAAAAGTGGAAGCCTGGCAAAAGAATTTCTCCGTTGGAATGAATAGTGTCGTCTAAACTCAGGAGAGCGTATGCTTATGGTCATGAGCTAATTTGAAATATACTCGGATGAATCACCGGAGGGATCAACAGCAACGTCTATACCTTTTAATCCTTTCGCTCCCATTGGGATCATATGTCCCAAACAAAGTTCGAAGAATCCCAGAAAACCATATTTGATAGAAAATGTTATTTAAATTATACCCATTGGTATGATCATGCTTTTTAACTGTTACTTTTCCCAGTTTGCACATTCGATTTTTCTTAGCAACTATCAGAATAAATCGGTTGCTGGTCGATTCTTGCACAGTGCACTCAATATTCTTGTACAAAGTGGTTATTTAGTTTTCTTAGGTTTTCATACTGTGTAAATATTATTACGTGCATTTAGTGCTCAAGAATCAAAAAAAAAAAAATATAAATTGTTGTAAGTAGAATTTATTTCTAACAAAATCAGTCTGGGATTATATGTCCCATTGATGTTTATCGAATGGACACATATATCCCATTGGTGCTGTGAACTTTATTATGCACATTTTAATTATTATGCATTTTTTACGTAAGACAGCTTTGCAACTTCTTTTGGAAGAAGACCACTCTGACTCAAATGACTTCAGTGCTTCAGAGTCTGAATATAGTCCTTCTGATGATGAGGATTCAACCTCTGAAGATACGGATGTAGGATCTGAACAACATTCTCAGCCAGAAATGAGGGTAATCGTTAACCATCTCACAAGTACTGAGCAAAGCAACGATTTCATTGTCTGGTCTTGCTCAGTTCCACGTAAAAAAGCTCCCAATGATCGTCAACCTGTAATCACAAAGAAAGCATGACGAAAATCAAAGGCAGGTCATCCTTGAAATAGTATCAACCGTTAGAACCAAAATTAGAACCGGGGGATTAAAATTTCGATGCGATGCGATGTGACGCGAAAACAGGTTACACTTATGACTTGAATATATATATTCTTAGAAGGAACTCTTCGGGAGAGAGTTATAAAACAGCTTTGCAGTACTTTGCAATGTATCGTTTTTACACCAGCACTTTGTAATTTCAAAAACTTGACTATGACTATGGAACCGTTATAACACAGACGAACAACCTTCCCATCTTTGACAGCATACTAAAAAAATACGAGATGGACTTCAGAATCAGCAATGGTGGAATATTAGCTGCAAAGTGGCTCGATTCAAAGGAATTAATAGTATTATCACACTGCCAACCACCTACAATCGCTAAAGGTCTACGCAAAATGAAAGACGGTAAGAAAATTGAATTTCCTATACCAGTTGAAATTAAAAACTATAACGAAATAATGAGAGGAGTGGATCTAGCTGATCCAAAAATGTCAACTTATGATTTTGATCGAAGATCTGCTAAATGGTGGAAAAAAGTTTTCAAGATATTGAACATGGCGGTTGTAAACGCCTCTACAATCTACTTTGCATTGTATCATAAAAAGCTAGAACTACTCCAGTTTCTCGTTCCTTTGGCTGAGCAGATGATAGGTATCGGAAAGGAGAAATCAGGAACCCTCAGGGAAGACGTTTGTCTGGTCGTCCATGTAAGAAACTGAAACATATGTTAAATATCGAGCAGCACATTCCAGAAGTTATAACACAAAGACGTCGTTGCGTTCAATGCCCCCCAAACCAGATTAAAAAACGTACTAAAACTATTTGCGCCAGTCACAAGGTCGCTTTGTGCGTAACATGTTTTACTAATTAACATAAATAATACATTTCCCTTATTAATATGATACCTGTTCTCTTTTCTAATTTATTTACTGTTTTTTTATTAATATTCCTTTTTTTTCTAATAAAACTTGAATTCTTGAAAAATGATTTTTTGTTTCTTGAGTCCCATTGGGACAAATACATCCCACTCAAAAATACTAATGGCACAATACGTCCCGTCCTAAAATTCCAAAAACCGATTACAGTTAACAAAGATTTACATAAAAAATCGAATAATACAGTAATAAAAAATTGGGAGCTAAAGAGTTAACGAAGTTGTGTAAACGGTGGAATAGGTCACTATTTTATGAGGGCACAAAAATAACCTGGCCCTTCCGGTTTTCTGTTTCGGTGGACAACAGATCTCTTGCATTAAAATGAAATGGAACGAAAATGAGCAACAATTTCAGAGTATGTCTTTAAAATGATCTTACACGATTTAACCTACGAACTACCCAGAGCGTTCTTTCGTTTTATATAGTTCAAGTAATTGCGATTCAGCAAGTTTAGGGTCCCAACCGATCTAAAACTCAACTAAGATCTGCCTATGGTGGGTGGACTTCCCAGGTCTATGGTCACACTGATACGGACTAATCGGTTTATTTTTCTAAATGGTTAGGCAAATAATGTGGGGGTTCCACTCCATTCTACGGCCGTATCCACGTTCGAAAAGGTTTTGCTGGTAAGTTTGTACATGCCCCTTGAAAAGTCATATAGACCTTTCTCAAACAGCTACGCCCAGAAGCTGTCACCTCCAGCAGCGTTGCTGGATTTAAGTTCAGATACTATGGTTATTAGTTATTATAGACAATTTGTTCTCTTCAACTGCAAAATTCTGATAATTACCGTCGTGTTACATGACAGCAAAGCTCATTCTTTCATTTCCCTGGAATCAGAATGTTTATTTTGGTAAGATTTTCGAAACTAATTCCTGGAATATCATCTATTTCCCTGTTTTCACGACAGCGTTCTAATTTTCTTATCTTCTGAGAAGACGGTGGCCAATTCGACTCTTTTACAAGCAGCATGAGTACCAGCGTTCGGACTTTTCTTCGATCGAAGTAGATCTACTTCGATTTTAAAAAATAAAAAAAATCTACTCCCATACTTCGCTTTGCCCAAGATCTACTTCTATTTTTCGTTAACAGACATTTTTTAACCAAATAATGATGACAACACTGAACCGATAACTCAAAGCGTCAACACTGTCTCACTCCTGTCACCTAGCCTACTATTGCTACGTTCGTTACTCTTACTGCAAAAAAAAAACTTTAAGGTGCCTTAGTTTCTTTTTTTTTTGTTTTCCTTTCTCTCTCTCTCTCTCTGGTACAGAATTGTAGAATTGTGTAAGCTCGAGTGTGAATTTGCGAATTTCAACAACGACGAATAACTGTAACTGTAAGTAAAACATTGATTTCTTGAATTCGCTTGACAAGGCATGCTCTTGTTAAATGTTAGGGAATGAACTTGAGGTTTGTTATAGCTTGCAGTTTCGATTATTTAGATCTATTGTGCAAGCAAGTTATTACAAATGGTTTTCAAGAAAAAAAATTAATGAAATGGATAAATATTTAACCAAAATGTAAAATTGGTAACAAAAATGTTTAAAATAAGTGAGTGTTTTAAGGGCTTATTATTTTAGACAAAACTCTACGAATGAGAAGAGCCGTATCTCCCTTCAAAAAAGTTCAGATGGAGACAGCGGGTAGGTAGTGAAGATTTACGTAAATGCGTTTTGTATTTTTTGTATTCGGTTATAGAAAAACACAAACACAGTTTGCGAAAAAACTGACTTATCCTCTTGCTCAACCATGGTGGCAGATGAAATTTCAGACGAGGAATTGGAAAATAATAAAACATGCAAGAAATATAACCAAAAATATTAAACTGAATGGGAATCAAGTAGGAGATGGTTGACCAGGGAGGGAGTTTTTCAAAATGCTTACTGCAATTGTGCAAAAAAAAACATTAGCCAACAACATCACCAACTTAGAAAGACACGCAAGTTCCCACAGTCACAAAAAAAAGAAGCTGAGTGTAAGAACCAAACACATTTACCACAAATTGTCGAAAAATTGGAAAATGCTGAAGCAAGCAAGGACACAAAATTGAAAAAGGAGATTACAATGGTAATGCACTGTGTTTCAAATTTTGCAACCATGGACACACTGCCGTTCTTGTTTAATGTTCTCACGCAAGACAAAGACACGTCATATAAAATTAAATGTTGTTCAAAGAAAGCAACAGAATTAGTTAAACTTATTTCGAACTTTAGCAAGAAGAATTTAGCACGAAGCCTTCGCAACAATTTTTTTCGCTCATTATTGATGAAAGCACCGCTATTAGCTGCAAAAAGTGTTTAGTTTTAGTTGTTCGGCAGTTTTTTGGGTCTTTAGAATTAGAAGATTCGTCGGGAACTTCAATTGCAAGTGCTATACAAAAATACTTATTGGAATTAAGGATTCCTTTCGAGAATTTAATAGGTTTAGGAACTGATAATGCTGTTGTTATGAATGGCTCGCTGAATGGGGTAAGAACACATCTAAAATCTTTGAACGAAAATCTCTTCTATTTGAGTTGTACTTGCCATTCTCTAAATCTTTGCTCAAAAGCCGCATCAAAACAAATTCTCCTTGAAATTGAATTATTAATTAAGAACATTTTTAATTTTTTCTCACATAGCTCTAAAAGACTTTCTGAATTCAAGACTTTTCATGGGTATTTTGAAATAGCCGAGCACAAAATTTTGAACACATGTACCACTCGGTGGTTATCGGTTCAGGCAGCAGTAGACAGGGTTTTAGAACAATGGACAGCTCTAAAGCATTATTTTTTATTATTGTCATTTGAAGAAAAGAGGGAAAATAATATTGAAACAGTGGCAGAATGACTAAACGATGTGAATGAATCCTATTTGTTATTTTTATCTTATGTTTTAAATATTATTGATAAAATTAATAGAATTTTTCAGTCAGAAAAAACTACTATTCATCTTCTTCTTCCGTCAATTAAGCAACAATTTTTAAACTTGCTGATCAATTTAAAAAAAAATTGAGTTTTTAAGTGGATTACGAAAATCAGAACTTCCAAATTTCTATTGAAACAATATTTTGTGGGATAGAATTTAAGAAAAATAAAAAAAATATTTCAAAAGGAAATATTTTGGAAATTAAACGAAATATTTTAAAATACTATATTACTCTTTGCAACCAAATCAAACTAAGATTTTCTTTTGACGATAACAAACTAAATTTAATACAATATTTGAACTCTCAAAAAATTCAATTTCCTTTCAACAAATGCTCAATTCAGGTCTTAAACGATGAATGGAGATCATTCCTTTTTTATAACATTAGCAATATAGATCAAAAAGATGTGGTTAAATTTTGGTATTCCTTAATGGGAAAATGTAATCAAATGGAAGATATTTTGTTCAAAAATTTGTCTGAATGTATGTTAACTTTGGCTGTTTTACCCCATAGCAGCGCAGCAGCGGAAAGAAAATTCTCAGAAATGAATTTGATAAAAAACAAATTTAGAAATCATTTAAATATTAAGGCAGTTGAAAACTTAATGTTTTCATGATCACTTATAAATAATCTTGGGGAAATTTATGAACGACCAAATAATTTAATAAAGTACATTAAAAAATATAAATTTGTTAATAGCAAATACATTCAAAAATAAAAAAGTTAATCGTAAATGTTCAATTTAGATCTCCAAATTATGAAAATATAATAATAAAATGTGTTAAAAATGAATTTTTATTAAAAATAGCAAATAAAAAAAATTAAAACAATCTTCCTGTACTTCGCAATTTTTGATTTTACTTCGCTTTTTTTCTATACATACTTCGAAATTTTGTATCAGAAGTCCGAACCCTGATGAGTACCTACAGTTCTTCCTTGCAGCACCGATCTCCACGCTGTACTCGCTAATTGCCTATAACGGAAATCTCTGAAAAGAGAAGATATCTTGCTTTCTCAGTGATGCTCGAAATTCCAATTGGCATTCATTTTCGACTCAAAGAGAAAATTTATTCTTAAAAGCGTCTTTTGAAATTGAATATTCGGTAAAAATAATGGTTAAATGGTGAACAGTATTTAGCTTTTGGTTAAGTGGCGCTACAGTCCGGAATGAATCTCGGCCTCAACCAACGAGCCTACGCTTGAGGAGCCAAGGCAGACGAATTCCTCAACTACCTCGAAGTTACAACGACGTCGATAGTGTGCGTTCTTTTATGATGACAGCATGTACCTACGTTGTTTTGCCTCTGTTTACCGTTAAAACCATTTTGAACAGTTCCGCCTCAAATCAATGTTATCATTGTACGTAAGTATTTGTGCGGACTTAAAAAATATTGCGCATCTTTTGTTGGCTAATTAGTTTTGCATATTCTTTCCAAGGCAATGTTAAAAAAGCCACATCAGTGCGGCACCTTGCCTTCTGTTGTTTTTGACATTTAAGGTCCCGGTTAATTCAATTTTGATGGAGCAGCTTGGTAGGGATGTGAAAATCAGACTAATCGTTGTACATCCCGTCCCTTTGAATGATGCCATATGCGGTTTTGAAGTCGACAAATAGATGGTGAATGTCGACTTGAAATTCCCGGATCTCCTTAAAGATGTACCATGGTCCGTTTTTTCTGGTCTGTAATTACACTGGTATGGACCAACCAAATTATTAATTACATGTACTTGATGCAAGTTATTCCTCTGTAGTTAGCGCAGTCAAAAAGGTCTGCTTTCTTAAATCCGACAATCGACGCTGAGATTCCATGTTTCGATCATGCTTTTCTCTGACCATATCCTACCATATCTGACCATTTTCCCTACTAGATTATTAAATCAGTTTTAAATAGCTTAGTATAAAGCCGTCTGCGCCAGGAGTTTGGCTTCGATACTGCTACCTAAATTTTACACGTTATTCCTGCAGTAAAATCTCTCCATTTTCTCGATCACGCTTTCTTTTTCGTTCCTACTTGTAGAAGCCTGTGCTGTTCCCTTCTTGTCGGCTCGTAGAACTCATTATTCCTGCAGTAAAATCTCTCCATTTTCTCGATCACGCTTTCTTTTTCGTTCCTACTTGTAGAAGCCTGTGCTGTTCCCTTCTTGTCGGCTCGTAGACCTCATATTTGTTAAAGCATAGCCTTATTCGTTAAAGCAGAGTTTTTTCTATTGGCGAGCTTTGAAAGCAGTAACATCATAATGGCTCGTTATATCCTATTGGTGACTTATGGTTACAGTGTTTAGCAGACATTATTATAATTTCGGAATTATAATTTGTTGTAGGGGGCGGAACTTACGGAGCCAACAAAACCTACGCGGGGACATTTATACCAGCATCAGTAATAAAATTAAAATTGAAGTAAAATTAGAAATGACAGTCGAAAATCGTACTCGTAGGCTATAATATATCTCTATAAGTCTGACCACTTCCTATTACATTAACAGCCAGATTTAAATCTGCAATCGTCATCATAAACATTTGAATGTTAGATGCCTGCTTATAATGGAAATGTCCAGAGATAATATACCATATGTACATACATATGTATAGATTCACGAAACGAGAGAGTCCGAATTTGCAATTTAAGTGGTCGTGAACGCTAAAAGCATTACCATTCAATGCAGCGACCAGCATGGCAGCGTAAAGACAGAAGGATGCAGTTCCTACCAATACTCTGTTTAAACTAATTAGAAAATCAGAAGTTAAGTCATTTTCAGCAAGTTCTTAATTACCTTGATCTCATGGCGTCATTGTTACATTTCAAGTTTGCGTTTGATTTTCCATTTACTTTCAAACAATATTAATGAGGGGTATTCTTTCTGCAAAATGCTTTAATTAGTTGCTTTTAAAAATACTAGAACAAACATTTTAGCAAAAAAGTAAGTAGTCATACCTTAGCAGCTAGATATAAAAGTTGCGACATACATCCATTTACATACTTATGAGTACTTGAAGAAACTAATTCTATAAAATGTAATCATAATGGGGAACAAATACAATAAATAACTTTGATTCAATTCAATTGATATTCCAATATGTACCTTAATCTATCAATTCACTTCTAGGGGAGTGTCTTACGAGTAAGCGCATACATATTGCACTCAATAAATAATAAGTCTTATTATCCAATCAGTTTCAATTGCTGATAAAAGCAATGCATTGAAATTCCCTTTCCAATGTGTTTGTTACACTTCAAATAAAAGTCAATAATGTCAAATAAATAAGTCATCATGCAGTCAACGAAAATATGCCATACGGCCAAACAGTGATCACCAAAAGTAGAATAATTGTGCTCGGCACATGCCAGGAGGAACACCATCAGCTTCACACCCGGATGTCATATGGGCTAGGCCACTCAAAAGCAATTTTGTTAATTAATTGAAACACTCGAAGAAGACGGGTGCTCTGCATTTCCATCCAGGGCCTATCTGCAGCTACATATAGGTATATGAGTAGTGATGGTGGCGGTGGTGGTGGTCGTCGCCAAAGAAGGTCGCAAATGCGACGACGACAGAACAACTTCAACTTTTTAATTATGGATCTCTGCGCCTTGGTGCAAGAACTAGCTATGCTGAATTATTTATGAGTATTCTTTGACCACGATATGCAAAGCATTAACTTAGACGAATGCGTCTAGTTGAACATTCATAAATCGCTCCTAAATTCTAATTAAGCTAAATCTAATCGCCATATGTGTGGATGCATTCAGAGCGGTCGGAGGATGTCTGTCCACTTGTGCCTATTGAACAGGATGAGCATTTTGCACTTCCGTCGCATAGTGGCACGAGTATATATAAGGTATTTTAATGCCACCTCCAACACAATTTCACTAACCATAACAAGAAAAGGTCTAAAGAAATTAGAAGCTATGAAAGCAACTCACTGAGATCGTGTTACGCATTTAATGTAAAACGACACTTTAGTCCAGAGTTGAGTGATCGAAAAACATCACAATAATCGACACACACCTAATACTTGTAGAAGATTGTGGACTGATAATGGATACAAAATGTTTCAATAAAAAAACTTTTTTATAATATTTTAATTAAAAGCCGCATGTGCTGGGATTTTTAACCTTCGATGTTAAACGATCTGCATTGGGCACATGCATTTCAGATGGTTCTTTTGGTTCCAATCGGATGTTGTTTGTGAACGTTTGGAAGTAAAATATGGAAACGTTTAATTTAGTATAAATATACAATATGTACAATATTTTTAACAATTTAACTCAAATAATTTACGCATGACTTGTAATATTTTTCTAAGCCTAATGTTCGAGTAAATATGAGTATTGAAGTTAGATTTAAACGCAAGTACAAATAGATTCAAAAACCATTGAGGATTTGGAATTCTGATTCAAATCTGGTGTATTGCTAATATAAAAATAAGATCTAGAGACCTTCTAAGCCAATTCGCTCTCCCTACTAGTTAAAATCAGCACAGCTTTCTATGTGTTACAAATTCAAAAATGGCACGGATATGGTGAGAGATACGTAAATATAAAATCTATCTGCAGACTAGTATAAAAAACTCCTCGTCAGGAATACCACAAAGGTTGTCGGGCTTGGCAACAGCAATTAATGAACCCATAATGGTATTACATTAGAAAATGCAGTAGCTCGGAAACCTAGCTATTATACAATTAAGAAAAAAAAGAGCTCATATATTGATACTGCTGATGCACTGCCTATGAAGGTGATAGTGTTAAATTAAAAATTGGCAAACTACAATATTATCTTCAAAATAGGTATCATCTACCTATACTGATCGTAAGTATACGTCCAGAATACTGGAGACATGCCCTACGTTCATCGCAGAATGATTAATTTGATTTAGCGATACATGATCCGGAGACAGCCATAACCGGATGATATATGTGCTAGCTATAGTGATATTTCTTTCCGCCGCAAAGTCAATAAGACTTAGTCTGTTGCTGGACGAGGTATCGTGTAAGCTATGCTTAAGAACTATCCCACCAAAGATATCCGCCTTTCCTAGCCTGGGAATAAAATCGCATATTACGATTTTAGCTTTATGCTTCAGACATTACTCATATGAATTGTCGAGGAGCTCGCAGGATCGTTGTTTGCATGGATGCATATTAGACTTATTTTAGCGAATTTAGCTTTGATTTTGATTATCATCATACACGATCTCTTACACTCTCAAAGAAGAACGTATCCTAAAAGATCCATTACAGTGATACGGAAGTCAGAAAAGTAACTGCTCCAATGAGTAAAAAAATTACAGACTGCAACAGAAGGGAATGTGATACTAACATAAGTGATAACATCTTTCTCCAATCAGATTTTTTTATTAGATTAATATATCTTTATACTGATGTTGGTGTAAGTGGTTATGTGCTTTCAAGAGCAATTACCATGTTTGGACTTAGTTCAACAATTTTAATCGAATAAGATATTTGTGTAAACACCTTGAAATAAATGCTATAAATACTAAAAATAAAGACTAGAAGTTTTAAGCAATTGTGTTTAATAATTATAATCGGTCAGCCTTGAGGTTTTAATAAAGTTGACGGATGGATATACAGAAAAGCGACAAAACCAAACCAACCATTTGTTATGAAAATCGGTGATTGTTGATTGGAGAGAAGTGCATATCTTCATGGATACCGAATCTTAGAACAAAAGGTAAAATCGCTGATTAAAAAATGTACAAGCGTCTTCTCAGATCAATTAGAGAAATCTATATAGGACATGTACTGAGAATATAACGAATGGAAACACACTTGGTTATATATATAGTTGGATCTCTTACTAATGAATCATATCAACGCAGCATTTAAGGTGCCATCAGGGAATTTCTTCGAACATTGTGTAAAGGGCAAATATCCTAAGTTTGCAGGATAGGCATTTTCCTATCGCATACGGACAACCATTGCATTTTTGATTCAGTCTCCCTGAATATTTGAATTAATCTTTTCACAGTTGATGAAGGTAAATCTTTATTGAAACCATATTTTGTACGAAAATTGCGAACCGTAGCTGCCAAACCTTTATTTAAATATTTGAATATTTCATATTATAAAATATTTCTCAATAATGAAAACGCGTTGTTCTTTCGTGTAGCGCTCCATTTTTTATTAACCCTGAACTGCCAGATGTCACGCTCTCTTTTTTTTCGTTGGGAACCCTTTACCCCATAAATGGCGCAAAATTCAAATCTTACGTGAATTTTCGGACACTCTTTGTATGTCGAAAAAAGGCTCAAGTTGCAAAATTTTCCCGCTTAATGGGTGTTTTACTTTCCCATTGAATGTACTGATTAAGAAAGTCTTTATTTCACGGTAAAGCTTTTGTATAACATATACACATGCGCGTTTGCAATGTTTTAATTGCAAATGAAAATGTCACCGTACATCTTGTATTATTCGTCGTTGAATCTTCTATGCTAAAGCCTGTCAACGCAAACGGACTGAATATTTTCCGAACAATTTTTCGCTCGAAACTACCGAGGATATCTTCATCCACTTTTGATAGAGTTCACGCTTCAGCACAATAATGTAGGAATAGGATAATCAAGATTTTATATAGAACCCTCTTAATTGTTCGGGATAGGCATTTATTACTCAATCGCCTTCTTAGCCCAAAGAAACAGCGATTGGCAAGAGTAATTTTCCATTGTATTTCTACTGAAGTTTTGTTAATTGATATCAGAGCTAAGGTAGACGTAGTCTCTTATTTTCACAAAGTTATAGCTGTCGACTGTGACGTTCTGAGCAGCATTCTACATCGTCATTCTTCACAAATGGGCAAACGTGGCTCTATATAGCTCGCCTCTGTGAATATTGTTATATGGGATCTTAAGATCAATGAAAGATGATTGGTATCGATTTGGACTTCTTGATTTTTTTCCAGGATCTACCAGAGTGTGAAGATCCTAGTCTTTCCGATTGTAGTTTTTCCTAGTCTGCAACCGCACTAATAAGGTTGTTAACTAAGTGTTTCAGACGTTCACACAACATGGTGAACCGGTATGCAATGTTAAGTGAACTTATACCTCTATAGTTGGCGCAGCTGAGGGGGTTTATTTTTTGCAAACGATGCTGAGATTCCATTCTTCAGACTTACAGTCTTCTGACAAGATCTGAGAAATGAGTTGGTGTATGGTTTTCATAGTCATTTCTAGCAGCTTTAAACACCTCGGCCGGTAAGCCATCAAGTGCAGCTGTTTTGATGGAATAGAAATTATTATCCTTACTTCGCTCTGGTCAAGTGGACGGAAGTTTTGGCTATCGTCGCTAAGTTGAATGGTCTATTCTGTCTGACGGCGGGATGTTGTCCTTCTTTGCCGTTATACAGTCTGCATATGAAGTTTTTCCGTATTCTCAGCACCGACTGTGACTCCACTGCAAGGTTTCCTTCTTCATCTATACAACCTTCAGTACGAGTCTTCTTGTCTTAGAGCGTTAATTTAATCTGTTAGTAAAACTTCCATGCCTTATTCCTGGAGAACAACCTATCAATATCTTCAATCGCGCGACTTATATTTGGGAGCGATACCCAAATTAAAAAAAAACAACTTGTTCTTTTAAACGTTGAAACTTTATTGACAAAAAGGAACTCGTGTGTCTGAATTATATTGGTATTTATACACATTTTATGCTGACTGTTCTTACAAAAACGTGTGAAGGAAAATGAATTTTGATACTAGATACATTATTGTGAGACAAAATGCAATATGAGCCAAACAAAAATTAGATAAGCAAAATAAGTATTATGCGAGCAGTTTGTTGATATGTGACTCTTGGTTGGGTTGTACGGGTATGTAACTCCTCCCCTCTTAGTGGAGCGACTGCCACAGGAAATGTTTCCTAGTAGGAGCGACTGGCGTAGCATCGTTTATTCTTGAATCTGCAGAATCTCGATTGCTGATAGTAGTTGTGTCGGTGTTAACAGTTTCCTTGTTGTATGATATACGAGTACGATTTACATGGATGATTAAAATTAGTATCACCGTAAATAGGATGAAGACGATTAACCATGATAAGTTGAAAGTTCGGATTGATTTGCTAGAAAATGTTGCTATTTCCTCTTGAATTTGAATCTGATGTGTATGAAGCTTCTCCAGGGATAAGTGATTTAAGGTTAAAGATGAATTGATGAAATTCTGTGTAGGTGGATGTATAATAATACCGTCCCAGAAAGTATTGGATCTGGAATCATAGGTTAAATTATTTATTTCAATACAACAATTAAAATAGTGAATGAGATTAGTTCCGTAAAGCTGGTAATGCTCTATTCCACAGGTGGTTCGCATTTTGATGTTATGAACGTTGATCGTTAGAATGTAGTTGGGTTCCGGTTGATACACTGTTGAAATTTCGGTTTCATTTTGCATGTCACAGATGGCTGGCTGATTCTTTATAATGTTAGGAATACAATTCGGATGATTTAAGGGTTGCTTTTCAGATCGTCTTTTACAGTAATAGACACTTCCGGACAATGGACATATGTTGTCGAAATATGATGTATTATTTTCATTAATAGCCAAATAAGAATGAGTTCGGACCGTTAGTGTTTTGTTAATAGGGAGAGGGATTAAATGGAAAAAGGAATATGTTTGGTTAGAAATTACTGGTATACCGATGCCAAATATTATCTTGGATTCATTATAATATGCTTGTAAAGTGAGAAAATCGTAAACCTGCTGATTGGAGGTGGGTTCAATTGATTCAGAACGCAAATAGTCCTTAATTTCATCTATTTCTTTATGGTTTAATACCTGTTTTGAAATAATGTTTAATCGAGCTAGTGTGATAGCTTCAGCAATATTGTTTAAGTGATTATAAAGTAAGTCAATGTTAAAGATAATTTTATTGATATATTGTAGGTGCTTAACTGATACCTCATCTGATCTTATTGTATTGCCGATTTTTTCATTGTAATAGTTAAGAAATTTTTCTATGGTTTCTTGCTGTTTATTTATATGAAGAGTTATGTTATTGAACCTCTCTATCATTTGATTATTTATGCTTATTTGTTTAGCAGATTTTATTTTCAAAACCTCTTGAATATTCTCTATTGCTTCTAATTCATTGTTTATTGCAAGGGCGTCATTGGCGTCCATATTGCCAGTGATGGTTTTTATAAGTGTACCTACTCCATTAATTATACCCCTTTTTATTCTATTATTTGGTAAAAGGCTTAAGAATTTTTGTTCTAGTTCTTGAAATTTTAGTTTAGCAATAGCTGTCATTTCAGTATTTGTGTCGTCTTTTTCTAATGTGGTCAAGGAATTTTTGATTTTGTCAATACTAATTTGGTAGTTTAGGAGATCGACTATATGTATCATCCGCTTTTCATGTTCGATTATCCGTGCTTGTCCGATTAGTAATGGCAGTATTCCGTGATTATTAGTCAGATTGTGAATTTCTATGTTATGTCCGTCAACTGTCAGAATTGTCAGTAGTGACCTGGAATTTTCGGTTTTTCTTTATTCTACTTTTATGTAATTTTTTATTATCTTTTGTTAAAATGGTTATTTTCTTATTATTTTTAATTCTATGCTTAGTGAATCTAGGAGTCAATTTGTTCCTCCTACATTCTTTCCTAAATATAATGTCTCCTTCTGTCAATTTTGTGGGGGGTTCCCTATTTTTGTTTAACTTGTCTATATTCCTATCTCTTTTCTTCTCTAAATAACTAATAATGGATTGAAATAAATTCTCTTGAAAAGCATTAAGTTTCTGAAGGTAATCGTGGGTATTATTGAATTTAAGATCTTTAGTAAATTTATATGGTCTGCCATAAAATAATTCGAAAGGTGTGTACTTGGTAGATGAGTGAATAGCATTATTGTATGTTGTAATTGTTTCGTTGAGAATATCTTCATGGTCTTTGTCTTTGTATTTGTCGTAAATAATTCTGTAAATTTCTGTTAAAGTGGAATGCATGCGTTCCACCGGAGAATTACTTGTTGTCTGTTGAAATGATGTTGTGTGTAAGTAAATGTCAAACTGTTTGCAAAAATCTTTAAAAAGATTTGCAGTGAATTCTGATCCTTGATCAGTAATCAGTTTCCCAGGAATCCCATGTAGACTTATGAAATGCTTTATTGATTTGACTATGTTAAGACTATTTCGAATGGGTAGGGTATAGGCGGCCGCAAATTTGGAGAATTTATCTATTATTGTTAAGATGTGTTTTCCATTGATGGTGTAAACATCAACATGTATAATATCTAGCGGTTTAATGGGTATTTCAGGTTTTTCATACATCAATTTAGGTGGGTTCCTGTCATATTTTAACGTTTGACATTTCCCACAGTTATTTATGGTTTGTGTAACTTTGCTAGACATAAAGGGAAAATAGTATTTCCTCTTTAAGTGAAGCAAAGTTTCATTAATGCCTCTGTGGTTCGAATTAATGTGGTAATCATAAATTAGTTGGTCTTGTTGGTCATTTTCAGTTATGTCTGTCAATATTTCTGTGCAACGTAATAATTTGAAAGTTTTACTCTGAGAAAAGTATTTTGAATAGACGTTCTGAACAGTCCTGAAAGTATTGTCGTCAGTAAATATTGCCGTGAGTTTATTAGGTGGTAGATGATTTTTGAATATTTGTATAATTTCTTCTTCGGAAAATGCTGTTCTTTGGATAGTGCGCCTTTGTTTATTTTTAAACACTATTTTAAGAGAATTTGTTGGTGGTCCACTTGAAATTTCCAGAATCATTTGCAGGTTAAATTCATTTAACGATTTTTCTGCAATCGGAATTCCGTCATCAAGATTTTCATCTGCGGAATGAATTGTAGAGCTACTTGTTTCGTTGGCATTAAGTTCGACTTTGTCGCTGATTTTAATGCGACTGAGTGCATCAGCATTTGTATTCGCCTTACCTTTTTTGTACACGATTTCGTAGTTGTACTCCTCTAATTTAAGCCTCCAACGAACCAACTTTGAGTTAGGTTCTTTTAAGCTCATTAACCATTGGAGAGGTTTGTGATCGGTAAGTATTTTGAATTTGTTGCCGAACAGGTAGGGCCGAAAATATTTCGTTGCCCAAACTATCGCCAAAAGCTCCTTTTCAATCGTGGAGTAATTAATTTCTGTTGTGGTAAGTGTTCTGCTTGCAAAACAAATAGGTCTATCACTACCGATAGGTCCTTGCGATAGTACCGCACCTATCGCGAAATTACTGGCGTCAGTTGTTAATACGAATGGTTTTGAGAAGTCGGGATACTGCAATATAGGATCATTTGTTAAAATATCCTTACACATTTCGAAACATTGTACATACTTTTCGTCTAATTTGATTTCAACTCCTTTTTTCAAGCATGCCGTTAAGGGCTTGGTAAGTTTCGCAAAATCTTTTATAAATTTGCGGTAATAACCAATTAATCCTAAAAAGGATTTAATTTCTTTTGGAGTTTTTGGAACGGGGAATTCTTTTATTGCCCTGATCTTATCAGGATTTGGTTTAACTCCGTCTGGGGTGATGATGTGTCCCAGAAATGCGGTTTCCTTACGGAGGAACTCGGATTTATCTAACTGTACTTTAAGGTTTGCCTGCCTTAATCGTCCAAAAACTTTTTTGAGATTTTCTATGTGTTCTTGAAGGGAAGTGGAGAACACAACGATGTCATCAATATACACAAGGCAAATTTTGCCGACCAAATCGCTGAGGACGTTGTCCATTACCCTCTGGAATGTGGAGGGTGCGTTTTTTAGCCCAAAGGGCATTCTTATGAACTCATAATGGCCATTTTCTACCGTGAAGGCAGTTTTAGGTATATCTTGAGTATGCATTTCGATTTGGTGAAAGCCATTCGCCAAATCTAGAGTTGAAAAGTAGAGGCATTTGCCCAATTTATCCAGTATCTCGTTTATATTTGGAAGAGGATATTTATCATTTATAGTTTTTTCGTTTAACTTGCGATAGTCGATGACTAATCGCCATTTTTGTGTGCCAGAGTTATCCATCTTCTTGGGCACTATCCATATAGGTGAACTCCAGGGGGAGTAACTAGGTCGAATAATTCCCTGGGCCAGCATGTCTTTTACTTGTTGTTGGACCTCATTTTTGTGAACATAAGGGTATCTGTATGATTTTGTGTATATAGGTATGTCGTCCGAAGTTTTAATTTGATGTTTAATGGCATTAGTGAAGGTAAGAGTTTGGCCTTTCTTGTGAAATATATCTTCATAGTTCCTACATAAATTAATTATTAACTTTCGTTCCTCGGAATTAAGATGTTCTAGCCGTAATAAATCAGTAATGTTATTGGCAACTGGGTCTTCTAAGTTGTTTCCGTATGTCTTGTCAAAGTTATTTAATTCACAAATTTCAAAATTTAAGAGTGTGTTTACTTTTAGGGGGTGTTCTATAAGGATTGTTTGGTTACTACTTGATTTATTGCTTACTTCAACTAGGCTGTACCAGTTATTGGCATTGTAGATTCCTTCTGAAACAAAAACTCCGGGTTTGATTTCAATACTTCTGATAAAAATGTCACCATTGCGAATATCTACAGGTAGCCATAATAATGCGTTAGAATAGGGGGGAATACTATATTTCTTGGACATGAGATTAGGTTTGAAAAGCAAGGGAATTTTAGTAAACGGGGTAATAAGTGTTTTAGTTTCTAGATCGACTTTAGCTTTGAGGGAACTCAATGTGTCTAGACCTAATAATCCGTCAAAGTATCCATGGAATTTGAATACTAGGAATCTCATTTCTCCGGGACAATTAAATTCGAAAAAATTGGGTAAACATACTTGTTTCTCAATTTTATGTTGGTTAAGAATAGTTTTTATGATTACAGGTGGGACAATTTCTTGATCTTGAGGAAGAATGTGTTCAGGGTTTATAAAAGAGGATGAAGCCCCTGTATCTATTAGGAATTTCAAGGGTCTTCCGAAAGGTGATGAGATATGAATATAGGGTAAAGAGTGTCCATGTTTGTTAATATCTATGTATTTAATGCATTGCCCGAGGCTGTGTTCTGAAAATTTAAATCATGTTCTGTTCCTGTGGACTCGGTTTCAGGTGGATTTTGGAAAAAAACAAATTCATCCAGATTTGGATAGTAACTATTTCCGTCCGTAGTTGTTTCTTCTGATGGAGGATGGGGATTTTCTTGTGTAGAATGCATAATGTTGTCAGTTACTGGTTCTAACGTCTGCTCGTTTATATTATGTACTTCCTTAATAGTGTAGTGTGACGGTCTGAAGTTATTATTTTGAGGCTGCCCATTAAAATGTTGACGAGGAGTGGATGGTTGTTTGAGACGACTTTGTGCAGAAAGGGTGTCCATAGGTTCTGGTGGAGGTACCTTTGGTATCGGTCGGGGTATGAAAGGCGTTTTGTATGCAATATTTGGGAAATTTAGGTTAGTGTTCGGTTGCAAGGGAAATCGAAAAGATTGTGCGGGATACATATTTTGTAGCTGTTGTGGATTGAATTTAGCTTGTTGTTGGTTAATGTTAGGAATTTGGGGGAATTTAAACTGAGGCTGTGGATGTCTGTGTTCTATCTTAATTAAAGGTTTAGAAAGAGATTGCTTTGTTTCTGTTCGGCCGTAATATGTATTTTGTTCTTTGATACAAAATGAAAAGGCCTCTGCCAGGGTTGTTGGTTTCATTGCTCGAACAGTAGGTCCCAAGGGGTCTCTTAATCCAATCATGAATACGTTTAGACACATTTCCTCATACAATTCTCGTTTTGCTTTTACGACTTTAGAATCTGTGGAGTGGATCTGCACATGATTATTCATGGCGGATAGCACTTCTATTACTTCGCTGTAAAACTGTTCTATTGTTTTATGATTTTGCCTCAACCCATGCAAATCTCTTATTAGAGAGGTTTCGTTACGCTTGTCGGCGTAGTGCATTATGAGGTTCGATTTTATACTGTCCCAGTTCAGCGGGGTACCATATATATTAAGAACCTCATTTGCAGGTCCCTCTATTTTGTTGCGTATAGCACGGAGCAGAAGTTTACCATAACTAGTTCCATCTGCAGATCTAATCAGAGAAAGAATTTCCTCTACGTTCGTTAAAAACTCATAAAGGAGCCTGGGATTGCCATCGAATTTTGGCAAATCCTTTATAGCATCCGGAATACGAAGAGAGTTAAACAAATCTGCCATATTTAATTGACTATTATTTGTGGTCATATTGGAGAGATTAATAACACTGTCTTCTGAATTTGAAAAATTTAAGATAAGATGATCACTTAAGCTAGTACTAAAATTATCTTTACTATCTTCTACCTCGTTATTAAAACTATTAAGGCTATAGGGATTACTTCTTGTCTTAACCTTATTGTTAATATTTGGCATTGAATATACAGTATTTCAATAATAAAGGTCGGTTAGTATGTAAGGGATGGGTTATTATGAGAACTCGACTTACAGTACTATTAATGATGTTTCCTTCATTGGTCCTTTGAACTTTCGAGGTTGAGACCTCTCGAATTGATTGTTGATTGTTGATTGCGATAATCCTTCGCTGATCCAATATTCCGTTGAATCACTTCACTTTTCACACAATTCAAAACGAGTTCTTTTACATTCACGAGTACGTCACTACTATCGATTAACCGTCGATATTGAAACTTATTACTGATAAACCATCAAAACAGATTCACAACGTACTGGATGTACTTTTATCCTACCGACTGCGCCACTTATATTTGGGAGCGATACCCAAATTAAAAAAAAACAACTTGTTCTTTTAAACGTTGAAACTTTATTGACAAAAAGGAACTCGTGTGTCTGAATTATATTGGTATTTATACACATTTTATGCTGACTGTTCTTACAAAAACGTGTGAAGGAAAATGAATTTTGATACTAGATACATTATTGTGAGACAAAATGCAATATGAGCCAAACAAAAATTAGATAAGCAAAATAAGTATTATGCGAGCAGTTTGTTGATATGTGACTCTTGGTTGGGTTGTACGGGTATGTAACTCGCGCTCCTCATGCTCTTTTTTTGTTCTTCTGGAGAAACCGATCTTCTTCCCGTCTCTTTTGCTCGTAGTGCTCACCAGCAGCTCCCGTTATTCATTGCAGCGCCGCTTTATAGGCTTCTTTTTTGGCTATACTATATATGCATTGGCAACATATACTTTGCACTTAATATATCTAAAGCATTTGACAGAGTTTGGTATCAGGCTCTTATATCAAAAATTTATGTTTTTGGAATCGACGACTCTCTTCTTCAATGGATTAGAAGTTACTTTTCGAAACGTTCAATTCAAGTAGTCTTGGATGGTTTCACAAAATAAATAAATAAATATCCCAGTCCTCCGTTCTGTCTCTGACACTCTTTTTAATTTTCATCGACGATCTCTTGTTTGATACTTCTAATCCAATATACGAGTATTTCTTTGCTGACGACAGTATTTTCTGCTTTCCATATTCGTTCCCGGACTCACGTCCCTGCTCATCGGCTGTGGAATGGGAATGGCAGCGTATGTTAAGCTCATTAAATTCCGATATTTACAGCATAGTAAATTGGGGAACCACTACCACAGCAGAATTTAATGTTTCCAAAACACAATGCTGTCTGCTGTTTCAACCCCCAATTTAAACACCCAGCCATTGTGTATGAATGGAACTTACATCGTCGAAACCGCAAAACTTTGCATTCTCTGTATGTATGTCAGTGGGATGACCACGTCGTCAAAAATGCTGCGAAATGTCTAGGTTTCCTCAAGCGATGTAAGAAATACTTCCCTCCTTCTGATCTGGCCTCAATATATGAGGCATTTATCCGCCCAAAATTAGAGGGCAATGCCCACATCTGGTCAGACCCAAAACACCTCTGCACCTCATACTGTTTTATAGTTATTTCCACCACCAGTCATTATAACCTTCAATCATTTAAAACCAATGTTTATCGGTACTTTTATCCCTGATATTCTTTCGCCCGCGCTGTTTTACGTTAGGAACCAACTGCGACATACAAACACTACATCAGAATAGTCGAAAAGCTGAAAAGAAGCAAGCTAAAGTTGAGAACAAATTTCTCATGTTCTTATGTTTTCAATCAAGATTCTGATTTACTATTAACTACCTACTATAGTGCATTGAACTTACTTTGATATTACAGTCATCGGCCATAAAACTTTCTCGGAGTCTGAAGCTGCCCAATTTTTAATATCTGCCCAAGCAAGTCGTTCTTTTTGTTTGCCTCTGAAAGCAAAGGCTTATGCCTGACCTTTCTAGCTTTGAGGCCAATTTCGTTAAATTTCACTTTCAACAGTTTTAGAGGAAATACCGGCTCCATGGTGACTTCTTAGCCTAGCCGCTAAGGCAGAAGCTGTCTGTCGACCAACGCTTCCCTTGCAATAAGGCGGTTTTCTCAGATTATAGTTTCACGATTTCCTCCTCTTCCTGACTTAGTCTTTACTCCACAAGTCGAATGCACCACACGAGGTGATTCTTTTCAAGAAAAAAAAATAAACATATTGTAAAAACCTACCATGCTGACATTCTACAGTAACAACATTCTACACTGACAACAGGAAACAAAGTAGAGAAAAATACATTGGCAGTGGGAGGAAAACGGAAAACTTGTAAGAAAAAGCAGAGTAACCAATAAATTTGTTCACGGCTATATATACCGTGTGCACCTTGAAAAGTCAACTTTTTCCCAGAGGTCAGCATCAAAAAACATTTTCTTCGATTTTTAAAAAAAACCAAAATCACTATCATTAAATTTGTATGGGAATGAAATATTGACTTGTATAAATAATATAAGATTATCAATTTAGGAAAATATCAATTTAAACCACTTCAATAATGCAAATGAAATTCCTTCATAGATCTTGGATCCAGGTATCACAAATGCGGACATAAAGGGTAATTTGCTGGTCAATATTTTTGTACGTAAACAATCTACCACTTGCAAAATGTTACAATCGTATTTATAGTTAAAACCTATACAATTTAATTTTTAAGGTTTAATTTAAAGAAGTAAACGCTTCTGGTTTTACCAATTTAAAAAGGAAATCGTTGGGGATTTTGAATTCAATGCGTTAAGTATGAGGATATTGAATCTACTCTCGAATTCTTCGCCAACATATTTAAATTCTTGTATATCGACCATACTTAACTTAGTATTCTTCACACCAGCTTCTTTCCATGTTTCTGTGTGGACATTAGTTACTTAATTCTGAGCTATAATGACATTTTCATCGATCGTCAACCATTAAAGTCTATTCTGAGCAGTGTCACATATGGTGTTCTTCCCAACTCATTCAAAAAATGTGTCCGACCGCTTTGCATTTGTAAGCTCTCACTATAGGCGGAGTATTGATGTTTGGAACAAACCTTTTTTGGTACCCCCCTAGTCCGATTTGGAGAAAGATTTTACATAGGAATTTGGAAGCATCTTTTTACGAGTATTTTAGTATCTGGCGGAGGAAACTTTGTTTGATGTCGATCTACAATACCACTTCGAACCTAATATTATTTTCATAAATTGTAAATTAAAATGATAAACTAATACTAAAATGATAATAAAATGATAAATTAATACTACAACGGTGCATCAGTAATTCTGTGACTTTTTTTTCTTTGCGGCGTTGTAATCATCAACATCAACATCATCAACGTTAAAGTGAATGAAGTGAATTTCGTGTGCCAACTTCGAAGGAGAGTTTGGTGTTGTGCAGCGAAACAAAATTGAAAGAAACAAGTATCTACTACGAGTATAACAAACCGGAGGACAGGCACCAGTCGATACAGTGGCATTCTCCAGGCTAATATGCTCTGAAGCGGGCGTAGGTGGGTCTGTCAACCATCAAAATCTATACAACAGCTTTTTGGGATGCACGCGACATAATTCACATAAAAAAGGAAAAACAATCAACCGTATATATTATGCCAGTGTATTGACCGGCTCAATGATGATTTGAACGAGAGACAACATTTGGTCAAGAAGAAAGTAGTCATACATCAAAATAATGCACGGTTGCACGCGTGCGTAGTCGCCATGGTAAAATTTCATGAATTGGATTACGACTTGCTGTCCCATCCACCAAATTCCCCGGATTTAGGTCTCAGTGACTATTTCCTGTTTCTACATGTGAAGAAATAACTGAGGAACTCGACCAATCTTGTTAAGAGAGCAAATAACTGAAGAAACATTGGATACAACTTTTTTTTGCTACAGCCTCGTATCAATGTACACTGAATTCAGCAAAGCTCTTGAATTCAAAGGCTTTTTGAACTCTTCTTATAACCCATTTGAATAACTGTCCGATTTTGGGTTCTTGGTCACAGAGAAACTGTTATTTTACTGGTTTTTATGATCTGGTTAACCACTGAGAGAAAAGAACAATTGTCAATTAGACAATTTTACAAATTTTTGTGGCATAGTTAGCAGTTAAGGTATACTTGCAGATTAGATTAGTCATCATTGAACACTCTTCTCACAAGTTCAATGGAAATGAAAGTAAATTTGACAGTACCAGAATGAAATAATGCAGTTAAACATTTTTTTCAATACAATGCGAGTACAGTTAAATCGAGGGGCAATGTTTGTGATTTTGAATTACATTTTGAAGCATAAAGAAGTCTTGGAAAATAAAGTTATTAAAGGCAGAATTGTAATTAAATACAGATGAAGTATCTAAGAAAAACACAAAAATTTGTTTCATATGTAGTACATAAGGAACATTTTATTGATTCAATTATAAAAATATTTATGCAGGACTAGGCGTTTCACCGACATCCTCGCACAATATAATGGGGTTTGTCCAAATTAAATTTCAATCCGTCAATCGGTGAAATTCTAAGGATTGCCAAAGGTAGAGTTTTGTCTTTAAAAATCGTTAGTCCAACTCGAACGAACAGATTAATTGTTGCCAACTCTTGGAAATTTTTAAAAGAAACAATCCTGTAAATTTTAGCAGATTTCCAAATGGACCTCTGTCAAATTTGCAGGTACAGTTTTTGATAAATATGAAGATGCTTAGTGAAGATTTTGATGTGAGGGACGCCTCCGACGAGTTTGATACAGATGAAATTATTGACTCAGATTCAAGTCAAAATATTCACTCAATTTGTTGCGCAGCACATACGCTTCAACTGTGGAAATATGATATACATACATAGGGATATAATTATTTATATATAAGACTGAAGAATATTGTTTAGAACCGGTATGCATTGCTACTCTTAAAATGCAACAAGATCACCTTGTTTTTAGTTACTTTTAAAATGTGAATGGAACTTAAATTACATAAACTATGAAAACGGCTCATGCGACCTGGGTACATAACAAGATATGACTTAAAAAATCGTCTCTCTGTCTAATGTTCGCATTTGTTTTGCCCTTTCCTTGTTTCGAGAAATTGCGAAAATGTGGTTTTATTTAAACATCATTATACTTTCCAATGTAAACATCATTATACTTTCCAAAATAGCTTAGTAAAAAGCTATTTAAGAAACCAATGCAAGAATCTGCAACAATGTTCCAACAACTTCAAATTGTCCATTAAACGGAGCATCAGCAGATGGCTCACTTCTTAGTCTGTATTTATGATAGATAGGATTGAAGAGCAAAAATGGGATCCAAATCAATTCAGTGATGTTAATAGAAGCAACGAGACCTTATCAAAAATGTACGCAGGTATCGAAAATTTTGAATTCACATACCCTCGTCTGCAGTTAAAGCTCGCAGTAGTTGTGCTTGGCGTCCCGGCAACACAATTACCTGTAATGAAGCTTTTTTATATTAAGCGAGAAAAGGAAAAAATTAAGTTTTAAGTCCCTTGAGATTGTGCTTTTATAGTAAAACTGAATCTTTGAATTATAAAGAAAACATATAATATCCTCATCATGTCATGAATAAAGCACTTCTTATATTTACAATATACGTATTTGTTAAATATAGAAGGTAAACGATTTTTTCAAGACGAAATATGTTTTAGGTTGTCCATTTCCATTTACGTTTTACAAAAAACGTCAATGCAAGAGTGATATGATTGAAATTAAGAAATAACTCGTGTAAGACAAAAGAGCTGAGTATATATATACCAAGACCTACGAGTATGTATATATCAATTATCAATGCAATATCTCTCAGTGAGAAACCAAATGGAAATAAAGGTTCAGAGTTATTTTCATATCAACTTTTGATATATTTTATTTAATCACTCTTGGCTGACATACAACTTGAATTCCTTGCTATCTCAAAAGAGATAAAATTTAGCTCGGTTCTTCCATTTAAACCCTTTTGGGCGTCAGGCTGGAAGCTACCTTCTCGTTTGAAACTCATACAAACCACATTTTATCCAAATCCTACTGCACAATAGGCCTAAGAGGCATGCTAAGGGATAAAGTGACCATTTTTCTATCATATCCTTGTACTCTCCGCTGGTAAGAATAGAATAGAACCCTTCTACTTTTTTTTGATGTAGGTCATGTTCAAAAACCTTTTTCCAGATTTCTATCAAATGCATTCTAAAATCTAATCCTTAAATCTAAATCTAAAATCCTTAAATTCTAGACGCATTAAATTAAATCTACTCTGCTCGAAATAAGATGCGACATTCTTTTCGTCCAAGTGACTTCCATTGCCTCGTGGACGAATAAGTAAGTACCTAGATGGGGGACCACATGGGAACTCGATACACCGCGTGCTGTTGACAAACGCCACATGGGCATAGTACCCCGGCGTAAAATCCCGGACTTTACAAATTCATTTATATCGATACCTTGAAAATGAAAATAATAATAAATTAATAAATGTGCATTGTTCATTTTTGCATCCAAGTTTTTTTTTTATTAAAATTGCAAAAATTTGTATTTCACAAAAGGGTTTTCGAAACAAAGCATCAAGACATTGTAGTGAAAATATGTTTAAAATACTAGATCAGCAGATGTTATAAACAGGTTTGACATGGAATTCTAAAAATATACATTATTTGGAGCCAAAGTATCTGTAAAAGAGTGCATCGTATTTCAATAACTCAAAATGCTTGATTATTTTTATTAAGACGGTATTCCGAAAAATTAGAGAACGAGTAGAATAAGACGAAAAGCCTGTAATAAACGTCAAAGTTGCTCTGAAAATGTTTAAATCCCTCCCGCGTTGTATATATTGTACAATGATTTTGGAAAAAATATTCGTATCATAATCATATTACCAATGATATAGAAATAGAAATAGTGTTTGTCGAAAACTGCTGTGAGCTACGAACGGCAAATAGGAACAGATAAACTTTTGACATTTATAGCGGCCTCTCGTTAACTTGTATATGACCAAGTTTTTTTCTGCTACATTTATTTATATTTTCCTGTGCTTGCAGACTTATAGTAATTAAGTACTTTTGGTAGGAAATACAACATATTCGTTTTTAGGCCTGGAATTATGGACCGCCCCAAAAGAGAGGCGTTAAGCACATGAGAGTGTGTTCAAAAATAATAAGACATATATTAAAAATTATACCACATTTAATGCGTTTTAGAATATTACAAGATTTAAACCAAATGTAATAAATTATTATGCCATACAATTTTATAAATTAAGAGTGGAAGGCTTCAAAATAGTTAGTATGGCAGCCAAACTCGCATTTATGACATTTCTTCGTGGTGTTTCTGTGACATTCAGCACATCGGATTTGTATCGTACTCGTAATGATGATTCCGCAATGCTGTTTCGGCGTTTTATGGCTTTCAGTGGCCGACCAATGGATTTAGTACTGGAATATCTAGCGAGATATGTGGTGGTAGTCGCTCGAACAAATCCTAAAAAAATCCAAATGGCCCCAGCTTCTCCTGCAGGAGAGAGTCTATATAGTTGCAAAGCATTGTTGATACTAGCGTTGACAGACCACATTAGAAGTTGCCAGTCCCAATGTTATGATTTATGCTCATTCTGTTTTTTGCTCCCAGTGGTCTACTCCCCCCATATATTTGTTATACTGTAAAATTCATTCTGGTTGCTGAATCACGAATGGCTTTTTTCACATTCTAGAGCAACGCTGAGAAACATCTTCAGAAATTGATGCCATCGTTACTGCATTGTTGTCGTCATAGTGCACTAAGGTCACGTTCAACCATTGATCGATAGTTTGATCGTACCATCCACAAGGCTTTTCTCATAAATGACAGCGAAAGTAATGGAGCATTTAGTGATTAGCTCGAATCGCTTTAAAGCTGTTAATAATTATGCTAACGTTTAAAAATTAGCAATATGAACATGAACGTGGCGCTTTCCCCGGTAATTTTGAAACGAGATTCATCACCACCGGCCCTCCAACTCCCTAGAACAGGAATAGTATTCCCGGTAGAAGCATCTTGGTATGGCTGAGCCTGCATACGGTGCCCAAATCGGGTAGCCATGCACCAACAACAAACGAGTTGGCTTACCATGTAAGTGTTGTTTTCTTACATGGTTACCACAGTATGGTGCGAGTATCATAGACTCGGCTTTGCTTACATCTGGGTATTTTGGCGAGTAAAGCACCACTTTTCATTTAGTTTTGCCACAACAATCGTTGTAAATTTATCGAGTGGGTGTAATTCAGTATTATCGCATACATGAATATATTGCAAAATTTCTTCAAATTACTATCGTAAAATGGAATTAGAAACACAGGGAAGGAACGTATCAGAGCCAGTATCCCAATACATTCCATTTCTAGCATGAGTGGCTACAGGACTCAGCAATAATATGCCAAATACCAAACGTAGATTCCCTCTCGAAATTTCGAACTGGACATTAACAAACAATTCAAACCATTATTCTACTGGGGATCTGTCCACTCTCAAGAAATCAGGAGCTATGTATTGCTGTTTGTTCTCTAACTGGTACAGTAGTGGTTTTCCTCCTTTGTAAGTTTTGAGAAATTTTTGCCAGCATGGAGAGGAACGTCAACGCTGCTATTATCGCATGATTTATATTTCGGCCGTTTCTTTCAGACCGAAAGCCCCGTTATAATTTGTTTGTACATTGGAACTCACAATCAGCACTGAGCTGTTTAAATCCCCTTCTACTGCTTCTTCTTCAGCGCTAGCCCCATCGCTCTGAATATGATTTTCTAGTGGGTAAGTGTAAATGGTACCTTCGATGATATCATCATCATACTCCAAAATATCAATAATTTGGTCAACAGTCGCACTGAAACATGCATGAATTTTCCTGAAGTACAAACTAAAAACAGTGCAGTCTCTTGCACAAACATTGATCAATAAAAAAAAAAAAAAACAATTAAATTCTTCAAAAGATAAGTATGATATTATACCTTCCATTTAGAGACATTGTAATTTTTTATTATTTGTGTACTACACCAAAGAAAAAAACTCACAGCCTAATTAACAGGTCGTTATAGTAACTGTTTCAATAACATTTAGCATACTAGATTATTCTCAGAAATAATATGAACCATAAAATAGGACACGGTATGAGCGTATGGGTTAATACTTGGTGTTGTCCTCTGGTATTTAAACCGATTCCACTTCGATTTCAAAATATGATACTTAACAGTCTTCAAATTTAAGATAGACTCCAGTTAAGACTAAACTAAATTTGTTTCATAATATGTATTTCCTCTCCAATCAGTTTCAAAAATTGTCGCCACAAAAGGTTTTCTGAAATAGTTGGTTTAATTAACTAGATACTTGTACATTAAGTAAAAATATATTTTGGTGTAAATAGCAAGTTCTCCATAGATAAAAAACAATAACTATAATACAATAAGAATAAATAAAGTGAATTAAAAGCATAATAGAATAGTATTAATAAAAAAAAAAATTTAAATAAATTTTATTTCTAGCAAAACTTATCTTATAATTGGCAATTTTAAAAAACAAGGCCTAGAAGCTTATGCAGGAAATAGTATAAAATACACTCAGTTGTCAAAGTGACAATGTATATATCGGATATGAAATAAGTAAAATTTTTCTTAAAAATGATGACGGGCTACATATAGACATATCAAAATTAACTACTCGCAAATATTTCATAAAAATGATGAAAAGAAACCAAAAAATTAAGTATAGAACCCAAACAGAATTGAATTAACCTATGGGCATAAAAAAGCGTCAATTGCAAGGTAATAAATTAAGAGAAAAGCCACTTTCACCCTTTCGCATTTAAGGATTAAACGTAGTGGATTAAACAGATGAAGTGCAGTAAATAGGTAATACTGAGAAAAGTGCCTATTTTGAACATACTCGTAGCTGTATTTAATATGACTAACTCGCTGTAATTGACACGTAAATTATGAAAGGTGGACCAATGGCTTTTCACAATGAGAGGGGAACATAAAATCTAAATCTCAAAAAAAAAGAAAAAAACTGATTCATATCAACCTCTGTCATCTACAGTCATTAACAATTTTAGGCATACAAGCATTGTAGATATTTGGAGACTCAACGTGTTAAAATTCTCGAATCGTATTATTTTCATAAATTTTCATTAAAAAAAAATTGCATGTCGTGATTTTTTTGCTATAATAATCGACCAATTGAGCGGTAAATTTTAAATATGCTGCACAAATTTCGAAAAACTAGGTCGATAGCAAATGTTCGTACAGGCCGTTCAGCCGAAAATATTGCTGTAGTACCTCAAAGTGAAGACTCCATACCATTTCCAGCGCCGTACGAGCACGAGCAAACATAACTTGATGAAGATTCTTTAAAACAAATCGTCATCAAGGACGAGACTCATTTTCATTCCAAGGTTTACGTTAACAATCAAAATTGTCGCGTTTGGGCCAATAAAAACCCAAGAGAGATTATCGAGAAATCGACGCTCCTCAAAAAAGTCACTGTTTACTGTGGTATTTGGGCTGGAGGAATTATTGGACCGTTTTATTTTTTATTTTTGAAAAAGTTGCCGTTAATGCTGAATAAATGGTGTACGCTATCCTAAATTAAAAACCAACTTTTTAGAGCCCATATTAGACGATGTGAATGTGTATGATATGCCACACAGCCAGTGCAACAATAAGTTTATTACACGAGAAGTTTTCGGAGACGTATTATCTCACTAAACAGCCTATCCATATTCAACCAGAATGATATTTTTTATTTGCATATGCCATTTTACGATCAATTTCTAATAAATTAGGAGGAGTAATTGCATTAGTAACATCAATTGACAATTGGCCATTGGGGGTCATGCGATTTGATTTCTCTGGACTTCTTTCTTTTCGGTCGTCTCAAAAGTAATGTCTATTTCAATAAGCCAGTATCAATTCAAGTACTAAAGGACGAGATAATAAGTCATAATGGTGGAATAGAGCAGCAATTACGGCATGATGTCATCTTAAATTTGGACGAACGCATTGCCAAACGCATTGATATATGCCTCCGGGGCCGTGGTGAACATTTGTCCAATATTATTTTTCACACAATACGAGTATTTTGTGAATTGCATTCTAATGCAAACATTTTTATTTGCTATTCTATTGCTATTTTCATGCAGTGGCTAGACCACATGGAAACCCGAATTTTTTTATTTTCTTTTGCAAACTTTGTAGCAGTAAAGGAGCCTACCATTAGTAGAATATCAGTTATCTGAAATAGTTCAAAACCAGGAGTAAAACGCATAGTTCTTGTTGCATTTTTTAGATTATCGAAATAAAAGCCACCCCAACAACATAACCCATACTATAGCTTAGACTTTAGTAGACCATTGTAATCTGGTTTTAATATAGGTACTACATACTTATATGGTAAAGCTGTTTAATTGTATGTTTTGGAATTGGTTTAGGAAGGAAGTGCGTTCCTTTCAATTAAATTTATGATTTAGAATAATACCCAAGCTTTTAAAATTGTTTACACCTTCGATTTCATGGCAAGCGCTGTTACAACTACCATTATTGTTAAAGGTAACAGAATTACGTTATTTTGGAAATCAATTAAAGGAAATCAAAAGCAACTCGGTGAATGATATATACAAACAAATTCCTCACATGCAGTTCCCTTGATCTTAAAGAACACAATTTTAACATGGAACAAAGAGCAGTCATTAAATTTAACGCAATACTTGGTAAAGGAGCACCAGAAATATTACAGTTGATGCAACTAGTGTACGGCAATGATAGTTTATCCAGAACAATTGTTGAAAAATTCATCTCAGAAGAAGTCACAAAAAATTATCACAATCCAAAAGAACACGAAAAAATCCTTTAAAAATCAAGACAATGCTCATCATATTTTTCTATAGCAAAGGAATTATCCATAAGGAGTTTCACCTGGTCCAACAGTTTCTGGTTAATATTATCTCGCAGTTTTGGTCTCTATTACGTGATAATTCATTAAGTTACGACTCTCTCATTGTTCGTCAATTTTTGAAATCAAGCCTGTGTGTTGAATCATCCATCGCATTCACCTGATTTGGCACCCTGCGACTTCTCTTTTTTCCCAAAATTTAAATCAAAATTGAAAGGACGTTTTTTGGACGACATTTCGGCCACTCAAACGGTTTGAACACAAGTACTGGAAGCAATTTCACTAAAAGAGGTGGAGAACGCATTTGAATCTTTATATCTTTACCTATATCTTATCTTAAATCGTTGTAACAAGTGTATTGCTTTGGCTTCAACCTTTTTCAAATAACATAATCAGAAAATAACAAAATATTTTCATTAAATTTCTATTTCAATGGCAGTCCGGAAACTTTATTGACGCACTGTGTCTGTTGCTTGAACTACATTTGCAGTATCTCTAAGTCATAGTTGACATCGAAAAACAGATTAATATAATTGCTATGAGAGTATGCAAGTGGAGTATCGTTATTGACTTTGCCTTTGAAAAGCTGATTGATGAGGGCAGCAGAAGTCTTAGATGCAGAGCAATTTTTCTACACCTACTGACAGTCATTAACAAATCTCATTTTACCTTAAAGAGAGGTAGATAGTCTTCATTCCTCTTTCGAAAATGCTAGAAAACACAGACAATATGGTAACATGACGATAAGATTCGCTACTTAAAGATAAAGCCTCAAACATTTGCAATATGAAAAGAAATTTGTTGTAAAATTGATTTAAAAACAAAGAACAATTAGTTGTTTTAAAATACATTATTTCAAGTGAGGTAAATTCCACAAAGAAAAAGGTTTGTGGTTGAGAACATATTTCTTCTAAAGTGTATTCGCACTGACAAGTAAAGCTAGCCACTTTTGAACAATTATGCGAAGAGTTCAAATTTGAATTAAAAAAATTCATTGAATAAATCAGAAACTTGCAAAGACTTAGAAACATTAAAATTGTTAAGATTTAAAGTTATATTTTCATTCTTACTAGATCTATTTAAAAGTTCGTTCATAACTCCCCATTCCCTTATAGTACTACAAATATTTGCAGCTAATCTCTTCCTAAACTAATTATTCCCACAGAGTGGAATAGCGGTTTTTAGCTCTGGACACAGTTTGTCATGATAATTTCTGAAACTGCTAATCAAATCGTTCTTTTTCGGATAGCTAATCCTCAAATAAGTACACTCCCCAACCTACTACTTCGGTAATAAGATGAAGTGTTTTGTTGCTGCCACTTCTAACTAATAACATTTTAAAAAATATGAAAAGAAAAACAAAAAGCCATTCATTAGTTTGTAAATGTTTGCTTCAAATTGACTTGATGCTTGTACATCACTGAAAAAAAAGAAGACGGCATTTAACAAGGGAGATATCTACCATAGATGTATATGCATAAACTTTTAATCCCGGAAAAATGAAATAATTTAATTTGGACATCCATATATGGAATCTCTAAGTAGTTAAGAAAAATATCTTTGCATTTAATCATTTACGAATGCATTCCCTAAATTTTCAGCAATTTCAAACGACAAGTTTTGGCGAGGAACTAACAACCTCACTGTCTTTCCAAAACACTAACTTTGAAAAGCAAGCTATTTTTAAAGGTAACAATATTTTCAATATCCTAAATTGCCGTTCTATGACTTTTAATGTTAGGTTTACTACACTTTAAACATTTTTATAAAACCGCTAATTATGTGAAATGATAACAACCCACAGCAATTCTAATTTAAATCGCACCAATGAAATTTTGTATCTTAGAGAATAAACAAACATCAATCGGCGACCATTGTGACGGCACAACGAATCCAAACAAATTGAGAAGCGAAATGAAAAGTAACCGACGAAACCCTCCAACGAAGATGAGCACAAAATAAAGACGCCGATAAATGGTTTTAGCAGTGTTAGTTTAAGGGGAAGTTGATGGGTAAAGCAAACGGACTGTACAATAGAGCTGCACTCTTCGCACTTTTGTTGAATTGTTTAAGGGGAAGAATTTTTTATTTGCTTTGCGATCACTTGAGGCGGAACCCATTATTCCCTATACCAGGGTAAGGAAAATACTGGGAAAATGATTTTCGAACAGGGAAATGCTGTGAAAATTCCGGCGGGAATTTTTCAACTTTAAAGAACTAAACAAAAGCTGAGCTTTGATGGAGGGGCGTGATTAGGGCGCATGCCGTTATGCTTTCAGCCCATCACGGATTTTTTTTACCCACGTCATTCGTAAGATTCTTAGTATTAGTAAGTAGGAGCTTTGTAACAGAACCTGAAAGACCTATGCCATGTGGAAATACTCGCAGTGCATTGTACCAGTTGTGCGACTGATGGGGCTTTTCTCGTATAGTGCATTGGTTTGCCGCTTGAGTGCACCACTGTTGGTTAGCTAAGCTTTCCCGGTATTGCATGCAACGGCAGCCATCGTCGTAGGGTGTGAATTTCTTGCTTTGCTTCTGTGTGTGCAAGAAACTGCATTAAGAGCTTCATGGAATCACCGTTTGTTTACGTGTGGTGTTAATGATGTCAGAGAGAGTACCTATAAATCGTTTGTTTCTAAATATAAAACAAAACAAAGTAGATTCTTTTCTTGGATTTATAACCGATACATGATACCTATTTTTTATTGAATTTTTTTTTCATATCCAGCGCCAAAAGAATATTGTGTGTTTATTTTAGGAAATTTTGATTTCACCCCTCAACATCGATCAATCAAATCAGAGAATTGCTTAGTGTGCCCCTTTGCGGAAACATGTCAACCCAATTAGATGTGTGTTCTGTGAAGCGAAGTAAAGCATTAAATGCTAATAAGCAAATGAAAATAAGAACAACACACACACATACAATTGGAACAAATTCGAACGAAAGACACATGAAAAACACGCATAAGTAGACCAAAATTTAGGCAATTAATCACACAGTAGTAGCCGCCTGATGCAGTAGTGTTTTACTTCCTCCCTAATTCTTGCCAACAAACTTAATGTCAAAACAAGGACATTTGCGTAGATACTATAAACAACATGTCATTCATGCTTTACAACCCAACAAAAGATGAACTGTAAAACAGAAAACAAACACTGAAAATAAAAGAAACAAAAGAAAAATGTAGAAAATTGGTCACGGAAATAGTAAATAAATTAGCAAATGGTCAAGTGACCATAAAATTGTGACCGGACAATGTGGACATCAATTTTGGTTACTGTCACTTTTTTTTGTACATGAGTGTGTATACAAACATGAGTTCGTACGTAAATATGTGCACCTCGTTTCTTCCTTAGCGTTGGAGGTGCCTTTCTTTGTTTCTGTTTGTGTTCGATTTGTTTGTCCGCCATCTGACCTATAATGTCTGGCATATTTGTCAGTTCGCTTTTGTTCTTGGTTGACATTAACTAATTTATAAATTTGGAGATGGTACTATGGGTAGACAGGTCATGAAAAATTGAAATGACTGCTTAACAATTTAAACTGTTGCTCAAATTCATTCATATATATACATATATGTACATACATCCATACATACATACATGTTTGCATGCAAATACATATGTATGTAGGTGTACATGTATCTACAATACTTTACATACACTTGGTGACTTTGTATTTTGGTATAAACAGGATATTTCATGAGATGCGCCCCAATTTGATTTTTACATAAAAAAGACAGGTGTTTAAGCTATTAATGGAATTCTTATTAATGTGTAATATAATTGATGCCACAAGTTATGTTATGAAATTTGATGCCATTCAAATGCTCTCCGCTTAACCGATTGCATGAGTGAATGTGCTGAACCCAATTTTCCATGACCGAACTTCGTCTCCCATTGCGTCGCAAGTGGCAACGTTCTGTTGAAACCTCCTTCCAGTTTCAATTCATCGCAACAAAAATTTGTTAACATAGAGTCTCTATTGACTGCGATCGACTCATCGCATTTATGTGAAGAATTAATAAGCTAAACTAAACTAAAAAAAAAAGAAGAAGAAGGCCCAATGACATATTTGGTATGAAAATCATACCAAACATCGTAATTTTGCCATTTAAAAAAATACAAATATTTAACAAATACCAAATAATTATGTGCCTCGCCACTGAGTATAATTTTTCATTGAAAATCCGAATCATATTCCACCTTAACATTGAAGATGAGAACGGAGCGGGATAAACTGATTGTGGTATTGACCTACTGACTCACGTATAGTCGCGTCTCTTCACTTTTGGTATTTCGTTTCTGTGTAGTAGGTAGTGAGGCATAACATGGCAACATTATGACCAAAATAAGTCATTGAGACGATTACAATTGCCGAAAATTGTAGTTAACGCACTTAATGTAATCGACACCGACCAGAAATTTCAATAAAAAAATTGGATGATTTGTAAACTTAATTTAATGATTTAGTTGGTAGAAGATGTGGAACACGAATATGACATCTGTCAAAAGATGTTATGCGTGAGTTTAGAGAATCCATGCTTGCTTACTTACTTAGACGGCGCTACAGTTCAAGATGAACCTGGGACTTAACTAACAAGCCTCTACAGTAACTAACTGCTTCTAGTTGCACACTCCAAGTCAGTTGAGGTCCGCTTCTACTTGTGCGCGCCATGTATGGCGCGTGTTAGATTCGAAGACATCACAACCGTGGATCTTGGAGCATCGATATCCTTTCCAGAATTGGATAGCGATGACTCCAATCTGTCCGAGGTGACTACAAAGCCGTCGGTCTCCGATTCTGACACATTGTCGGAAATGGAAACCGATGGCGAAGCAAATAGAGGTTCTACACGATCAGAGATTGAAGATGAGCTCTTGGGCACATCTTCAGAATCGGAGGACCTCAACAACACCGTGGTGGAGGCGACTCTGGAAGACTGTAGCAATGATACGGTTTCTCCAGATTAATCTCCACCACTCAAAAAAGGCTTCGGCCACACTCATTCTGCGTCTTTCCAAAAGCGCAGAAGACATTATTCTAATCCAGGAACCATGGATTGCAGAAGGCGTGGTTCGTGGACTTAGGACACCCTCATACGTTCCGCTCTATACAAGAGACAAAGGTAAGATTAGAACTTGTATATTAGTGAAACGTAGCCTTAATGTATTTCTACTTCCCAACCTCAGTGACCCCGACCTAACCGTTGCCAGATTAGAAACTGCCAAAGGCTCATACTGGCTGGCATCGGCTTACCTTGGCCACGACCAAGTGGGCCCTCTCCCTGGTGATAACCTAGAAAGGGTGGTACTGGAAGCGGGAAGGCAAAAAACTGGCCTCATAATCGGATGCGACGCCAACGCACATCATACGGTATGGGGCAGTACCGACATCAATGATAGAGGTGAGTCACTTTTAGACTATATTCTAAGTACTAACCTCTTAATTTGCAACATTGGCAATGAGCCCACTTTCATAACAAAAAACCGACAAGAAGTTTTAGACATTACTCTTGTCTCCGACAGCATCACCCAAAGGCTAACAAATTGGATGGTATCGTCTGAACACTCCTTTTCGGACCATAGGTACATCCAATTCAGTCTGAGTGATGCTCCCCCTCTCCAACCAACTTTCCGGAACTACCGGAAAACTGATTGGACAAAATATAGAGGAATCCTATCGGAAACGATATCCTCCAAACTATCAAGTCCCCCGCGTGACACCAATGAGCTCGACATGAAAGTCAGGGAATTTACTCTGACTCTCAATAAGGCTATGGCCGCTTCCTGCCCTCTTATTCAACCAAGAGGCAAGAAAAAGCCACACTGGTGGACATCGGCACTAGGACTGCTCAGAAACACATGCAGAAAACTTTTCAACGCAGCAAAAAGCACAAGAAAAGTGACCGACTGGGACTCATATAAAGAATCCCTCAAATTATACAAAAAAGAACTGAGGAAGGCAAAGCGACAATCCTGGAGGTCATTCTGTGACAAAATCACAGAAACCTCTGAGGCTTCGCGGCTAAGAAAAATCCTCTCCACAAATCCTATGATGCCCAGCTGTTTGAAAAAAACCGATGGCTCTTGGACAACCTCAAGTGATGAATCACTCAACCTGCTTCTGGACACCCACTTTCCAGGTAGCTCCCAACTCGCGGCCAGTAGCAGCCCAAACAAGCCTACTGCAACCGTGACCAAAATTCATAGTCTGATTACGAGAGACAAACTACTCTGGGCACTACATAGCTTCAAACCATACAAGTCTGCTGGTCCGGACGGTATTATACCTGCCGAGCTACAGAGATCCTCAGATATTATTCTACCAGTGTTGGAAAATATTATGAGGAGCTGTGTAGAACTTATCCACATTCCACTGTTATGGAGAGAAGTCAATGTAGTATTCATTCCCAAAGCTGGAAAATGTTCTCATGTGGTCCCAAAGGACCTCAGACCCATAAGTCTATCGTCATTCCTTCTGAAAACTTTAGAACGACTGATTGATATCCATATTCGAGCTAAAGTTGATCCAAGACTTCTGTCTACGGCTCAACATGCCTACTGTAAAGGAAAGTCGGTGGAAACGGCTTTGCACTCTCTGACTAGCCACATCGAACGATCCCTACAATATAAGGAGTACACAATGGTTGCTTTCCTGGACATAGAGGGCGCCTTTAACAACGTCAACACATCCGCAATCACGACTGCGTTGTCAACTCTGCAGGTAGACGACTCACTTGGGGAGCTGATTAATCTAATGCTGACAAGCAGGATAATCAACTCCAAACTGGGTGAGACTTCTGCTAAAAGATATGTCAGTAGGGGTACGCCGCAAGGCGGTGTCCTCTCCCCCCTTCTTTGGAACTTAGTGGTTAACGAACTACTGATATACCTGGAAGCGGGTGGTAGCAGAGTGATTGCCTATGCGGATGACGTTGCCATAGCCGTCTCAGGAAAACATTTAAATACCATTAAAGAACTCCTCCAAGTAAATCTTAACAGATTAACCTGCTGGGCAGATCGCTGTGGATTGGGAATAAACCCCCATAAAACTGATCTTGTCCTCTTTTCTAGGAAATATAAAATTCCAATCATAGACCCTCCTTCAATAAACGGTACCAGTTTAGCTTTCTCCGATACAGCAAAATATCTGGGTCTGATTTTTGACAGGAAACTAAACTGGAAACCTAACATTCAAGAAAGAGTCAATAAAGCTACAATAGCTTTATTCTCCTGCAAGAAAGCCATTGGGAACAAATGGGGCCTTCAACCTCGCATAACCCACTGGCTATACATCTCGGTCATAAGACCGATACTCACTTACGGGGTGGTTGTCTGGTGGACGGCCTTGGAAAATGCAGTCAACTGCACTAAACTAAGCAGAGTCCAAAGAACAGCATGTCTATGCACAAGCGGAGCCTTGCGGTCTACCCCCTCTGCGGCATTAGATATTCTGCTTCACTTGACACCCCTCGACATTTTTAGCAAGCAAGTAGCTGCGACTGCAGCTATTCGCCTTAAAGCGACTAAACAGTGGACAAATAATTCATTTGGCCACGCCAACATTCTTAATACATTAGGAATCCTCACAGAGAACACCGATTACACCATACCTGAACTTTGGTTTGACAAAAACTTCCATGTAAGCTTCCCCTCTAGATCATTCTGGGAGGAGGATGCTTTCATGGAGGACAAGTCAATCCATCTCTACACAGATGGATCTAAAACCGACAGCGGAGTTGGTGGCGGTGTTTTCTCAGATAAGCTAAATCTAAGCCCCTCTTTCCGCCTTCCAAATCACTGTAGCGTGTTCCAGGCGGAAATTTTGGCGATTAAAGAAGCTCTGTCCTGGCTGAAGAAAAACGTGATATCTGCAAAGGATATCCGCATATTTTCGGATAGTCAGGCCGCCATCAAATCCCTGGACTCGGTCTCATTGTGTTCTAAAACTGCCCTTGAATGCCGATCATCTCTCATGGAGATGGCAGAGCAGTTCAACATTCACCTCTGTTGGGTGCCGGGCCACAGAGACATTCCAGGGAACTGCAGAGCCGATGAACTCGCCAAAATTGGAACCACTCTACCTATCCTACCAGACAAAGGTAGTATAGGTATACCAATCGCTACGTGCAAACTAACACTAAAGCTAGATGCCAATAAAAGTACGGACCTTAGGTGGACTGCTGGACAAACATGTCTAGCGACAAAACAGATCTGGCCAAAGCTGGATCTGAGTCGATCTAAGTGTCTGATCCTCTTAGAAAGGAAACATCTCAGCGCCATAATAGGTGTCATTACCGGACACTGCCTCATAGGCAAGCACGCAAGAAGGCTTGGCGCTTTTACTAACGATTTTTGTAGAAGCTGCATGGACGAGGAAGAGGAGGAGACAATCCCCCACCTACTCTGCACATGCCCAGCTCTCTCTCAGAGAAGGAAGCTTCACCTAGGAGCTTTCTTCTACAACGACCTAAACGATCTAGAAAAAATAGACGTTAACAGTCTCCTACGCTTTATTAAAAGCTCAAACTGGTTCCAGTAGTAAGAAGATCATAGATCCACGTGGCATCACAATGGGCCAATAGGCCTAAGTGGGTTGGTATTTCCAACAGCCACTCTTACCTAACCTAACCTAACCTAGATTCGAAGACTCTGCGGGCCGGAGTATACATGTCCTAGCCATCTCATGCGATCGATGCTGAGTTTTCTGACTAGATCGATGTCGCCGTACAGCTCGTATAGCTTGTCGTTGAATCTATCTTACAAACAATTTTTCTCTTGCAACGACCGAGCATATCTTCATCCGCTTTCGATAGAGTCCAAGCTTCAGCGCACTAACGGTCTAATGATCAACGTCTTATATAGGGTCTCCTTAGTTGTTTGGGATAGAGCTTTACTAATCAACTGCCCTCTATCCCAAAAAAAAAACACCGATTGGCAAGGGCGAATTTTCATTTTATTTCTATTGAGGTGCCAAAGTAGAGAAAGTGATTTATCAACTCAAAGTTATATCTGTCGATGTTGTGTTGTCTGACAGGATATATGAATACTTGGTTTTGCCCTTATTTACCGCTAAACCCATTTTGGCAGCTTCCATTTCAATACTAGCTAATGCACCGGGTGCAGGCCGCTGAGTTCGGCACATTATGTCAATATTATCGGCGTACGCCAGTACTTGTATACAGACCTTTGAAAGACTGTGCATCCAATATTTACTTGTGAATTCCGCACTGTTCGTTCAAATATGTATGATGACAGTGCATCAACTCGTCTAAAACTTTTTTTGACAGCAAGCGTTCTCCATCGTCATTCTGCACAGACGGAAGAGTTTTTCAGGAATGCCAAAACTAAACATGACTCTATATAGCTCGTCTCTATAAATGCTATTATATGCTGTCTTAAAATCGATGAAAAGATGATTTTTATCGATTTATACTGCTGGAGTTTCCTCCAAGATTTGCAGGCGAATGAAGATTTGGTTGATTGTGTTCGATCCGGGCCGGAGGTTTTCAGACATTCACACAATATGGAAGATTAGATCTTGTACGCAACGTTGAGAAAACATATACTCGTACCTCTGTAGTTGGCGCTGAGATACTGACATTCCATTCAACAGGCATACACTCTTTTGACAGGATCTGAGAAATAAGTTGGTGTATGCTTAATCCGACCAACTACCTTTGGTGAAATTTTAGAATGGACTCCGGAAACTTGATAGAAATGATACACAAGTACATATTTTCATTCATCAATTTGACCACTATTGTGGTTTTAATATAGTTTTTTTTTTTTTTATTTATTCAGTCTGCGAATTTAACTTCAACAGATTTCGAAATATTTATAAATTAGTATCTTTAAATAAATTAATTCAAGTAAATAAAATAAAATAATTCATTGTTAATTAATAACATTAACAAATTTTTGAAAATATTTCTTGTTGAATATAGATAAATATAATTCTGAGCTGTATAAAGTTAAAAATTCTACAACTCCAAAAAACAGGCTCAAGTTGACCATATAATGTATAATAATATGAGTATTTTCAAAAAGTACTTTTCTGGCCTTAGGACCCTTGTTGCAGCACTTATATAATTTCAAACAAGCAACCAAATTATCACTATCAATTGTTGCACATAAAATTTTTCTTCTCGTTTCAAATGACTGCATTCCAAGTAAAACACATTTGGACATTTCTGGACGTTTTCCATGCGACTTATATTTGAAATACTGGAAGGACCCCAAACAACACATGCATACTCAACAACAGGACGAACTATGGGACAAAATAATGCCTTATTAGTATAGGGATATTTGAAGTCTGGGGAGTTCGTTTTAATGAACCCTAATTGAGAGTTGGCTTTGGCAACAATATAATTTATGTACATATATGTAGATGAAATGTTAATTTTCCATCGAAAATCACCAAGATCTTTAAAATACTCAACATTTTGTATTTGAGCATTATTTAATGTTATAATGAGGGAAAATACAATGAAGAGTCCAGGTATAGCTCATGCAAGCGCATTTGTCGATGTTTAACAATAAATCGTTTAAGGTTAGTGAAGCAATTTTAATCTTTTTGCAACATTAAACAATCATTTACGGTTGATATTTTGGCAAAAAATTTTATATCATCTACATTTTTTAGGCAATAGCAATTTTTTAGCAGATTCGGTAGATCATTAATAAAAAGTAAGAATAGAGAAGGACCTATTGTAGATGGCTGCCTTGAACATATACCAAAAGAACGAAGCAGTGTGCGAGTACATATCACGCATTAAAATCAATCATCTCCGAAGTTCTATAAATCCACAAATGAAGAAGAAGTATAATACTATCACTGGTATTGCCGTCGGTCTTCTTTTCCATTTTTTCAAACAATTCCAAATATGAAACATTCAAGTTGTAGCTAACGAACCTAATTAAGTTGAATTGTGAAATTTAATTATTTGTATACAATATTTGTTTTCGTGAAAATTGGAAAACGAATCAGCTCAGTCTTGTGGAGAGTCCAAATGTTTTTACTGATCGCGAACACTCTCTCAACGTTCGCGCAAGTGCCTAGCAAACAATCGACGAAGCTAATCATGCACAGTAAAGGATTGAAAGCAATTTCGTTTTTGGACAAATATCCGCAGATTCCCACCCAATGTTGATCGACTGCAGGGCAATTCTCTTCCTAACATTGAATCTATTTTTCCCGCCATATGCGAGTATTTCGCGGAGGCTTCAATATGTATACTCCCATTCTGGGATACCGTCAAGTTCAGTCTAGGCAAATAATATGATGAGATCGAATGGTGCTGTCCATTTGGATATGCAGATAAAAATTAGACTTAAATACGGAAAAACTAAAAGAATTTAAAACTGCCAGCAGATTCGTTTGTAACAGAATCAAAGCATGTAACAACATTTTGAATTTCCCTCTGTACAGCTGCAGGCAAAAATTTTGCTATTTTTTTAGGAGCTTCAATGATGAATGAGACTGCCATTGCCTAAATACTCGTATTGTCGCTTTCTATTGTTTATATACAGGGTGGGCCATAATGTATGAGCCTGTCAGAAAGTGCCATAGATTTTACAAATGGTGTCGAATGTCAATTCGGTTTTGAGATTTGTGAAGCAATTAGAATTAGAATTTGTGTGAATAAGCAATACTCCTGAAAAACGCGAAATAATCGTCACGATGTTTTTGATGAACAATTCGTCAATGATTTTGACGCATTGACGAGGTCCATATTCACCTACATACTATGTATGTGAATACGTGTATATACATTATGTATGCTCTACACAAAGTCATTTCCAGGAAAACGTTTTACAAATTCCTTAAATCTATTTTTTTTTTAATTTTGTCAATAATCAGCTTATTTGTTTTAGAGGGAAATCTAAAACATTAAATCTCTGAGCAGATAAAAAACCTTTAATGAACTTTGAGTTGTGTTGCGGATCGTTGTCCTGTGGAGAGCTCCACATATTGGAGCATGCTTGCGTCTTATAGTACTAGGACCTACATGTTTGGCCTGATAAACGATAAAAGTAAAACTTTCATGCATGAGAGTAATTTTTGTATTTTGCCGATTAATGTTAACACAATAGGTTAATAAGGCTTATTAACTGCTCTGCTCTGCTCTGCTCTGTATTCAAATTGTCTTCTACTTTTCGCTTATGAACTGTACTTGGATCAATCGATAATTTGAGGTCCCGAACAACTAAAGCTGAGTATCATAAAGGCCCTCAGCGGATTAAATTGATGATGATGTCGAAGTACTAGCTTTGGGATTCCATCGATTCCCGCTAATTTCTTACTTACTCATGTGAATAGTGTACGTATAAATCAAAACAAATGAGGAAAAAATTAAAACCATGCATAAGTTATGCACAGCTGCAAAATCAACAGATCACACGAGCCTAAAGAACGGTTTTCCTGCTTCGAGCCAAGAATGTACTGTCAGTAATAGATTTATGTTAACATTTTTATAATTGTATACCTTTTTGTTTTTAGGTTTTAGAATATACAAACAAATATTTCAAGAATTCATTAAACTTTTAAAAGTAGGTAAAGAAAAATAAATGACATTCGCTACTTTAAGATATAAAAATATAAGAAAATAGAATTGAATGCTACTGCAAAAGTCATATTCAATTAAAATTTACAGTATTTTGGGTGAGGTGACCATAGCAATATAGCAGTAACAGTAGTAAATACAAATTCAGTAGAAAATTGTAAAAGATACAATTAATCAAAAAGAAACAAAAATTAAGATTAAGTTTTTAGCTGAAGGTCAGTTAGCTAGTGCTGATATATAATACATAACATAAAATAAATTTAAATTTAAACCAATATGTCAGAAATAAGAATTTCTTATCTGTTGTAGTTAAATTGGAAGAGCCAATGTTTTAAATGTTTGGTGAAAATTCCTGGTATTGACATTGTTCTAGTCGACTGATGCAGTTTATTAAAGAAACGGGAAATTAAAACTGACAAAGAATTTCGACATGCAGTAGTACGAAAGCTGGATACAGATAAGATATTTGAGGAGTTTTCACGTAAATTGTAGTTTGAAATTAAATGAACTTTCATTCAGACTTCATGAAGAACGTTTTCAATATCTTAAAACAATAAAACAATACAAGTGACGAACTGGGAAAATGTTTAGGTCGTGGAACAGAGAATAACTAGGATAACAGATTTACTTCAAATTATAGACTAAAAACGGTATGGGTCCTACAACAGAGCCCTATGGTACACCCAGATTAAGGAATTTAGTTTCACTCCTTCTCTCATCTAACATAACACTTTGCGAACTTTTTCGAAGATAAGAGCGTAATCGATTGAGCATAAAACAACGAAACCGTGCTTTTTCCAGTTTTCTTACTAAACACTTGTGGTTGACCATATCAAACTCCTTGGTTATATCAATAAATAGGCCAGCTATACATTTTTTGTCATCAAGGTTAGACATTATTAGAGAACAAAACGGTAAGAGTGCATCTTTTGAAATCCAAATTGAACTGGATTGAAGAACCTTTTTTATTTAAGAAGCTCACTATCCTGCTCTTCATGAGTTTTTTAAATATTTTGCTGAAAGCAGGAAGAAGTGAGATGGGTCTAGAATTACCGACTTCAGTAGGAGAACCCTTTTTAAGCAATTGGATAACTTTTGTACACCCTCTGTACATACGAGTATGTATCTATTCGTAATTGACATGGTAGTGGAATTAACGTTGCAGGCAGTTGACGTAGCGACTAACCACATTTATAGCTATGTTCTTTATTAATTATATCACTTACTGCACGTGTTTTTAAATTTAAATGATTTATGAAAATCGAGATTTTATCCGATTTCCTATCACAAACCTTCTAAATGGTGTAATGATATTAACTTGAATAAATAAGTGTTCTTGCAACGAACATCAGGAAAAAGTCTTGGTCGAACCCGTGTATAGTTGAGCTGTTTCGGCAGCAGTTACAGTTGTCTTCATCGATGAGGGAATTTTTTCCTTAAACGGATATATACATCATCAATACAATCATATTCTTCCCGATGGTCTGGAAATTCACTCTGTTTTTTCTTTGCTTTCGTTTACAAGATTCCTCCATTTGACTCTATTTCTTGCCATTATCTTGCCCGAGTAGTATTTCGACGTAGACTTATTCCTCCCTATCCTGTTCTTTCTGGTACTTAGCAGGTTAGTTCCCATACAAATTTAGCAGATTCATTTCCTATTTCTTTTAATTTCTCTTACATATTTCAGTCCCATTATTTGGGTTCTTTTAACTTGTCTATCTGTTAGGAACATTGTCTTGTAAATTGCAATTTTTGTGCTTCAAAATTAACTTCAAGATAAGGCAAATTTTCTACGGTCGTCCTTATTTCACTTTGAAAAAGCGAAATATAGTCGAGTCGGAATGTATTCACACACATGGTACTTCAAATACAGTAATCATTGATGTACAGTGCTCCATATTAACTATAGTGCTCTGGCGGGCATATTTTTGACGAAATTAAGACCAATGATTCAATCAGCCGATATAGCACACCAAACGGTAGCGTTTTCTTTATGTAATGGCGGCGTCTCAATAATGGCTTTTGGATATTTTTTTTACCCTAAATGGGCAAATTTACACGTTGACGTAGCCATTTAACCAGAAATAAAACTCATCGTCGTACAAAATTTTGTAGTGAAAAGGAGGTTCAAGAACAGTCTCGTTTTCGGCACAGTTACCGAGCGTACGACGCAGTCGATGTACAGGTGGCTTCAATTCTTGCACGAGTTGCAGTAAGACTTGAAAGCCAGTAAGTCAAAATCTTTCCACAAAATCTATCAGAAAGTGAATGGACATGATCCACAGCAGTAACAGCTTCTTCAGTGTGCCTACTCTAGAGTGTAATGCGAAAACGATATACATATTTTGCTTGGAATTACTCAGATAGACGATTTGTCTTACAAAATTGAGCAAAAATCCTTCCTTTGAATCATCCAAAAATTCCCTTGAATCATCATTTACTTTTCTTATATTGCTTTTGTCTAATTTTATGTAAGCATTCACTTTAAAAATTAATAACTTACTTAAAAGTATAAAAAGTATACACTCGTAAAGTGGAACTTTTTTTTGTGTAGTATGTCATCTCACTATGACATTGTATTTTGGACACACCGAAAAAAATACAGCCGCCGTAAACGATAGAGCGGCTGAAGAACCAGAGCAACCTAAGCTCGCGTTAGAGACCATGCTGAACAAAAATTTCTTTCAAATTATGTGGGGCATGGATCTGGATGAGATATGTACATATGTATATGTTATATATAGTAATTACCTCTCCGTTTAGGAAGAAAAATCATGAGCTTATCGTCTCATACTCGGCGCCTCAAAGTTGAGCTGTATAGCCCTGATATTTTCCTAAACCATTGGTAAAGTGAATGTCAACTCTGATGTTTTACCACATATAATGAGCACGGAATTGTGTATACAACAGCCCAGGGGTCGACAGATGATGTATTGTAGATATCTTTAGTATAGCCCAACAGATGAACGGACTTATTAAAGATACGGCCTTCCGCGTTAAAATCAGACTAATGTACTAGCTGCTTCAAAACTAATTAAAATTACAAGTGCATTTCTTTGTCGAAACTAGTCCATTTTTGAAATGATGAAATGATAAGAATGTAGTGGGTCAAAAACACTTTAATTTTTGTGACTCTTTTCATTATTTGAAGTTTAGTTCACTTCAGTTTCGTTTTTAGAGGAGTGTAGTCAAAATTGGTAAGCAACTTTCAAGTGAACAAAACTGTTTAATTGAGTTTTAAAACAATGAACGGGTTTCAGTCCGGGCTATTTTAAAAGTTATTGGATGCAGCCATGTGACCATAGTGAAATTCTTAAAAAAAATTGGTATGGAACGTCAGAAAGGAAAATTGGCACAGGTTTAGCTAAAAAGAACCAAAAAAAGACCGGAATTTAGAACGAATATCGTGCACTAATTGAAGAAAATCGGCAAAGTAAGTGAGATCGGAATTTTCTGTAGAAACGCAGAAAAAAATAGCAATCGTACGCAGAATTCTGAATTTATCCCGATTGGTAGCCAGGAGGCCAAGAAAAAAACCGTCTTTGACATCAAAAATGAAAACCGCAAGTATTTGACAGAGCTTATTAAAATTGAACCGAAAATTATTGGAAAGCTGTTACCTTTACTGACGAATATACAATACGAGTACATATAACCTCATAAAAAGAGAGTGCGTATTAACAAAAAACAAATTTCCCCTAAGTTTTATGATATCGGGCTGCATTTTATTTTGTCGGCCAAGTGGAGTTAGTGTTTTGCAGCAGTTCAATGAATGTAGACACCCACATAAACATCATAAGAGACCATCTGGTGCCTTCCATAGATGCTCTGTTTCTAGTAACAATCGATTTCTAAATCTCAGGAAGACTCTACACCTTGTCATCGAGCTAATAACGTAAGATCATTCCTTGCAAAAATCTGTGGAATATTAGGAAGTAAATGACATCATTTATCCATTATTCTGTATCTTGTGTGCTATTAGGTGAAGGATTCTGTAACAAGTATCGGGTTTAGACTGTCATATCATCGCTAGTCAATTGTGATGTGACCTCAACTAATGAGTGGGTACAGCAGGACATAATCCAAGTTGCGTAATATGCCTTCGAATCATTCTACCGGCTTTGCACAGAATGTCATTTATTTTGAATGATTTTTATCAACTGAGATGATTATTAGTTCCAATTCATGTGAAATGCATGCACTATAGAATTTCAAGCCTGCTAATATATTTATACCCACATAATCGGACTTTGCAATTGCGATTGTTTAATATCATATGATATTACTGAGCCTTTCTCTGTAGCTATATTCGTTGATATGTATTCTTCCACATATTAGCATAGATTTTGGTTTCTTCTCACATTCCTTATTGCTACGTTAAACTGAGTGCATTGAGTTAAATTAAGATTGAGTTTCTGCTCATTCTTATTTTTTTCACTAAGCTAATTCAGGGTTTTTCCAATACACCTTCTGAATTGAATTAAATTTTAATATATTCATCTCTAGTATTCCAGTCCTTACTTATCTAAAATACTTTCCTTGCCGTTAACTTGATCTATCTAATTTTGTAGGTTAGCGAGATTTTTCTTTTTCAATTGCCAATAAATAGAATTCAATCCGGACTCGGTCATCATGAAACCGCAATACGTATCCATGTGGTAATCATGATTCAGTTCCATGCTGAATTCAAATCTATCCCATTTGCCTATATGTACAGATATTTTTCAATTGGGCTTCTACTGAGTGAATGTAAATCACAAATCAAAGGACAGATAAAGTCTTACGGATGGGCGCTTTCAGCAATTTTAAAACAAGCTAGCGTTGGTTGTATGTACAGCCTATTTGATAGTGCTTCTGAATATTATTATTCTTTTCTATTTTGCTGCTAAATCAGCCAATAGAATCGTAACTTTTGTATGAACACTTTAAAAGACGTAATCATTCTCCTAGGACTCGTCATTAATTTTGCCTTACTCAAACTTATTCTGAAGATGATTTGTGAAATATGTTTGAATATGCAGGTAAGCTTTTCATACGAAAATTGGAAATAAATCTAGAAACATAAAGTTGGCTCGTTTTAAATTAAGACACATGAGTAGTTTAAAACCTTTTGTTTTTAGAAAAAAAAATTTATTCTCTACTTATGGGTCGAAAATATACTCGTATATTTATTCGTTTGAGATGTAATTAAAATTTAAAATCCATTTAATGGATCATCCGGTAATCAGAAAAAAAAACTTCTCTGTTAAACATGGCTAAACCTAATGAGCCTTAAAACATGTGTCCTAAATACTTTTTAAAAATCTCACCACTGAAAAGTAATTTGGGTAAGGCGTTTGTAATTTACTCGTACATCCTGAATCGTCCTCTGTCAATAATTACTCCTAATCCATCAAGTTAAAAGTGTCAGATGCACTCGCGGTTTAAATAAAAAAAAATAAAAAAAATAAAACGTCATGTTCAGACACTATTACTCAGTTCCGCTTTCCGCACTTTTAAAGAACAGGATAGTAGAGATGGGTGCAAAAAACGTTCAAAACGTACTAGTGTAAATTCGACTTGCATGTAAAACAACCACCACTTCGATTCAACCCTTGTATGGATTAGCTGCGTGTATGCAAAAAGGCTTTCACAACCTATCTATGCAAATCCAAAGGGTGAGGCTGACTACGAGTATAAGAATATTGTATTTGGTATGCCGAAAAGAACCATCCGTCAAATTGGAGGCATCTCGATTTTTTGGAACACAAAATAACAACTGATGAAGCAGGGCGGGCCAATGGCTAGGCTTGCCGTGTCAATTAGCTATGATTGATGAATTATTGTCTCGTCGTCAGATCGCTATCTGAGTCTGTCTGGTATGCTATATGTCAACAACTCAAAGGATAACATCTTGCTTGGAGTGCGTATAAAATGGAATTCTATCTATAATATTTTCTGCAAAAAAAGAATACATAACATACATGTGTAGATATGCAAATGACTGGAAATTTGGTTTGGTAACAGTGATCTCTTTCACTGCGATATTTTTTTTTTTTAATTTATATTCGAGCTTGGATTGTAATAAAATATTACGAATATCAGCGGGTGTGACAAAACACGATCTATAATACTAAGAACTTGGCACATTTGCGGAATTCTCCTCAATTAGAAACCGATAGGTCGCGAGCTTCAGGCTGAACAAATTATTTGGTTTTGCCATGCTTAACGAAGGTCTTTAGAAAAACGGATGGCGTAAAGCAATAGGGGCTCAATTTCCAGCTAAATTTCGAAGAAGGGTCAAAAAAAATTAAAATTATGAAAATGCAAAATTCTAAGACCCTCTGATACAGAACATGAGTAGAGCGGCCTGTAGAATGGTTCCTATACTATTAACTACATTAAAAGAGCGTAGCAATAATATTAGATTAATATTGTACTAGGAGTCCCGAAAATCCAAAGTTTTTCTTCAGGTACGCACGCCGAATTGGTTTAGGCGCGCGTCACCTGACTATACGTTCTTCTTTAGTCTGGCGTTAATCTGGTGTTCACATGGCCTATACACATATCTCAGTTATAGTAGTCATTGTATTCGGAAGTCGCTGTAGAGTTATTTTCAAACTAGACCGAAGAACTTTGCTCTCCTTGAGTGGCTTCATCTATTTCTGACAAGGCACATGTTACTATGCCATAGGGTCCTCTCTACCAATCCTCCGATGGTTCTTGAATGACCAGAAGTGATGAATCTCTCAATTTATTTTTTATTTATTTATTTAAAAGGTAGCTTTATTTCATATTTTCATTAACAAATCTTTAATTTTACAAATTCATTGGGGTCATTCCATGAAGGATCGACCGACGTTCTAAACGACATCCCTCCGATTTGGCTGAAAAATGGTAGAAATACTCATTGGAAAAAAAGTTTTGCAGAATTCGATATAGTTTGCATGTAACGGAACTTCAAAAATTGGCAAAAAATTAAAATTTATGCTTTCTTTTATAATTAAAAAAATCCTAACTTTGGCTCTGCTCATCAGAATTTGATAAAATATAAAAATAAAAAATCATTTATTTATTATCTTTTAAGAGTATATACATATAACAATTGTTTAAAAAATAAAAATATGAAATAGTAGGTACAATCTATTGTTCAAGTGACAAGAGTTAAATGTAGCAGTCTACATACAAACATATAATATTGATATTGATGGGGAGATTCAAAATGAAAGCAAAAGATATTAGATACAGTATTTTAAAGACCAAAATATAAAGAAATAATTAGACATTCAAGTAACAAAATTCACTAATAAAAAAAACTATTTATAGCTGAGTAGTCAAAGGACAGTATCCATTTTTTAATACCATTAAGAAATATATACATTTTTCACTCTTTCACATCTCATGTTATCTGGAAGTAGGTTAAACAGACGGGGTGCGGTGGCAAAGTAAAATCGTCCAAAATGAACTTTACGAATTATAGGAACGGTTATGAAATTTCTAGCATTTCCTCGCAGACCATAGTTATCGATATTTCTCACTGCGTAAAAACCCGCATTCTGAAAAAATAGTTTTAGTACTTTATAGCAGTAAAGATGCCTTAAAGGAAGAGCTTCAAGGTTTCTTAACAAATTCAAACTTTGACTTCGGCGATTTACTCTATATAAGATTCGAATTGCGTGTTTTTGTTTTATTAATAAAGGTTCAGTTTTATTAAAAAAAAGCTCCACCCCACGACGAAATACCATATTCCAATTTAGATTTTAATAGACCGTTATATACAACTTTTAAGGTTGATTGTGGACAATAAAGGCTAAGGTGATACAGTTGTCTTACAACTCTATTAAGATATTGTTTGAGATAATGTGCATGATTGCTCCAACTAATCTTGTTATCTAAGATAATACCTAGATATTTAAAACTATCGACGCATTCAACCTTAAAACAATTATTGCAACAAGGCGTTAAATTGTTAAAGGAAAAAGTATTATCGTCGCGATTAAATAGGGGAAAGGTTCTGCAGCTCGAAGAGTGGTAAAATAACGGCAAATCATCACAAATTTTACTGTTAATACTGAATATCATAAATTTGGTTTTTTCGCTGATTTTGAGCTTGTGTATTGAAAACCATTTTCTCAGTAAATCAAGGTCATGGTTTACATCCGAGCAAATATTTAGCAAACTTTTACTTGAATATGAGAGCGCAGTTGAATAAACACAGAATTTACATATATTAAAAACAGAATAGGACCTAAACACCGAATAACACCGAACACCAATCTCGATATTTTTCGGAGAGCTGTAAATTTTATGTAAATATGAAACAAACCAATCATATATATAACCTCTAATACCGATATGGAACAGCTTATCTAATATTATTGAGTGATCCAACATATCAAAAGCTTTAGTGATATCTATAAACAAAGAAGCTGGGATCTCTGATGAATTAATGCTGTGATATAATTCCCCAGTTAGTTTTAGCAGTGCAGTTTCAGTGGACCTTCCACTTTTAAAACCGAATTGACAATCACTGAAAAACTGTGTTCTTTCTAGAAACACTGGATACCCATTTTGCCGGTAACTTCCAATCTACGGCCAGTAATAAGTCGGGTTGTTGCTTCTACGACCAAAATTTACTGTTTGATAACAAGAGCCAAGCTGCTCTGGGCGCTGCATAGCTTCAAACCACACAAGTCTGCTAGGCTGGATGGTCCTGAGAGCTAGAAGGGTCCTCAGATATTATCCTGCAAATGTTAATGAATATCATAAGGAGTTGCGTAGAAATGATCCACATTCTCTTGTCATGGAGAGAAGTTAATGTAGCTTTCATTCCTAAAGCCGACAAATGTTCTCATGTTTTCCAAAGGGACCACAGACCTATAAGGCTATCAATCTTTTTTCTGAAAACTCTACAACGACTGATTGATATCCATATGCGATCTAGAATTCATCCACGATTTTTATCTACGGACAAGGAAAGTCGATCGAAACGGCTCTACATTAATTGACTAGCCACATCGAACAATCCCTACATTATAGAGAGTACATAGTTGTCGCGTTTGTGGACATAGAAAGTGCCTTTAACAACGTCAACACATCCGCAATCACAACTGCACTGTCAACTCTGTAGGGAGACGACTCACTTGGAGAGTTGATTGGTCTTATGCTAAATACCAGGATTATGAACTGCAAACTAGGTGGAGTTTCTGCTAAAAAATATGTTAGTAGAGGTACTCCGCAAGGCGGTGTCCTTTCGCCCCTTCTCTGCAACTTAGCGGTGAATGAACTGCTGATATATATGGAAGCAGGTGGTAGCAGGTTGGTACAGGAAAGCGTCTCAATACCATTAAAGAACTTTTATAGCAAAATCTCAATAGATTAACTGGTTAGACGGATCTCTGTGGATTGGGGGTAAACTTCCTTAAAATTGATCTTGTTCTCTTTTCTAGGAAATATAAAATTCCAACCATAGACCCTCTCTCAATCAATGGTATCAGTTTAGTCTTTTCCGATACAGCGAAATATCTGGGTCTTACTAGGTAGTGTGAAAAGTAACCTCCTTGGGAATGAAAACATTTTTTTTTAAATGTTTTTTTTATTTTATTCAATATAGTCCCCTTTTAGCTTGATACACTTAATCCAGAGATTTTCCAACTTTTTGGTCCCGTCCGAAAAGTAATTTTCCGAACGGTCTGCAAAATACTCCTCCGTGGCGTCGGTGAGCTCCTCGCGTGAGCTAAATTTTTTTTGAGGTTTGGGAAGAGATAATAATCCGAGAGAGCTAAATCGGGCGAAAACGGTGGAGGCGACAGCAATTGGAGCCGTAAGTCATTGATTTTAGCCGTGGTTGTGATGCTCTTGTGCGCCGGCGCATTGTCCTGCAAAAACAAATTTTTTTTTCGCTTCATGTGAGGCCGTTTTGCAGCGATTTCAGCCTTCAATCGCTCCAATAATGCACAGTAATACTCGCTGTTGATGGTTTTTCCTTTTTCGAGGTAGTCTACGAAGAGTATGACAATCCCAGAAAACCGAAGCGATAACCTTTCCGACGAAGTGCTCTCGCGTTCGTGTTTTTGGTCAGGAGTGATCATGCGCGGCACCCAACGGCAGGATAACTTTTTCATATGCAGAATATTGCCCAAAATATGGCGTGTGTGCTCAGTACTAATCTTTGTGGTATCTGCTGCCGGTCAGCTAACACCATTTCATGTATTTTTTTTGACATTGTCCTCTGTAACCGCATCGGAGGGCCTGCCGCTGCGGACTTGATCGGTAGTGTCGTTGCGGCCACCACGAAACACTCGAAACCAATATTTGACGGTGTAATCTGACGGAGCATTAGCCCCATAATATTCATCCAACTTTTCTTTTGTTTCCTTCGCCGTTTTGATTCTCAAAAAAATATGTTTTTGTCCATACTCAACATGATGCCAAAGACGTCAACAACAATCAGCTGTCAAAACAAAACTAAAGACAGTATCGTACTGAAATTTGGCATGTCTGAATAAATATGAACGGACTTCAAGGCACCATAACCTCTTTTGCAGCGCATTCTGGCGGTCAAGGAGGTTACTTTTCACCCCATCTAGTATTTTTGACAGGAAAATAAACTGAAAATCGAATATTCAAAAAAGGGTAAAGAAAGCTACGGTACCTTTATTCTTTTGTAAAAAAAAGTCATTGATAACAAACGGGACCGTATACCTCGCATGAATCACTGGATACACATCTCGGCTATAAGACCGATACACCCCTACGTTGTCTGGTAATGCTTGTCTGGTGGACGGCCTAAGTCAACTGCAGAAAACTAAGCAAAGTACAAAAGACAACGTGTCCTTACGCATTACTCCCTCCGCGGCACTGGATATTCGGTTTCACTTGACACTTCTTGATATTTTCAGCAGACAAGTGCCTGCTTACATAGCTATTCACCTCAAAGCGACTAGACAGTGGAGAAATAAACTATTTTGCACGCTAATATTCTTAATACATTAGGAATCCTTCCATATAACATCAACTACATTATGCCAAAACATTGGTTTGACAAAAATTTTCATATAAGCATCCCCTTTAGATCCTTTTGTTTCAACGTGTCTAGTGACCAAACAAGTTCGACCAAAACTGGATCTAAATCGCTCTAATAGATTGATCTTTCTAAATAGGGAGCATCTAAGATCTACCACAGGCGTCATCACTGGACAATGTCTTATAGGCAAACATGCAAAAATAATTGGCGCTTTTACAGTTCGTAATTCGTCAGAAGCAGCATGGACTAGGAGAAGGAGGAGACTATGCTCAATCTATTCTTCACATGCCCACTTCTCCCCCAAAGAAGAAAGACTTAAACAATGTAAATAATGTAGATGTTAAAAGTCTTCTAACGTGCTACGTCAGAAGCTGAAATTGGTTCCAAGAGTAGGAGGATCGCAGATCCACGTGGCATCAGAATGGGTCAATAGGCCTAAATGGGTTGGTTTTTTTTTTCTTTTTTTTTCAACGGCCACTATTGCTATCTAACCCATGCCACTGAGTCCGACTTTTTGGATGGCTTTTACGTCTGTTCTGCAGAAGTCGAAAGCTTCCATTAGCTGCCTAGTCTACACACAGTCTGTAAAGGGACCTAATATCCAGTGAAGATCCCACGTTCATTGATCTTATTTTCTTTAGATGGATCATCAACAGTAACTCCGTCCTCATCCGAGACTTTCGGTTGCTTCAGAACAGCATGTTCCGAAATCTTGAGAGCACGAACGAAGTACGAAGGACAACGACGTTTGGATTTTCATAAGGAGTGTTCGGATATTCAAACGCCAATGTGCAGTTTTTATTGGAGGCCCTTAACTGATAAAGGTGGTATGGCCCGGACAAAAGTTGAGTGTAAATTGGACATTTACTGCTACAGTGAACAAAATCAGTGTTTATTTGGGTTCGAATTTTTGTAAGCGGTAAACCTAGGCACCTAGCGGTGAACCCAGTTAATAATACGCGTGAAGGTTAAATTCGGTGAGATCTGACTGATACGCGCTCGACAAAAACTCTGGAGTGATGTCCTTAATTAGATGTTGAAATCGTTCTGGGTTTCAGATAACTAGGAAAGGGGGGCAAATATGAAAGTACGGTCGGAAAGCATAGCTCGCCTAGAAGAAGACTTGAGTTAACATAGAGAAACATGACAACGATTAAAAACCAAACCGTTAATCAAATTCATCATTATGTGATCGAAATAAAGCACTCCTCCAGTATTGTACATTGGCAAACATTAGCCACTACCTAGTTCCGGGAAGGTGGCACTTCATAGAAGGAATGTGTACAAAAAAAGTAAGAAATCGGCTTCTTCTGTAGAGAAAGAAAGAAATAGAGAGGTGTTATTGTGGAACAAGTTTAATCAAAAGCTAAAATCAAGACAACAGAGACCAGTAAAGTTGAGCAAGGAAATTCACTGGTAGAGTTACAGTCGGTGCTGTAGATTAGGGAAAACTATTTCTGCAGACTTTTAAACCGCGTGAATGACACATATTTCGCTCTCACGCTGAAAGAACCATTCAACATTCGCGAATACTAAAGAAGTAAAAATAGTTATGCATACACTTGCGAGTAAGTATAACAAGGCTGCATGTTCGAGTGGTCTAGACATATTATGTATTTAAGGCATCCGGGAATGACTTGGCGTAGAGCAAATATCAAATCGTTTCCAACATTTGGTCGGAAGAAAATATAGCTAATAAATGGAGGCTCGGCATCGTTTGCCAGGTCAATAAAAAAGGAGACCGTATAAATTACGACAAATATAGAGGCAGTAGCCTCTTCAATATCGGATGCCTGAAACGAGCCATCTGAATGGAACCAATCAGTGCGACCGACCACTAATTGACAATTGGCATCTCATTGCGACTTTTATATCAAAAAGTGAGAAGCTGATACACTGTAATGTCACATCTTTAACAGCATCCTTATGAAGATTGTACGAAAGCTCGCCAGCACTAGAAGTATAATTTTCCAAAAGTTCTTCTAAATACTTTCCTACGCTGATGACATTATTATCACCGGCAGAATGCAAGGTGCGGGGACAGGTTTGTTAGTATTGAAGCGTTGAGATCAATTATATGCTATCAATAGGAAGGAGCGATCCAAGAGTCGGACAGAATGTCACAATCAACAATTAAGTATTAAGCCATTGTCAAGAAAAACTTAGGGCTCTATATAAGAACATCATCATTTCATTCTCGCTTTCGTACAGAAGCATAAACGTTAGCGGAAGTAGGTGAATGCTTTGCATTCAGTGAACAGCGAACACTACGAGTTGTACAGCGATATTGACCTGTCAAGAAAAGTATATAGCAGTCCCGTGAAATTACTAGGACAAGTAGGGCGAAAGGACAACTGCGCTCCAGCCCAAGAGTTTTCTTTTCCTAAACGGAGGGGCAAGACGTCGTGGTTTAGCCACAAAATTCACGTTCTCACAGTTTCGGGCTTTTACCAGCTAAGTTTTGAGATATGACAATACCGGTGTAGAAAGATCAAATTCGACATCAGCATTGTAAAGTTTGACATTTTTAATGGTACACGTGCTCTTCCCTAGCTATTATAGTTTTCCTTGTAATGCTTTCTATGTCTCATTGTATTCTTCATTGCACTCCCTTAGACAATGTAGTCAACTGTAGCTCTCTCAAAGATCATCAGGAACTAGATACACTATTTGTTAGCGTTTGAAGAGGCCAGTGGCTCCTTTTCTTTGGACATTCAGGCAGTGAATGAAGTTTTGGCCTCAAAAACTGATTTTCACATCTAAATGCGTTTACCTCAAGTAATTCGAAGGCCGGCACGCGGTCGATTTGATTGATGGTATGATCATCTAGAGTATACAATATACTCGTACGTTTTTTCTAAGCATTAAAGTCGTCGAATACAAATTGTCTGTCAAACTCCGATGTCAGGATTCTTCCTAAAGATAATAAAAGTCCTCCTTAGAATTCGTGTCCGCGCTATGGAAAACAGATAATCAAGGTAATCTCAATCTGGAGCACGTACATCTATCAGTTACATACATATATACATACATCGTTTGGTAATTTTTGAATAATTCATTGAGTATATAGTGCTGTAAACATAAAATTAAACGTCTCCCGTATCTTAAAACTTCAAGATTTTCTTCATAATTTGCATTAAGTCTGTTAAGGTCAGACCCTTGCTGTTAATAAGTTTAAATTGATAGGCCGAATTATATACCCACCTTTATCTCTATGTCACTAAACGCATTAAAGATCGGTCAGAACTGTTCGTAATAGCAATTGGATATCCGTCGGCCATGTGACTTTAAGCTATGCACGCGAACTAAGATACTAAGAGAATATTCAATCCTATAGTCTTATAAAGGATTGGATTGACAATATAATTTAAAATGCAGAACCGATAATTACCCTGCGGTTTCTCTAAATTCCTTCTCCTAAATTTGTTTGAATTTACCCCCTGCCTAGTAAATACTGCATTTCGAGTGGAAAAACTAGTTTTAGAAAGATTGATGTTGATCATCTTTCTCACGTCAATTAAAAATGTCCGTATTCAGATATCCATTTGGAAGATGTTAACCAATTTTCATTGCCTTCAATACCTATAAAACCAAAACCATAAATCAAGGACTAAATACTCTTGTTTTCCCGATTAGGTGTGCGGATATCCAGGTAGACTTGTTCTGATCTCTTAAAAGGACGACACAAGTACGCATGTTTGCATTACAATATTGAGTCAAGAAAAGGTTTGGTTTGGCAATTAAAACAATACACAAGCCATTAGAATCATGGCGACAGAGTTTCCTTCATTCATAACTCTCTTCGAGATATGGTACGGTGTGGCGCCTTCGCATACAAATTCCAATATAAATCTGTTAACGAGTCGGTACGCGCCGAACATGGATACAGATCCTTACATTTTTTTCTATCTCTCTATCTACGAGTATTTGCGACGACAGAGTATCACTTTAACATTAGAGAGTTTTCGAATAGCTCGTTCGACCTTAAGGATAACAGTTCGGTTCAGGGTTCACGGTGTGCAGGGTCCTTCTTATGTCGTCGCTGTAGAGATAAGATAAGGTCTTCTGGACGAGTTGACGAGTCGAACCCGTCAGGGAACATGACATATTAAAAGGAATTTATGTTCAGTTTGGCTGTCTGACGATATGGATATTCAGGTATCTTGTAAGACTCTCACAGAACTGGACACTTGTTGCGAGTAACCGCAATGAAAGAAAATATTAATATACCTCCAGGTAAGTACATACATAGACCTCTATACATATGTATATGTTTCTATTGTGGTTATCCGTGAACCAAGTGAAACTTTTAATTAGTCTCTGTTAAAATTCCAATTGCTCCGTTAGATGCCATCAATTCTCACTGATGATGTAGGCCTTAATTAATTAATCCGATGAATGGGATTCGGCGGCGTCTTCATCCTATGAAAATCTGATCAGAAAGATGTAACCGATGCAAAAAAAAAGGGACCTGGATAAGCGTCAGTTCCATCTTTATCGTCATCGTCGTTGCTGTTTTTGTCCCATGAAAGAGCTCCAGATAGCGTCACGCCAGACGATGATGTCGATATTTATGGCGGTTAGTACCTTCGGATATATCTATTTACAATACATATGTACATACTCATACGATTATACATATATGTAGCTGCCTTTCTCTTCCTGACTTTGGAGACAAATCGATCAAACGTCGATGCCGACTCAATTAATACCGCACGTCATCGATACCAAGCGATCTGCGACGATAAAGATTTATACCGCGAAAGATGCACAGGAAGACTTTTATTCATTTTGCCGAGAATGAGTGCGTTCGCAGATCCATTTTATAGGTGTCACATTCGACAGGAGATACGACCATAAATATTGTGCATTTCGTACGCTCCCTATAAATAGAACGCAACGGCAATGGCAACGCCATTGTACGTATGAAATGAGCGCTGGGCTTGGCAATGTCATATATTCGATCGGTGATCCTCACAGTCTTATCGCCTGGCATTCGTTATCCAGCTCCTTTTTGTCTTGTCTTATTTTACGAGTATACATATATTTTTTTTATTCGACTAAAAAATTTTGAATTTTCAGTTTTTAAATTTCTGCCTGAAATTGATTCTGCTATTGGTGGTGGTTTGGTCATGGGTGCTGCGAAGCGTAAGATGCCTTTCAAAATGGATCTGCCACGAGAAACTTCATAAGGTAAGAAATTATTCGTCCAAAAGTCCAATGCATGGTTATTTTTATTTATTTATTTTGTAGGTTCTGTAGGTCGTGTTTTATTTTTTCTTCTTTTTCTACTCCATTTGGAGAATTTTATCAGAGATTTAGGTGAAGATAGCGAGGTTGTCTTAATGGCCAAATCTTGTCGAGAATTAACAAAACGTAAAGCGACACATCCATTAGATGGCTTTTGGGTTTTATTATTGTTTTCGGCGTAGTGCGCAGTCACAAGCCCTGGATTCTGTACGGTTCGGTGCTTTCTTTCTGTTGGTGTCTGTTGGTATCTGGTTGACATGAGCAAGGATTTGTTGTTCAGCATTTGAGTCATGATAATGGGCCACAGGAAATTGTTGTAGCTGTTAAATTAAGTGTTGTCGCATTAATGATTCAAAGGTAACAGGTAATCTACATATGTCGTCAAATTCAAATACTGTTTCATTGCATTTGAAATTTGTTTAGCCTATGAGCTTGGTTCTCGAAAATGTTGAGATCTAAAAAAACGGAGAGACATTAAGTGTTTATAGTCTTAACAAGGTGATTTCGAATCGAGAGTACAAATTGTCGGTTAAACATCGGAGATCAAAAGCAGTTGACAAAAAACATTAAAATTTTTTGTCCGAAAAATGGAAAACGATCAGAAATTATTTATTCCTAGTGCACAATAAAGTTCGATGTGAAGCAGATGTGCATTAAAAACCTCTTTGTTACAGAGATACCTATATTTATATTGTGAATTTAAATCAATAGAACACAAGAACAATTTTTCTTTTTGGAAATTTAAATTAGTTCATAGATTTTTCATCTAAATTCACTATCTTATTTTATTAGGTTGTCGTGATCATAAAAATGTTCAGATTCAATTGCAAATGCAGGCTCCTCTTTTGCAGATCGAATAAGTTTCACTAAATTTATCCAGGTTAAGTTAATACAATCTATGTGATGTATATACCTACATATATCGGAATATTTAGTGAAACAAAAAATATGCAAAAATATTTGATAATACATTTTGTTTGATTTGTTTTACCTTCTGCATTATAGTTTAATATTTTTAAGTATGTTCTGAAGGTTCGAATCAAAAAACTCATCACTCGAATTTTTTTTTGAATTTGTTATCGCAACAGTTCCGTAATAATAAGTTTACAAAACGTCAATCTGTAGAGAGAAGATTATCCGTAATGAAAGCAGAAGCGAGGAGATGGTTTGTTTTTTCAGAAATTAAGTTTTCGATATGATTAGCATCAAGCCAGCTCTCAACTTTGACAGACGTATTCAGTTTATTACGGCAAATCATCATGCAAAGACTATCGAATCCGCTTGTACTCTGGACACCAAAGGGAATATATTTACGCTAGTGGCTTCAACATCGTCTTTTTTATTATAAAATGAGGCCGAAGTTCAAGTTTCTGTTAAAAGAGATCGTTATTGACCCTGACCAAAAAAAATATCTTTCAAAATATGGGTGACATTGATCGGCACAGGTGTTGGTTTCAAAAGGATTGCGTTACGTGCATACAACAACTTAGATCAACGATTAATTGAGTCGTTGATAGACCTCCGTAGAGATCAGGCATATTTCGTGTTCGGCTTTACAAGTGTGAAAAAAAAACAAGAAAAAAAGTATATTTTTAATTAATAATTTGTCAAGTGATCAGTGGCCTAAGTGGCAAAAACCCGGACGACAAATCTCGGGGTTGTGGGTTCGCTTCTCAGCCTCCGCGAACGTTTTTTTTTCTTTTCTTTCTATTTAAAAAGACAATTAGTAATAAGAAAGTGTAAATTAAAGTGTTTAATACAAAACTAAATCACGTGATCGATGGTGGAGAGCGTTCCGCTCTTCACATAACGGGAGTTGCAAAAGGCAACAATAAGGTTGACGGTGCCGTGGCGAAAGCCATCAGAAGGAGCAGGTTGAAGACCACTCCGAATTTATCAAAACTAAAAATAAGTGCTGCTTTAGCAGCTGAAACAGAAAAAAACAAACGTTGATGTTCATCTCTGATGAAGTCTAGTATGAGGGGGGCAACACCACCTTTGCCTCTCTAGCGTCATCTGAGTCGGAAGATAAGGATGAAATGTTTAAAGATATTAGCTGCAGCATAGAAAAGCTGAAAGAAAAAAATGCTTGCTGTTAAGCATAAACAAACTGCACGCAGGCAGAGGGAGTAATTAGAGGTAGAAAGCTCCCAACAAAAAAAGCAACACGAGCGGAAACAACAACTGCAGCAACAACAAAACCAGGAGCAGCAGAAACAACAACTGCAACAAACAAAACAGCAGCAGCAGAAACAACAGGAAGGAGAAGGTGCCTCCTATCAACACCTATAAATTGGAGGTAAATGAAACCAAGGACCTGTGTAAGTTGGTCATTGGTAATAATTTTAATATTAAGCGATTGGGGAACGATCACCATTTCATTCATTCACTGTGGAGGGCTACGCGAAAGTGAAAGAGCTCCTAAAGGAAACGACGACGGAGCACTACTCATTCACACCAAAGTGTGAAAAGCGGCAATCGATGCTGCTGAAGGGGTTGGAACCGTTTTCTGATCCTGAGGAGATTCTGGCACTGCTCAAAGAGAAGGAGTGCGAAGGACTCAAGTTTGTGGGGGTAGAGCCATTTACCACAGCCAGAGCCAGGCGGGAGAAACGGAGTCTGCCTTTCTTCCTGGTGCAGCTCAGTCCTGAAAGGCGTCTGGATAGACTAAGGAGTATCAATCTAGTGGTCCTAGACCAGGTGGTTTACTGGAAAAAATTAAAAAGGAGCGAAGGCGTTGCCAGAGGTTCGGGCACGTCGAGTCGAACTGCCAAATGCAGCCTCGATGCGTGAAGTGCGCTAAGAATCACAGTTCCGAGGAGTGTGCTCTGGGTGTTGACGGAGCATCCGATAGGTCGCAGCTCTCGTGCGTGTTATGTGGAAACGTGGGACACACGGAAACCTAAAGGGGTTATCCTAAGTTCGCTGACATTAAGAAAGCAAAACTGGCTCGGCAGCAGAAGGTGGAGGTCAAAAGTCTCCGAGAACAACGGAAGCTGCACCTAACATTCTGGCCATCTTGCTCGCAATCCAAGGGCAGATGGCTCAGCTGCAGCAGCAAGTACAAGAACAGGCCAAGAGGGTGGACCAGATCTACGCGCTGCTGCCGGGCCTATAGCAACACATGCCATAATGGGTACGCACATGGTGGAGCAAACTTTGAAGGTCATTGCGGTGAATGTTAATTCACTGATTAGGATCGAACGAAGAGCCGCGATGTTTAAATTGTTACAAGACCAAACTCCTGATGTGCTTTTCGCTAGCGAAACAAAGCTAACCGATAAGCACAAACTGGAGTACAATAATTATATTGTTAGAAGAAGAAACCGGCCCAGATCCAAACGTGGAGGCGGTGTCGCGATCTTCATTAAAGAGGGTAGAAAATTTCACAGAGTGTACAAGGGCGTGTTGCGCAGGTTCCGGGTGTTGGAGGCAGTCGTCGTTTACATCCCGCTCCGCAGTGGAAAGCGGCTGTACTTGGCCTCTGTTTATGCACCCGAGGCTTCACAATCCACCCTATTCATTACAGAGCTCGACACGCTTTTTCGACTTCTGAGGCTGGAATCGGGGGAGAATAATTTTATAATCGGCGGGGATTTCAACGCTAGACATAGAGATTGGGGAAATAATTTGCCAAATACTAGAGGGAACCTACTACTCGATTGGTGGGGTCAGCACGATGTCATGTACAGACTCGGTCTTAAAGCGACGGATAACCCGTCGTTTCCCAGAGGCGGGTCTTATTTGGATCTACTGTTGTACGAATTTACAAACATTAAACTGTCTGCGCACATTCGTGTATGACAGCGACCATTGCGGTTTTAGCACCGAAATTACAGTTCCCAACGAAATTGCGGAATTGGAGGAGTTTGTCCGAAGATATTCTTACAACTATAGTAGGACCCGATGGACACGCTTCTCCGCAACCTTGACAAGAGCGCTCTCCTCGAACACGCCCCACCCAGCCACAATTACCTAAAACAAATGGACGAGACAATTAAACAAACTATGGACACTACAATACCGCGGTATCGACGTACAACTAACGAAGACCTGTTCCCCAATCCTACTATTGACGCACTGCACCGACAGAAAAGTAGACTTCTGACAAGACTTAAAAACTTGTACAGACAGTTAACTGACCCACAAGACCCGGAGATTAGGACACTGAAGTCGTCGATTAAAAATATTCAAACGCTAATAAAAGAAAATTACAGAATTTCTGTAAGTTTGTATTGGAACAACAAGGTTCGGGCTGTAAACACCAGCAACCCGAATATGTTTCCGCAAATAAATAAACTATTTCGGAGAAAAAAATCAAAACGACTTTCAGTGTCCTGAAATAGCTCGGAGAACAGACAACGAACGGTTACTGACAATAGCAGGTATTGATCCAAATGAGGCCGCTGATGATGACGACTTTTTTGTGATCGAGGATCCACAGGAGAAGGTTGAGGCCATAGGGGCGACTTTCCATTAAGTGAACAAGGCCACTGATACCACTGGCCCAAATTATGACCTGGACAACCGCGTCTTGGTGCACAACTTCTGCATTCGAAATGAAATAAGGAACTGGCGATCCGAGGTCTCTGGTTTCACCCGGTTCAGCGACGGAAGCGCTCAAGGGGGTTGAGTACCCTTAAGGTGATTGTACACAGCGCGGGCAAAAGAAATTTAGGGAGGATGAAAAGAGAGGTACCGATGTACATTGTTTTTAAATGTTTGCAAGTTATAACGACCAGAAAATACAGAGATTACAATTTTTACAATTTAATTTTATTGAGACATAACAAAATTTCGATCATTTAGGTTTTGTATTCACAAAGTATATAAATGTGGCCGACTTTAGTAAGTATGTCTGGCTATTTGAAACTGAACAAAATGTATCTTTTACATTTACATGAGCAATCAGAATGTACAATTCTACACTTAATTTCGATATTTATTAGTATATGCTTGCTCCCGACATATATTCTCAGTGCTGCTCTTTTTGGCATAACTATACAAAATAAAACATAAAACAACTTAAACTAAAAAAAACAAATACTGGGTTTTACAGTTTCCAATCTCATTCATGATCTATAAAGTTAGTTTACAAACGAAAGAGATTGGATACTGTTCAATATCAGAGACCGGAGTCCATGAAACATTGAGTGGTTGGTTAACCTCTTAAATTACATGGACATGCTTTCTCGTAAAAGGGAACGACTAAACCTCCATTTGCATCAGGTCTTAATAGCTGTAACGATGTGGATTGTAAGAGATTAAACGGCGAAAGATAGTAATGATCGTTCACGCAGCTGTCAATATTGGAGTCTAACAAGGTTCTCACAAGTGGGTTGGGATGCTCTTTTATTCGATACAATTTCTTGAGTAGAAGTTCTGCTTGATAAATCATAAGGGGGGTCATTCTCGTTGTCTCGTAGAGCGTTTGATTAGAGAACCACTTTTTATCCGGTTTTCTAAATTTACCACAGCAAAAGCGTAATATTTTTCTTTCAAAGCACTCCATTTCCTTGGCAACCGTAGGTGAAATTGTAAACCAAGATGCAAAACCGTAGGTCAGAATTGGCCTAATGAGCGTTTTATATATCAATATCTTCGTATTTTGCGAGAGAAAATACAGATATCGGTAGGGCATTCCATAAGCGTAAACCGTGGAAACCGTTCCGAAAGAAATCCCAGAGATCTTATATGGACAGCCTTCAAAAGGGCCCGAGAATGGTACGAAATATGTACATACGATGAAGTTAAAACTGAAGTTAAATACACTATGGGAATAACTAGAATAACCAGTTCGAAGTTAAAGTTGGAATACATTAAGACATTTAAACACTGCCTTTTTTGAAGGCGACCCGCCAGGCTTTTGCCTATTCAATTATATTCTTTAGAGCGCATTGTAGTTTCACGACTTTTTGTTTTAATCGTATTACCCGGATAGCAGTGACATCGCAAACATAGCTAAGACGGGCCCTTCTTCGTCTCAAATATCACGGTTATACAAATGTATGTATGTATATAGGAAATACAGGACATGACAAGTACGGTTCCTTGTTCTACGCTGGTTATGATTGCTTTATATTGTGAGTATTCGTTTCCGTGTCTGAGAAAGGTATGTTGTTGCAAAACCTATTGTAAATTGAGTTTCAAGCCTTCATTTTACACTATATGAAAGTCTTGCAGCACAACAAGAAACACACTTGGGCAAAGCTTTTTCTTCAAGAACTTTCTCAATTACTTCAGTGATTCTATACAGCTGGTTAATTGTTGAATGCTTATTTCTGAACTTAAATTGATGATCAGGGATACACGGCTATATGCCCTGAAATAGATCCACATGGTGAGTTTCTTCAATTATGACTTCCAAAAATTATAGAAAAGAAAATTTACTTAAACATAAGCATCTATGACCTTAAATCAAAGGTAATAGGTAAATCCAGTTAAGTATTTATATTTTTTTTAATATACGAGTAGATATTGCTTGTACAACATAACTGAAATGTACACCACACTTCGTTTGTTCGCTCTTATATGCAAACATGAATAATATTCCAAATGACTTGGCTAACTTCATGGTATAGGGTTTCATCGTTGGTCAAGTTATGTTTTCAGTACTCTGCCCTTTATTGTATTTGAAATCTAAAACTTTTAACTTTTGTTGCCCTCGACTGCTCTCGAAAGAAGGCCATCCGGCTAGGTTTACAAAAATAAATTTAATCGAGAGGAGTCATGTTCTTTCCACTCTAACAAGTCTTAAAGTGATGGCAGCCCGAATTTTTTCTCTTAAATTCGAGTTTATATCTTAAAAATAAACATAGGCCAAATAGTATACATACCTAATTGTTGGTGTATGTGATAAGCAATCAAAAAAATAAAAACAAATTTAGAATTGTAGAACAAAACACTTATAATAGTTTTGTAGTTTTTACTATGCTTTTATATGCTGTTGATGTTAAATTTTTCATATTTCTATTAGCAACAGTTAACATATCTGTCAACTTGCTTATTTATCGTCATAAGCGATACCCACATACAAGTGGATATTAATACACTTAAAATGCTTGAGCACGTGTTAAATTTTTAGGAAAATGGGACAGAGATAGAAAGAAAGATTTTTGGGCTCAGTGGTTATTTCGCTCCATGGGTGGCATCCAACATTCAATGGGGAGACTACGAGTAAATTATTAGTGTATTGGACTTGTTGTTGTATTAGAGGCAACCGTTCGTTTTACGTGAATTAAGTTGCCTGTAAAAAAGAATGTCTTTCGGACGAGGCTGGGATTCGAACACCGAACCTTCCGATTTGGAAGCCAACACACTCCTACTTTCTCTTTCTCTTTAAAACTGAGTTTCAATTTCTCTTGACATGTCAAGTAGTGATTGGGGAATCCTTATTGGATTCCCGCATGGATGTATGGGCATCCCGTAAATATAAGTCTCCATGACAGGTGGTTTACGTTAAAAATCTGACACTATGTCAAGGCAAGAAGTCCCCGTACAGAAGTCTGTAGAGATGAAGAAGGAAACCTTCAGTAGAGTCACGGTCGATGCCGAGACTGTATAACGGTGACGTAGCGCAACATCCACCTGTTGCGTTACCGTTGAATTCGTTAGTATTTACCGCTAAAATCATATTGGAAGCTACCCTTTCAAGTGTATGCTGTCAACATGAAGTGACACACAACATCGACGAATTAGATAAAACATCACAGTCTAAAGCTATAATTTCGAAGTATTGTTGTAAGGGACATTGATTTAATTTTGGTGGGGGTTAACGCCCCCATTTATTATGCTTAATACAAGCTTAAAAACTAAGACTTAAACTAATACTAGGGCTTAAAGCTAAGGATGGTGAAGGAGATCGAATTTGAGGGAAAGTGTGCTGCGATTAAAATCGAAAACGGAAAGGTTGGAGTTTACCTTACGCAGCATATGGGAGATTGGTTCGTTAGAGCCATATGTGGTGCGGTGGATAGATAGATAAAAGAGACGGGTGGAACGTAGATTACGAGGGTTAGTGTTAACGAAAATGGAGTTGCAAAGAGGCATGCAATCGACGGAGCCTGAGAGGAGTCGGTGAATGAACAAAATGTCTGCTGCGTCCCTTCGTTCCTCAAGGGTATTCAGGTTAATGAGTTTGAGACGGTCTCGATAGGGAGGTAAGATTAGAGGATCGTTCCAAGGTAGACCTCGAAGAGCAAATCGAAGAAAACGACGCTGGATCCTCTCAATACGAGATACATGAACTCGTTGAAAGGGACACCACGCTTGGCTAGCGTACTCGAGAAGGGGGCGAACGTAAGTGATGTATAGTGATTTGGTCACGTACGGGTTGCAGAATTCTTTGGACGATCTTTTAACGAAGCCGAGTGATGAGTTTGCTTTAGAAATTATCTCATCAATATGCGAGTGGAAATTAAGCTGCCTGTCGCGTAATAATATATAATATGTAATATACCAAGGTCGCGGATAGATTCAACAAGGGGTATAGGTTGGCCGTCGAGATGGTAAATTCGTTGAGGAGACTTCTTGTACTTACGTGAGAAAGTAATCGATTGACATTTGGAGACATTGAGTTCTAAGCAGTTCTTGATGCACCAGGTGGATAAACTATTTAGATCTATTTGAAGGAGGGTGGAGTCTTGTTGTGAGGAAATGGGTTTAAAAAATTTGGTATCGTCAGCATAGAGAGAAAGTGTTGAGTGTTGAATGAGCCTTTGAAGGTCGTTAATAGTTAGGATGAAGAGGAGTGGACCTAGGTGACTACCTTGAGGAACACCTGAAGTGGCCAAGAAAGGGGCCGATAGGACAGATCTGAAACGAACATTATAAAAACGATTATCCAGGTAAGAAGATATCCATTTAAGCAAAATGGGTTCAAAGCCCAGGACGGACAATTTGAACAGGATTAGTTTATGAGATATCTTGTCAAAAGCTTTACTGAAATCAGTTGTTATAACGTCAACTTCTTTACCATTTTCTAAGAGAACAGAGGACACGAATTCTACGAGGTTAGTGGTAGTTGATCTACCCTTCAGAAACCCTTTTTAATGGGGGGAAATAAAAGATTTGATGCTTAAGGCTTCATGCAAAATACTTTCGAGGAGTTTGGGTATATGGGAAAGTTTAGCTATAGGGCGGTAATTAGTGACTTCGCTCTTTAATCCCTTTTTGTGTATGGGTGTTATGAAAGAGGACTTCCATATCTGTGGAAATTCACCTTGAGAGAGCGATAATCGGAAGAGATTAGCAAGGGGGCGTGAAAGAGTTGAGGAACACTTTTTAAGAAATATGGATGGAAGACCATCTGGGCCGGGTAAGTATTCATCATTAAGTTGTTGTAATTTGTTTTCTATTACTGTATGATCAAAGCTATGAGAAGTAGTGGGGCCAATAGGGAAGTTAAGTAGGTATTTGAAATAAGAGGGATCCGGTACGAAGGAATTATCGGCAAAAGATTGCTTAAAAAAAGTAGCAAAAAAGTTAGCTATGGTATGCGGATCAGTTGATGATATATTTTCGTATAAGAGGGATGGAGGAAAACCGTCGGATTTTGTTTTGTAATTAACGAATTGGTAAAAAGACTTAGGATCATTTATAAGCCTTGATTGCGCACTATCAAGGTATCGCTGATAGAGAAACTTATAGAGGTGGACGAATTGAAGGTATGACCCGAGATAGTTTGAATAGTCAACAAAAGAGTTGGACCGGAGGAAAACTGTTCATAATTTGTTTCTTTTGTTACGTAAAGAGCGAAGTTTACTATTATACCACGGGGGGCTCGTAGAAGAGGTCCTATTATGCGAAAAGGGGACATAGAGAGAAATAGAATTAAGTAATTCTCTGTAGAAAATAGAGAGAGCACTTTTTAGGGGCATATTGGCGAAGAACACTTACTAAGATATGCGTTAATTTTGCGGAAATTTGCTTTATGAAAGTCGTAAGAAGTGGTAGCTGCAGATGGGGTGGGCCGGAAGGAGAGTGGTGGAAAAGAGAAAGAAGAAGTGGTGGGTGAAAGTTATCAATGGTCGATAGTGAAAGGGGACAGAGCGAGACAGAGGAGTTTATGGGGTCAGTGGTGAAAATGAGGTCTAATTGCCTTCCCATATAGTTGGAGACTCCACTAACTTGGCATAAGCTAGAGTCTGTGAGCTCATCCAAGAAGAGACATTCTTTACTCGAAATAGGGTAAGCGATAAAAAAAGATTTATCATCTGATTGAGTCCAGTGCAGCTGAGGTAGATTGAAATCGCCAAATATGATGATATCATCGAGAGGATCAGATAAGTTAATTATTTGATCAATTGCATCGATAGCGAGTTGGTAGCATTCGATTGGTTGGGCCGGTAGGATGTAAAAACACATAATGTACAGGGACCTGCAGGGGAGTGTTATTTTTATTGAAACATAGTCAAGTTTAGAGGAAGTAGAAACAGCGATTGGTGAAGAGTTTATGTCATTTCGGATGGCCAATAGGACACCTCGATACGGAGCATCATCATTTGGACGGGTAAGATCGTCGTCTCGGAAAACATTGAAACTAGGGGGGATAATTCCTGATTCTTTATATCGGGAATTAGATTAGTTTCGGTCAGAGCGTAGACCTCAAATGGGAGAGCGTGAGATTGGCGCAAGACGGCACGGGTCTTAGATCGCAGTCCTCTTACGTTTTGATAGTAAAAGGTAAGAGGAAGGCTATTACGAGAGGGCGTAGGAGTGGATGGTCGAAACACTGGCAATGGTAGCACGTTAGGGACGAAAAAATTTGTCGTTGTCAGCTCTGCTTCGTTGGAGGTGTGAGATCCTTTTTGAGTGCACATAGTTACCGAAAGAAGCAAGGTCGTCTGAGACTTTTTGCGGAGACATATTAAAAATCTCGTGGAACTTGATGTATAAGTTCCTCAAACTTGTAAGGTCAGTAGGGAGACCTTCCTGCTGTATTGAGACCATGACGCTTGTTTTAGTTTTCCCCTCATAACAAACTGAGTCTGATTTGTCATGCAGATATGCTAGAAGGAGACGTATATTCTCGTACGTCTTTTTTCCTCTAAGCTTAGAAAGTGCATAACGACATTCTGTTGAGCCAAAAGTTTGTTGGGTTATTTTAACTGTGGGTGGCAGAAGGGGGTCAAAAATGGGGCAGGTGGACGAAGATTTTGAAGGCGTTGCAGGGGTGATTGAAGGGGCATTAGACACATGTTCAGGTGAGGGATTTATAATATGGGACCTAACGAAATTGGGATATTTAGCTCCGGTTTTAAGGTCAAAATTAGGGAAATAAGTGCTAGTGGGGGCACGTGCAGAGGGGTTAGGTATTTTAGAGGGGTTATTGTGAGCGGTTGGTGCTCATTGTCAATCTCGGCTCGGCTACAAATTCTGCCAACAACATCTCAGCAGAAATAAAATGAAGAATCGCTCTTGCAAATCGCTGTTTCTTTGGGCTAAGAAGGCAGTTGAGTGGAGGAGACTCTATATGAGACCTTTGTCATCTCCTTTCGGACCTTTTGGACTCTATCGAAAGTCGTTTCGAGAGAAAAATCCTTAGAAAAATATTCGGTCCCATTTGCGTTAGCGGGATGTGTTTGAGAAGATTCAAAGACGAGCTATACGAGCTGAACAGTGACATCAACCTATTCAGAAAACACCAATGCTCCGGTCAGCAGAGTCTTCAAATCTAACCCGGAGGGACAATGCTGTAAAGAAAAACCTCACAATTGTCTCAACCAACTTGGAGTCCGCAACTGGAGGCAGCTAGCTAAAGACTAGTCTCACTGGAGAGACTTGTTAGCCGCCACCTTAAGTAAGTAAGTATGTAAGTTCAATAAAAATTTGAAGAAGCTTTTCATTATAAAATGATCTATTCTCATATCATCTCTAGCTGATGTACCGGAAAGAAGCTATCAATAAATCAAAATAAAGTGCTCTTGATGCCATTTACTAGGAAAGAAATATGACTCTACGATTACGATACGATTACTCCTAATGGGACAAATAGCTTGTTTGATAAAATCAAATACGTTTTAGATGAAAAAAAAAACTTAATCAAAACTCTCACATCAAAGATAAAATAGATAGAGCAATGACCAGCAACCAAAATTCATATTTAAATATGTTACTCGTATAATCATAGTCAAAGTTATTAGCTCATCCACCATGAGCTTATAATGTCTCTTAATTACAGGAGAACATTTGAAAAGATCATGTGACAATTTCCTCATATGTTTCTAAGCTAGAAATGATCAATGCGATATTCCACTACATGCTCTACACACGCCGTACTTTGGTATATGGTACTTTAGGATTAAAATTCCAAATTGATCCTATAATGATTGGTCAAAAATATACATTCGGCAGTGTCAAGGTCTTATCGCTTATCATCTTATCATACCAAGAACACAAATAGGGCTTCGTAAAGTTTTGCTGTCACGACTAAACTGACCTCACATGCTCAAATCCAATCCGAGGAGTTGGGAAAATCGATGCCCCTAAAGAAACTAAATGGTTTACGGAATGGTGGGTGCTCTGGCTAGTGCCGGGCATTCGCAGAGGAAATAAAACACAGTTTTCTTATGCTTCCATTCTTGCAGTGAATGCAAAACGCAATACCAAAATTGGTTACATGAATACCAAGGTGCCAATGGCCCACAGGTCTCGCACCCTCGATATAAGCTCAAGGTAAGAAGTCAAGTGGAAACTTTTTGTGTTTCATTCTGACTATGAAGCAGCCCACTTATCTTTTCTACTTTCGATTTGTTAGTGAGAGAAAGCCTTACCATTTGTCTATTACAACACCAGCGCTGAGAGAACTTCTTCTTCGAACCAGTAGAACGGACTTCGAACAAAACACCAACGACATCCTGAAGTCAAAGTATAAAGGGTTCCTATACGATTATAGTCTTTGACTGCAGCTGGGTACGGATTTGAAGAATATACAGTTTATCAAAATGCTATTTTTAGTGCTTGCCCCGGGAAACAGAAAAGTTAAACGGGCTCCAAAAAAGACCTACTCAGTAGAACTACCGTCTAAGGGGCAGCTGAAGTGGATAAGATCGTGAGAAAAATGAAAGGCCTAAGTGCTGTTAAAACGCAAATGCTGAAAACCTCATTTATCAAGTGGAGACGGAAAGGAGAAACAGACCGTCGGAAGTGACAATTACTAAAACTGATCAAACTATCGAATTTGAAAATACAACCTTTTCATTCTAACAGGGTTAAGAGAAAAGAAACTTCTGGCACTCCGTCTGTCATCGCCTTTTTTTACGCACGATGCGGGGATGAAACCGGTGCTACAACCAACAAAGGCTCCAGTTCCAGTGAATGGACATCTGATGAAGCAGTCAAACTTATTGATAAAAATGATACCAGCGATGTCTTTTCCTTCACATGATATTCGCTACAACCAACTAATGCCATCATTCAGGTCCAGCTGAATCTGGAATTTGGAAGACACAGTAAAATCCAGCTCCAAGAAAAGCCTGAAATGCCAAAGGCAATAGTCTGAACAGCGCAGAGTCTGCACACTGCTAAAGCAAAGAATGTTTGCACTAAAACGGACGGCTGCGATATGGAAAAAGTGTGAAGTGGTCTAAACAGCAAAATTTCGAATAGCTAAAGAAGTCTGGGCCCCCTTGGGTAAGTCCATCAATGCTTCGCCTAAACTTGTAACGAAGGAGAATGTAGGGGAAGCTATTAAGAACCTGAACATCCCAAATATTTTGCACAGGTATGGGCGGCCAGAAAAAATTCTTGCTGTTCCTCTGGTCCGTGGTATAACGGAGATTTGCAGCGACTACTTACGCAAATTTCTAAAAAGGTCAGTTAAGACTAATCTGGAGACTGGTATCCTCAGCAATAGAATATAAAAAGTGAATTTGGATTTCGAAGCGTGGCTTTTATAAAAAAAATGGGAAAAAGTGAAACACTCAGTGAAGCCATCAACGGGAAATGTCCTGAAAAGATGAAAATCTGCCAGATCGGAAACACTCACACTCTCTCATACCTAAGACTCACTTATCGGTAGTCTGATCAGAATTGTCTCATAATCAACTCCTATTATTGAAACTGCGAATGAGATGAGTAACACAACCTTCCGTGGACAGTGTTTCTCATCAATGCGAAAGCGAATGTGAAGATAAATACGGTGTTGCTTCCTCTAATGGCTCCAAAGCGACTGGCACTTATGGCATGTATCCAATTATACAACATAAAGGTATACATGAAAATATCCTGGCGAAAAGTATGATAAACCTTAATCCGAAAAGTTCACCAAAAGCTTCAGATCAATTAGTAAAAGAACATTTAGAGATGTGCACAAAATTATTTTGGGAGTACATTGTCTGCAAAACTGCGCATCAAAATCTGGTGGGGATAACCCAAAAGCGCACTGGATAGGAAGAGGTATGCGGTATTAATTTTCATCGACGTTAAGGTTGCTTTCGACGAAGTATAATAATCAAATGCTGGTGAGCAGAACCCTGAGTGCGAATGTTCATTCCGGCCAATATGTGATAAAGAAGGCAAGTAGGGGTTACACGCTGGGCTGCTGCCCTAGCAGTATGGTGCAGGTTAGCCGTCTTTAAATGTAAAAATCTCAATTGTTCTATCCTCCATGCAGATGATGTAGCTGTATTTTCTGTTGGATCATGTCTGGCGACTGCGTGATCTTAAACGTAGGAAGCCGTAAAAGCGATCGGTGATTTATGCACTTGAAACAGACCTTCAATCCATCCTCTCAAAACTGAGGTTGTTTTCTTAACGAGAAATAGGAAACTGATTACATATTTGAGATCTTCTTATTTTTTGAACTAGCAGACCAGAATATGAAAGCTCACAAACCGTTGATAAAGATATGGCCATTAATGCTGTTAGTCTATAAGCCATGAAGCCGGTTACATGAAAATTGCGACTGGTAGAACTAAACAAAATATAGATATTTCAATAACAAATATACATGCTGACAAAACTGGGATCCCATGGTGTGTATCATTGCACGATGATATCCTGGGAAATAAAGCACGGCGAGAAAAACATCAAAAGCCTAAAAGGTGCAAGATCAAAAATGTATGTGATACAATAATATTGTACCTCTCATGAAATTGTATCCTACAAAATAGATATGTATTATATGTATATGCGCCTAGTATTAGGCTTTGGAAATTTCCGATTTTCAGAATTCTTATGGAGTGATTTCGCGCACACGCGCTTGCCCTCCAAGTAAACATTCTATCAATCTTTTGTTTCTTGAATAACATTTTGGTTTACATATTTACAAGCTTATCTAAGCTTTCTTTCGTTTTTCTATTGCTGCGAAATAGCATGGAATCATCCTTAAACAGATACTATTGTAAAGAAAACTACAAATCATTGTTGTTCTGACAATGCCTTTATATGTGAAGGAGGTTCTCCCGTGTGATGGGTTGAAAAAATTATTTTTTTATTGCATAAATTGATTCCTTAACATGTGTAGAATATGCTGGTAAAGTGATTTTTTTTTAAATTTGAAGTAGCTATAAAGATACAGCAGTTAGAAGCAGCAGATGTTCGGAGCCCTGAGTTGAGTAGTAGGAGGCCGGGCCTGAGACCCTTCTACACAAATGTGTACTTATACAAGTATAGGGAAGTTTAGACAAGTTTATACAAGCATAGAAGGACATTTTTATGGTCCCTTGTTTTATTAAATTTCGCATCGCAGATTGATGGTAAGTTAAGATGTTCAGAGTTTTACCCGTACTTAAAACTTTAAACGCGTTTCTTTCAAAACTGTGTTTTTCAAACTTTCCTCCATCATATCTCGAAAACGGTTTAACCGATTCACTTGAAATTTATATGGTAGACTATAAATCACATATGGACGCACAGAGTGACATAGAATCATCCTAGAATTCCGAGTATCTATTTCTATTTTTTTCGTAACGAAAACCTAAAAAAAATCATGAAATTTGAAACTTTTTTTTCAAAAGTCTGCCAACTGAAATGATTCTAGTTCACTCGATCCATTTAGGCTTATACTCGTAGATTAAAACACTGTTTTTTTTTTCTTTTTAATAAGCCAATCAGCCGAAAGCGTTGCGTACTCTTGAAATAGTAGTAAATAAATGGTAAAACAACTCAAAGGTCTATCTTTTCCTTAGATGCAAAAAAAAAATTCCCAAAAAATGATTAAGAAACAGGCCGCCACACGAGGGAACACCCTTAAGACAAAAACTGATTTTTTGCTACATCGTTATCTGCATATTTTGTTTTATTAGACAAAAAAATCCTGGCCTTTTATTTTCAGTTTTCATCGAAATAGGCTTAATTCGTACTCATAACGTACAGCATTTACAATAACCGATTAGCGCACACAAGAATTTTGGAACTACAAAATGGAGGTATAACATAAAGAGTTACGAGTATGTTGATTTAAGTTACTTTTGTAAACGGAAAAACTATTTAAAAATTAATGAAGCAAATTCTTATGAAAACGGCTTGAATCGACGTTTATTGCAAATTTTGAAAGGTCTATCGTTATAGCCAAAGTTGCATAGGTTGTTATTACGAATTTCCGTTGGGCACATGAAAGGTGACTATGTAGGATAAGCGGTTATTTAAAAAACAACGTCCCAGCAACCTTAGAATTAAGTAGAATTAAGGCGTTAACTCAAATGCAAACTGTGAAATTTTAGTTTATTTAAGTGTTGTGGGAAGTGAAGTGGTTTAAAGAATTCAGTTGAGATAAAAGTTTTGCGAATATAATTCAAGTGCAAATACAGTCGAACTATAACTCGAACTACCATCTGCCACCCAAAACAGTTCGACTTATAGAGACTTTGACTTATAGAATAAAAATAAAAAAGCTTGTAATTTAATAAAAATAAATAATGTATATACATAAACAGTTTTATCTTCTATTTATTTAAATATGTATGTATTATATATAAAAAAAATACGGTAGTTTTGTTAAATATTTTGTTATTAAAGGCTGCAAATCTGCTTTCTTCTTACTTCAATTAAAGACTCTAACATACTCGTATATAAGGCTTCAAAGTGTTTTCCAGTTGCAGTATCACTGGATTTATATACATGTTTAACATTTTTAAGCAATTTATAACTTCTTGTCTAGAAGGCTGTTTTACAACCTCTATATCCGAACTATCATCATCGTCATCATCATCAACATGCAGATTTAAAGGTTTAGTGTTATGATGTTCAACAATTTCGTTATCGGTAGGAAAATATGTTGTGCAAATATCATTGCTAATATCTACTTCAATATATTCATCAAGAGTAGCATTAGATGTTGCATTAGCCAATGATAACCAGGTGTCGTATTCTTCTTGCATTAAACATAGTTCCTCAATAATGGCACTTTTTGTAAAAATTAAGGGTGTATCATCTTCTTCATCCCACATAGAATTCTGACCAAATCCAACTTTTTTAAAGCAATTTACTATTGTTGTTTCACTACTAACGTCAACATGCCATGCTTTTGTAATATGATTAACACAATCCATTAGCGTTATATCAGACTTAAGATTAGCCTCCAGACGCGTTACAGATTCTTTAAGGATTCTGCTTCGGTAATGACATTTCAAGCTTTGAAATATCCCTTGATCAAGTGGTTGCAGTTTAGAAGTCGTATTTAGTGGAAAAAATGCCAACTCAATGGGTTTTAATTTACATTTACATTAACGATTACAAACTGGAAAACAAACGTAACAAAGCAATTCACAATGCGTTGCAATTGCAATACGTACGTATGTATGTATGTATATGTAAACGTAGGTGATTCGCCGTTCAAAAGAAAACGAAATGAAAATGTAAAAAAAATCTTCGTAAACATGGAAAAATCCCAAAATCATCGACTTATGGTATAGGATGTTGGTGCTACTCTTTTTTGTTCGAGTTATGGAGAACTTTGAGTTGTGGAAGTTCGAGTTATAAAAGTTCAACTGTACGAGTATTAACAGAGTGCAACAATATGAGTTCCCGAGCATTACAAATTTTAAATCTCGCGAGAAAAGGTGTATTTGGTAAACGTGATGGAAAAAAAATTTAACAGCGAGAAAATTCGAACGATCGAACCTGTAAAAAAAGTTGATTTTGGTAAATTGTTTTTATTAATGCCTGTTTATGAATGTGTTTTCTGAACCCATCATCAACGAAACAAAGTCATCTGCAAATGGAGTTGATTATGATAATCTGAATATACTTTTCGAGAATAGCAACACAGAAGTGGAACAAGATATCAGTTCAGATGACTCTGTACGTGATCCTAGTTTTGAGCTTTTAGACATGGACATTTCTTTATCTTACAAAGAACTAGTGCAAATGAGAAAGCAACTCGAGGAAAATTTGTCTTTTCATATTCCTCAAATTACCACTGAAAGGTAATTGGAATATGATTCGAGTAAAGTTATTGATTTAAAAAGAAACAGAGGGGAATCTTACATTCGAAAAACTGGAGTTGTTGCGCCAAGAAAATGTATGTCCCTTTCCAGCTGTCGACAAAATTGCAAGGACAAAATAACTTTTGAAAATAAGTCACATACATTGAAAGAAAAAACAAGATTCGATCTCGAAATCGACAGTATCACATAAAGTATTTTATTAATATTAAGAAAGACAAAATTCGTGTCTGCCAAAATTGCTTCAAACAAAATTTTAACGAAACTGAAAGTATTTTGAAATAAGTCGTTAAAAAATAGAGCTTCCAAATATCCCATTTAAAGATCAGCGTGGTTCCGCCGGAGGAAGAAATAAAATGTTTGAGGAAATGGTTAAAGTTGTTAAAGCCCATATAAATAGTTTTCCTGCATACGAAAGTCACTACACAAGGCGTGACACATCGTGTAAATATTTTTACGCGGATTTAACTTTACCTGCTATGCATAAGCTGTTCTGCGAAAAGCATCCGACAACCTTCATTAGCTTGAGCAAATATTCATAAATATTCACAAATATTTAAAGGTATTTATACTTACTAAATCATAGATTTTAGTTATATATGATACATATGTCATGTTGTATTTCTTTGGTAGGAATTTAAGAAGACCAGCACCGACACATCTAATATTGTAGATGTGACACCTTAACAATAGAAATAGAAATTGCAAAACGTGATGGAGCTGAAGAACTTGTAAGCCTTCAACGTAATTTGAACCAATATCATATCATGGCGGTCTTGGCATACGACTATAAAAGAGACGACAAAGTTCTGCCCAAAAGAAATTCGGAAATCAAGGCTTTTGCATTTGACCTTCAGCAGTATCTTCCGACACCATACCAGCAAAATTCAATAAGTTTTTACAAACGTCAGTTGTGGACATAAAGGGTTTTCCAATAGGGACTTGACAACTTTAAATTTAATTTGTGAACGCACTCTTTCACTAATCATCAAACTGTCACTGTCAATTTATTCAGTAAGCTCAACATTTTCATCATGGTAAAGTACACGAACGAGCAACTTCTGCAATTATAAAAATTTTCTACCGAAATTCGGAGTCGGTGACTGCAACTTTAAGGGCGTTAACTTCAATATTCGGTCGTAATTCTCGCCCTAGTAGGCAGGCAAGTTTAGTGCAAAAATTTGAGTCTACATATTCATTGTATGATGTTGCCGTGTAAGTGAGACAACGGGTTGGTCGGAGTGTCGAAAATATCGCTGCCGTTCAGGCGTCCGTAGCAAACGATCCAAATCAGTCAATTCCACGGCGTTCTCCCAATTCTCAGAATTGGACATCGCTCAGACCACATTCTGGCGTATTTTGTGTAAGGATCTTGGTTTACACTCATACAAGATCAAGCTGACTCAAGAATTGAAGCCGATGGACCATTTGAAGCGACGTACGTTCTCCGATTGGGTTCTGGAGAAGATGCGCCAAGATGATGAATTTCATCGCAAAATCATCTTCAGTGACGAAGCTCATTTTTGGCTCAATGGGTTCGTCAATAAGCAAAATATGCGTTATTTGTCGGATGAATATCCACATGTGCTTCATGAATCACCACTGCATCCACAAAAAATAACTGTGCGGTTTGCATGCCGGCGGCGTTATTGGGCCACGTGACAATCGTCACGTTACTGTGAATGGTCAGCGTTATCGCGCCATGATCACCGATTATTTTTGGCCCGAATTGGAAGATATGGACGTGGACGACATGTGGTTTCAACAGGATGATGCCACAAGCCACACAGCACACGCTACAGTCGATTTATTGAAGAGTAAGTATGGTGAGCGTGTTATCTCAAGGCATGGACAAGTCGATTAGCCGCCTCGTTCGTGCGATTTAACGCCGCTTGACTATTTTCTGTGTGGCTACGTTAAGTCATTGGTTTATGCCAACACACCGACGACGTTGGAAGAGCTTAGAGCCAACATTGAACGCGAAATATCGCCCGTTTCGGCCGAAATGTGTGGCCGAGTCGTTGAAAATTGTGTCCAACGAATCGACCGTTGCAAACTTGCCCGCGTTGGCCATGTGAACGAAGTCGAGTTCCATTCATAAATGTTTTGATTGTACTTCAAACCGATAATAAAGTTTTTGAAATATCTTAAATGGTTTGCGTTTTATTTAAAAAAAAATTTGTCAAGTCCTTATTGGAAAACCCTATATAATCTTACCGTACATGTATTTTCCTCAAATACACCAGTATGTTTTATGTGGCACGAGGCAATGGCTAAGGGAGGTGGTAATGAAATTGCGTCATGTTTGTTGACGCAATTACAAAATTGTAGCTACGAAAATCAAGTTAAACATTTGATATTTTTTAGTGATTTGTGTAGCGGTCAAAATAAGAATTCAATTATGAGCACAGTGTTTGTGATATTTTTGCAAGCGCATTCTTAATAGACATGTAATAGACAACAAATTCTTAGAACCAGGTCACACTCCAGTGACGTAGATCATGCACTGATCGAAAAAAAAAGAAACGAACAGAGCTACGGATTGAATATCCTCATGACTTGTTCATCTTTATCCGAAGTGTGGGTTCAAAAAACCCTTTCAGAGTAATTGGAATGAAGAGCCAAGATGTCTTCGACGTTGGTTCTACTTCAAAAACAAAACTTCTGTGTAGGACCGAGGAACCGGGATGAAGATTGCAACAAATTTGTGTGGAATGAGCTGAGATGGTTGAGATACATACAACAGAACTACGAGTATATTTGACAAAATTAAATATAAAACAACCCTCGAAAAAAATCAACTATTTTTAACATTAAATGTTGCAAAACGTGGCGTCAACTCACTGAAATTGAGTGAAATTTCCAATGCACCATCCAAAAATTTTAATAAGTCCAAAAAAAAGAGGATGACCACATAAGCTTATTTATATTTATTGATCTTGCGTATCTTGTTTTATTTATATTTATGTGTTTATCTCTTAACTTGAAGTTTCTTTTTTCTTTTTTTATCTTTGTTTTTGTGAATGTTCCTTTTAAATATCTACTATTTCATTTGTCGTTCTAATAAAAAATATCGCTTAAAATTATAAAAGTATTATAAATAAAAATGATATTCAAAAAAACTTATGTTATTTAAAAGGACATAAACGGAAATTTTCAGCTTGCAATAAAAGCTTAAGTGACATAGGTAAGCAATAAATGTTAAAATCATTTTTGGAAAAACAACTTAAATAACATTTTTTGCAATAAAATTGCAAATAAACAAATTAAGAATAGAACAAAAAAAATTAACGATTGCGGTTGAAGGCCTCGATAAGAATTCGTATGGTTTTTGTTTCTAAAACGCGTCCGTTTTTTCCAGAATGAAAATGAAATTTCAAAGTACTTTTTCCGATAAATACGTTTAAAGACATAAGCGATTTTGCGTGTGGCCACAGATATATCTGTTCTAGTGTGGTGTTTTAATTTCTTATATCCAATTTCCACTCAAAGATTTCTTCAGGTTATGGGCCCAGAGTACGAAAATTAATTAAACACAAGAAAGTCAGGGAAAGTCGCAAATAAATTAAAATACTTTTTATTAATGTATTCGAGTGGATGCAGTTGATTTTTAAGGATTTGTTTTTCGAAGTAAAAACAAATCATGGCAGCTAGTTCCAAATTAGCGATGAATGGATCGGCACGTTGCTTTTCGCCAGCATACCAGAATATTTACCAGCCAATAATAATGGGTATCGAGAGTGCTGGTTTTCCAATTACTGCAGGACCGATCAAAACAAAATTATTGCAGCATATAAAGGCGCCACCAGACAACAGAACATCATTTTAGGGCAAAAAGGCATCTTTCAAGTGTAATCAAAAGCGAGTTCGATGCTATCAGTGCAATCGCTTTTGTGATATTGCCAAGGGCTGCACGGACAAAAAAGTGGTAGTTTGTTGTAAGCATCTTTAGTGATTAATGAAGTAAGCAATCAGATCTGGTATCTCGACTATGGCACATCTGCCCACATGACTATGTGCAAGGATTGGATGAAAAACATTGCGAAACCAAAGAACGACGAATTTATCATCGCCGGCAAGAAAATATTGAAAGTTGAATGAATGGGAGACGTCTGTTTTTACTTATCCAATGGAGAAATTGCAACCCCTCGAAATGTGTTGTATGTACCTGGCACATGTTGTATGCACATAGTTATAACTTACAATAGCTAGCTTGCTGTCTGTCAGTTGCTTGACAAAAGTGGGGAACAGTGTTAGGCTTCAACGAGATCGAGCTTAAACCTTTAACAGCGAGAATCGGCGAACCATCATCACTTCGCTTGAAAAGGCTATGTACAGAGTCCATCTGCAATCACCAACGGGCACAAATTTCTCAGTTCAGGTCTGTCACAATCAAAAATTGTGGCATCGCAGAATGGGGCATCTCAGTTTAGAAGTTTGAGAAAACTCAGAGATCTGGTGGTTGGTGTAAATTTTTCTCTCACAGAAAGCAAATCAAGTACACCGGTACGAGAGTAACAGATATTGTAGAGTTGGTGCATTGGGATGTTTACGAGCCGACGTCTGTAAATTCCATTGGAAGAGCGCGTTATTTTCTTGTTTTGATGGACGACTTTAGTAAAAAAGTTTTCATATACTTGATGGAAACCAAGTCACAAGCCAAAAGTACAAACAGGTAAGAAAATAAAGGCGCTACGGACCGATAACGGTACGGAGTACTGTAACGAGAGTTTTCAAAGCTACAGCACCGTACACGCCTGAGCAGAAAAGTTTGGTTGCCGCTGCCTAAAGTTCGATGCTAATTTAAAAACTGAGTTTTGAGGCGAAGCTGTAACGAAGGCCGTTTACATAACCAACCATTCGCCAGGAAGAGGTTTGGCAGATAAAACACCGGAGGAAGCCTGGAGCGGACAGAAGCCGAATTTTTTTTTTTTTTAATTTTTCCAATTTCAATATTTATTTATTTTGCCAAATATAATATATTAAGACATAGTCTTTTATTGTACATAGAAGTTAGGTTAAGATATTGAAGTTCATTGAGGTAACAAAATAATAAAAAAGAAAAATTAACCTTAAGCTTAAAATAATATTTTATGAAATAACTTATTGATTTAACAATTTGTTAAATTACTTTCGGTAGTAAAATTGGACAGAGGAATGGAGTCCAGTTTACAATAAACATTCTCAGAATACGTTATGAGGGGTACCACAAGCGCTGTAATAAGCCTTCGATTAGTTGCAGTGAGCCAAAGTTTTCGAAGACATCTGTAGATTCGGCCAACTATTACATTCACATGGTTGTAGCAGTCAAATGGCGATTTATGGTAAAACCAAGGCTAGATACAGATTCAACGACTCTTAGTTTATTATTACAAAGCCAAAAATCAAGAATTCTGATTATATCGACGGTTTTTTTACATATTGGGATCGCTTGAGATTTCGCAGGGTTGATGATTAAGCCATTCTTTTATGACCAGTGATGGATATTGGCCAGATCTTTATTGATCATGGGCCAACTTGTCAATTTCGTGTAATGGTCGCGAAAAATAGAGTTGGACGTCATCAGCGTATAGATGAACTGAAGCATATTCACATTTCGTTGCAAGTCATTTATGAACATGCAAAATAGAAGAAGTCCTAAGATAGATCCCTGAGGAGCACCTTGTTTTAGAGGTTTCAGTTGTTACAAGTTTTCGCCATTAAAGACCTTTTGCATTCTACCTGACAAGAAGCTTTTTATCAGCTGTACACTCCTATCACTAAAACCAAACAGATATTTCAACTTCCAGCAGAGAATGTCATGGATTACTTTGTCGAAAGCTTTTGGGAAATCTAACAAAGTAATCCAAATATGGAGCTGCTCAGAGTTATTAGATGTCGTGCAATAGTGCATATTACGATATTACTAAACAGCTACGCAAGAAATTCGATCCAAAGTCCACAGAGTATTTGATGAAGGGATATAGTGAAAATTTGAAGGCTTATCAGCTGATGGACATTAATACGAAACGAATTTACATCAGTAGCGACGTGGTATTTTTCGAAAATGAAATTTCATCAAATGATTCAACCGATGGTGATGTTCATCGTGAAGAAACCAATCTGTCTCAATCATCTAATGAAACTAATAACTCAGGCGCTGATACTACCGACCAACCAAAGGTAGATAACGATTACTTTTCTTGAGAGTTGATATTATAACTAATGATATGAGCAAACCATCCCGAAGAACGAAATCATTTCTGAGACCAGACTTTGTGACGTTGTTTACCCAAAAAACCGGATTAAATGATCCATAAGTGAATCGATGTCCAGAACTGATGCTAATATGTGGAGTGCATCACTGCAGGAGGAGTTCGACGCATTAGACAAGAATGAAACTTGGATATAGGAACCCCTGCCACCGAATCGCAAGCCAATTGATTGCAAGTGGGTTTTTAAGACCAAAATAGATGCAGCAGGGAAAATTTGTAGATACAAAACGCGTTTGGTCATCAAAGGCTGGGCCCAAAGAAAGGCCATAGACCATGAGGACACATTCTCTCCTGTGGTGTGCTACCGTTCTTTCCTATTATTATTGGTATTGGCAGTGCGTTTTGATCTTGAAGTCAACCAGATGAATCCAGTATCGGCATTTTTGCAAGGACATCTCGATGAGGAGATCTATTTAATCCAGCTCGAGGGTTTTTCGAACGACGCTTTGGAGGTTTACAGATTCCATAAATCGCTTTATGGGTTAAAGCAAGCCAGTAAAATTTGGAACGAGAAATTGCACACAGCTTTAGTGAAGTTAGGCATGGAGAGGTCCAAAGTTGATCCCTGAGTTTATTTAAAAATGTTGGTATGAAGAAACTTTTTGTGGACGACCTTTTGGTGCTGCCAAATGACAATAAGATGAAAATGTAACTGAAAGCAAGCTTATCAGAAAATTTCTAGATGAAGGAGCAGGTTTCATACTTGGAATGTGGATTGAGCGTGACCGAGCCAATAGTCGTATCACTATCGATCAAAATTAGCATGTCAAAGAAATACTTCATAAATTTGGATTGGTCGATTGCAACTATGTTGCAAGTTCACTGGACATAAACCAAATGTTTTCGCAAGAAATATGTCCAAAAACAGAAAAGGAGGTAGCAGAGATGGCAAACGTGCTGTATCAACAAGCTGTGGGCAGTATAATGCTTCTTGCTCAGGTGACCCGAACGGATGTGGCGTTTTCTATTAGCAGCATTAGCAGATACAATCAGAATCCTAGTAAACCTCATTGGAATGCAATTAAACGTATTTTTCGTTATTTAAAAGGTACTACTGACACGAAGTTGGTGTTCACCAAAGATGGCAACGGAGTTTTGTGATGCAGACTGTGCATCCAACAAAGACGAGACAACGAGACAACGTCTTCATATTTCAAGTTGGTGCCTTGCCTGGGAACTCTAAAAGGCAACCTAAAGTAGTACTATCGCCAGCGGAAGTTGAGTATATGGTGATGTCAGCAGTCACTCAGGAGGCTCTTTGGTTGCGACGTTTCATAGCAGACCTCCGGGAAGTCACATCACCAGCAACTATATTTTGCGACAATTAGAACGCTTTGGATTTGGCTACGATAGAAGCATACAAGGCACATACGAAGCATATAGATGTGTGGCAGCATTTCGTCAGGGAACGAGTAGATGGAAGTGTGATATTGACCCAAGATAGATTCTTGCTCCTATGAGCAACAAACAGTTATTGAGGAAATAATTTCCTAATCTCATTAGTTCCAAATACGGCAATTTGATTGCCTGATTTAACTGAAAAAGTGCACACGGATAAGCCTTAAACCTTGCAGATACTAAATTAAAACAGTCAAGAAGAAATTCTAATACCGGAATTAAGAAAAGATTTTGCACTTTCTAATTTTCTATCACCGCATGCCTGGAATACTGAGGTAAAGACTTTTCTACTGTCATTTTAATTTCGACCTAATTTGATAGGAAAACCAGGTTATACAGTTTAAAGTATCAAATATCAATCTACCTGTCTAGACTTATGAACCTAAAAATACATTGCGTTAAATCTTATTTACTTGCTTTCGTATTGTCGTAATCATGTGAATAACATTTTTTTTTTATTACACTAGAATGAAATGGTTGTGTACCTAGTGATTTTATTCGCGTTTATAAAGCATTACTCTATCTACTAAGCTCTTGACACCAGGACGAACAACTGAAAAATGTTGTCACATAAACTACTCGAAGCTGCCCGTTAGCAAATTTTTGCTTTACAACTATTTCATGCTGTTTAACTGGAGTATATTTTCATTTCATTTGCCTTTAGTTAGTCATATGAAAATCATGTTTTGTAAAAACAACGACACATAGTCAGTTGACTCAGTTCCTTCAAAGTGCCAGCAAAAGTCATTCATAACAAAAAGTGATCGCATGCTGCACAACTTGTACGGACGCAATGGAGTACCTGGCGTCCAAATCGATGTCAGTCAGGTATTAATAATTGTCAAAATACAACGGCACTCCCCACTGGCAGTTCAAATAACTCAATTAAAAACGAATGCTCACGCAACTCTTAGCACAGTTGGATGCCATTGTGGTCCAGTCCATTGGGTATACATACCTGTGTCTACCTGTGCCAGGGACTAGAAGTGTGCGACGTGACGCCTCCTCCACAGTTTTCTTTTTTTTTTTACTGCAAATGTAATTGCTTGTTACTACTTTTGAGATATTTACTGTAGCTCGATTTTCTAAAGCAGATACACAACATTGACTTACTGACTCATCATTATGCCTTCCTAACCAAGTACTGAAAAAGGCGTAATATTACTGCGGAGGCAGAGACTTCAAACTCTGCTTAATACTTAATGTTTGAAACCATATAATGGATTTAATATTCCTTGTAGTTATTGCTTGACAGGAAATTGCTCGGATTTTATAGGAATAGTGGAGACACCTTACGGAGTTAGCCTACGAATGACTGATCCGTTGAGTTTGCTTCGTTTCACCTACTACGGTAGAATTACTTTGGTTTAGGAAAACGGTCACGTAAGTTCATACTATAGAGCTTAGGTGTATTGAGCCACTTATAGTGCTCAGAAGTTTGCATTTTTCACCGTGGAAAGGACAAATAAAAGAGGATTAGCAAGAGCAAATAATTGAGGCTGATTAGTTTAACCATTACAAAAACGACATTACAGTGAAATTTTGGTGTAGCTGTCACAAAAGACTTGTTAAAATCAGAATTGCCTTGAATTAGCTTTCGTAGATCATAAGCAATCGCCAGGCATTGATTAGCATCTAAAGCATTTTACCGTTTAGCATATTCTTACAGCTCTAATCGGAAATAGAGGTAGATAACAATGTGAAATAAATTCAAAAACGAAACAATATTTTATTTGTAATATAAACAAAAATTGTGATGTCTTGTGAGATCCATTTCAGTTTCCGACGACGCAGAGCAGAGAGATTATATGGTGATATTTCGGACCAAGTCTCAATAACTGAATAATCCGGCTTTGTTTTTAATAATGCTGCTGCTCATCGATGAAAAGTACGAATAAAATATCCTCGATCTGGATCCATTCAAAAATGCAAAGCGACAATAGCGCAATATAGACATTAACTGTTCAACATATTGAAAACTGCGAACGATCAAAAATGTCAACGAAGTTGAACGCTAAGCACCATACACAACTGAATCCAGCTTGTAAATAAACCCACGCATACACCAGACGTTGATAGTCATACCGTCAACGTCCTGGATTTGTTTTTAGCTTCTCATCCTGATAAGTACTGTACAAGGTCGATATTCCATACCCTCTAGGTTCGTCGGACCACTGTGTCATATTAGATAATTTCTCCAACACCGTCCACACAGTTAGAAAAAAGATTCCTAAAAGAACCGTGTGGCAATATGAGAATTGTAACTGGTCGTTATGTTTCCTTGATAACGACGTAGGTGCCGCTGCTGATATGGTCACAGACACTATTCTCTTTGGAATTATATCCTCTATCCCTCATGGAACGAAGAGTATCAAACCAGAAGAAAAGATATGACGCAAGCTGTAAAGAGGCTGTCAAGGTTAGTAAAATGTTTTTTTCGGTCCTACGAGACCAACGCGACAGAGAAAAAAGGTCAAACGAGCCAGAAATGACTGCAACGCCTTTCCTAAGCGTGTGAAATTTCAGTACGATCCAAAACTGAGGCAAGAAATATTAAAATGTCGCAATGGTAGTAAAAGTAGTAACAATTGTTAGTCAAAAATTGCTTGTCAAAAATATTATAAATTTTGCGTCATCCTCCATCCCAACGCTCATTTTTAATGACATTCCAGCTGCCAGCTCTATGGACAAGGCCAATCTGTTTGCTACACGTTTTGCGGCCAGCTCAACACTTCTAGATTGTCCCCGTTTTGTCCCCGCCTACACTTGACTGCGTCGAATCTTCAATGGGACGAATCCACTTTCGCACTCGTGAAAGATTTGGGATCGAAGACTCTCTTTTTCAATGGATTAGAAACTACCTTTCGGAAAGTTCAATTCAAGTTGTCTTGGATGGTTTCAAGTCTGATATTCACATAATAAATGTTGGTGTACCCCAGGGCTCCGTTCTAACTCCGACACCAATGATATCTTGTCTTCTACTTCTAATCCAATATATTCCTTTACTCACTACAGTACTCTTTGCTTTTCATACATATCCCTGGACTCACGTCCTGCTCTTCGACTGTAGAAAGGGAACGGCAGCATATGTTATGCTCATTAAATTCCAACATTAATAGCATAACCAATCGGGGAACAATAAGGTGGAATTTGTTGTCTATTGTCGTTAAAGTGCAATTTAAATACCCAGCCTTTATTCAAGAATCTCAGTTGCATCGTCGAAACTGAAAACTGTTTCATTCTCGGTATGTGTATCAATGACAACTTACGTTAGAATGCCAATATATCCGATGTCGCCAAAAATGCAGCGAAATGTCTAGGTTTCCTCAAGCGATGTAAGAAATATTTTACCCCTTCTGATCTGGCCTCAATATATAAGACATTCATCCTCCCAAAATTGGAGTACAATGCCTACATCTGGTCAGGTGCGCCTAAAAAATTGCTGCAGCTGCTAGATAAGATTCAATACCGTGCGATAAAGATCATATATAGGAGATGCTAAAATCACGCAGACAATGTGATACCCTGCTGAGCTCTTGATTTCATTGTTACATTCTGAAAAAAAAAAAAAAATTTATATTTACATAGCTTACAGGAAGAGCCTGAAGGAGTATGCTTCTCAGATATGGGGGAATGTTCGGATAAAATAAGACAAGCATCCAGGAGTATTCTGCCGATCCTACCTGTCCAATAGGAAGATTATCTGAAGTCAACATTTTCTTACCTTGCGTCAAATCTTCGGAAGGACCTAGAATAATAATCTGCAAGAAGTTTTCATGTGATGCCCGAATTTGAGTTCCAAGTAAGACGAGCCAGCCAAAAACTTTAAAATTTTAAATCTGCGAACAATTATTTAAATGTACCAGTATTAATTAATCACCATAGCCGATGGGTGGGTTGTCACTCAATTGTTCGGATGAAAATGTGAACCCACGTACAGATTGAATTTATTGAAAAATCATGATTCGTTAAGTATCTTAGATATCGTACTTCCTCATCTGCTACCAGAAGGAGTGAATATTTTTAGCTTTGGTATATTAGGAAACTATTTCTATGGGAAGTGAGTAGAATATCAAACATCAATGACAGCCAGATTAGTAGTGCCTCATAAAAGTATTCAAAAGTGATCTTAAATCATCTTATCTTATACAAACAATTTAGTGGCACACAGATGAGGTCTAGAGGGCTACGTCATCAATATACGAGTACTTTTGTAGAGTGACATCGCTCATATTAAGATTGTTTCATCTTATTAAGAAATCCATTGAATTAGCTTCCATGAATGACAGAAGAAAATTATCGAAAATTCCCAATCATTGGACAACAAGGACTGCAATTTGTTGCTTAGTTAGGTATCACAGTATTAAGCTCGGCAAATATTTATCTTTTGAAAAACATCTTTATGCTTATCGTGCTGATGCCAAGAAAGCCTTTGTCCTGACAGGATGACAAAGTCCAAAGTACCTAATCAATCTAATCTAATCATCATTTATTGTTGAATATGTGTGCTCTCCACCCGATTGTTATTACGTTCAAACAGTAATAATTAAACGCGCAGTCTTAAAATAGTTTTTTCGATCTTTTTTAAATACCTATGAACTAAATTTTAGCAATAAATTGTTCATAAATTTATATACGTTTGGTTACAATAAAAAGTCATAAAAAACTCAAGAAGGGAACAGACATGTTGCTAATAAAAACATTTGCATTGTTGCACCATCCAGGATACAACATAACATTTTTAATATTGGGGCACTTTGAGAATCTACTTTTCCTATTGAAGCACAGAAGTCCAAAAAACTTCTTTTTTTTTATATTTAAATTTTTGTATTTCAAAAACCGTACAAGATTTACAATTTGGCCTTTTTAACTTCCTGATAGGGAACTTCTTGTATTCTCCTCGAAAATCGAAAATGAAAATCTTGTGATATCTTTAGGTTTTATGGTATCTGTAGGGTTTTTAGATTCGTTTTAACAAAATTTCTGTGTGTGTATGTATGTATCTCCATATGTGTAAATTTTTTGACCCAAGATAACTCATGAAGAGTTAGCGATTTTAATTTTTATCAGAGATGAATCTTCATGTAAAGGGTTTTCCAATAGGGACTTGACAACTTTGAATTTAATTTGTGAACGCTAATCACTAATCATCAACCTGTCACTGTCAATTTATTCAGTAAACTCAAAATTTTCATCACGGTAAAGTACACGAACGAGCAACGTCTGTAAATTATAAGAATTTTCTACCGAAATTCGGTACCGAAGTCGGTGACTGCAACTTCAAAAGCGTTAACTCAAATTTTCGGTCGTAATTCTCGCCCTAGTAGACAGGCAATAACAAGTTTAGTCCAAAAATTTGAGCCTACATATTCATTGTGTGATATTGCCGTGTCAGTGAGACAACGGGTTGGTCGAAGTGTCGAAAATATCGCTGCCGTTCAGGCGTCCGTAGCAAACGATCCAAATCAGTCAATTCCACGGCGTTCTCACGTTACTGTAAATGGTCAGCGTTATCGCGCCATGATCACCGATTATTTTTGGGCCGAATTGGAAGATATGGACTTGGACGACATGTGGTTTCAACAGGATGAAGCCACAAGCCACGCAGCACACGCTACAATCAATTTATTGAAGAGTAAGAATGGTGAGCGTGTTATCTCAAGACATGGACCAGTCGATTGGCCGCCTGGTTCGTGCGATTTAACGCCGCTTGACTATTTTCTGTGGGGCTCCGTTAAGTCATTGGTTTATGCCAACACGCCGACGAAGCTGGAAGAGCTCAGAGCCAACATTGAACGCGAAGTAGTGGCCGAGTCGTGGAAAATTGGGTCCAATGAATCTACCGCTGCAAACGTGCGCGTGGTGGCCATATGAACGAAGTCGAGTTCCATTCCTAAATGTTTTGCTTGTACTTCAAGCCGATAATAAAGTTTTTGAAATATCTCAAATGGTTTGCGTTTTATTAAAAAAAAGTTGTCAAGTCCTTATAAGAAAACCCTATAGAATCGTGGCCATTAGATTTTGATTTTTTTTATTAAAAAAAATATAAATTATTATAATTTTATTTTAACAAAATAGAGGACTCTTTCCCAATTTTTTCAGTTCTAATCTAAATTTATTACCACGCATATTTAACGAAAACTTGAAAAAAATTGGCCAAGAATTGTCTGACTTATTCAAGAAATATTGTAGCAACAATTTTAGATCCGTCAACGCAATACTAACTACGATTTCATAAATGCAGGGAGTAACAGATCTGATCGTTCAAAATTTTATGGGTGATTGATTTTGGTGAGACAAAAATAAGGAATTGCATGACAGGGTGCCCCCCGCTCTAAGTAAGAGGAAGATGAGAGCATTTCCATGACTTTTTAAGTTATTAAAAAATATATATTCAGCTTTGATCTTTGATTTATTTGAAGCTTTTGGTTAAATTCCTGTAACTTTTTTCCAATTCACTTCAATTTTATATTGAAGTCTTTCTTGCTCGGCGGAGAGAGGAGATAAACTCAACCCAACTGTCGCAGTTTTTCTTATTTTTACCAAAATCTCTTAAACCTGTTTTTTGATCATTTTCGGATTGACTTGTACTAAATTCTAATAGGATATGAAATACAAAAACCATTGGTGAACACTATTGTACAAGTTCTCTTAATCAGGAAGTTCTTGGCTCGCACCCACTTCGGCTAGTTGGTATATTAGTTCAAGATTAGGTAATACAATATATGTATTGTAATATATAATGACAAGTTAAACAATAAAAAATAAAAGGGACGGTAAAAGGAGAAAGAAAAGGAAAACAGAATATTGAAGATAGAAAACTTTTGAGGGATGGAAGAAGTAAGTACAAGTAGTTGTAGCAATTTATTTGTTAAGTCCTATTATTTGCTTTGTAGTTGTTGGAATGGAGTTCCAAAGGCTGGTAGCATGGATGAAGAAAAGGCACGAGGATTTCAAGTATTGTAATTGAAGCAATGAATTGTAATATTTTGCACTCTGCTAGATTGGACGTGGACGTGGCTTGCGGAACAGAAATAACAACAGTTTCGAAACAACATCAAAGTTGAAAGTAAGGTCTTTATTGGGGATGACACTTGGTTTACTAATAACACTAGACATAAATGCATTATTGAGGTCACTTAAATTGGGGATGTTAACAACTGTTGCTTGTTCTCCAACACCATAGACTGCTCAGTCTTTATAAAAAATATCTTCTTTTTGTTCTTCTGGTAATAAGGGTGGAGCTGCTATGTGCTCACAATTGCTATTGATTCGAAATTTTTTTTTTGCAAACTTATTTTTCGGTATGATACAAAGTTTTGACGAAAAACCTGATTGACAGTGTACCTTAATTATACAATAGATGAGAACTACAGATACGTATTATATCTTGAAGAGTCTGGGATCACATTAGAATTCTTCCACAATTTGGGGTGCACACATTATATAAAACTCAAAACAAAAGCTAAATGACACAAATACGTGAGAGTATCCGTAAAAGTATTTAAATGAATTTATTCTTACGAATTAATATTTGCAACTTTCTTTATCGTATCCAATACACGTATTTGATTTAAAATAAAATTCAATTAAGACCTACTTCCTTAAACGTGTATGAAACTTGTTTAGTAAACTGTCTACTGGAATCTCCGTATAAGCGTATGACTACGCCAAGAATGTGTGGGCAATCTTCGTAACGATTCATAAATTGAACAAGTCGACCGCACTCGTATTAAACATTTGGTATCGATAACGATCAGTAAAATATTGAAAACCATTGTTAAGGTTTTTGCTTTTATTTTTTGTACTCAATTGAACACAAAGTGGAGGATGGATATTTGCGGCTGCATTTTGGTAATGATATGCAAACGAGAAGAAGACCTGGCTTGGAGCCACCTGTCATACCCAGTTATTGTTTTATAACTTTAGAACGAATGCTCATGATTCTTTGAGTTGAGAACACAGTTTCTTGTTGAATTGGTTAAGCCTTTCGTTGTGGTCATTCCCAATTAAAAATTCATTCTTTGAAAGATTCTAACATCTGTATTTTTTTTTGTCGAACTTTTGACAAAGAGTCTCAGGGGATTTCAGGAAATTTGCGAGCACGAGTATATCTACATTTTTTTATGCCAAACATAAGCTTAAACATAGTGAATACAATAAATCACATTGCATCCACCCAGTGTCAAGTTCATGGGTGGGAGAGCTGTATTAACCCACCCTTACAGATGTGTCACAATGAATATGACCGGCAGCATTAGGAATGCCTTTGGCAAATATTCAAAAGGAAAAACTAATAAATATTCCCCAAGCGAGGAGTGTCAGAAGCACATCAGGATTACGACTGACTGAAAAGAAGTCGTTAATTCGTCAGTGGGTGATTTATGAAAAGTGGTCTTCCGAGAGCTCCTGTAATGCACTTAACCCTCTTAGGTTACAGTTTTAGATATGTCACTGATGTTCGTTGCGATGTTTCGCAATTATATTTACATTTTGGGAGGAATTGCTATGAACATTTTGTCTCTACAATCAAAAATGTTATATAAGAAAGGACGAAAAGAACAAAATTAAGAATTCTTTTATAAAAGAAATCCAGCTGTAAGTTTATAGGTTATATTTTTAATTAGAAACAATAGAAACAAAATTGTAATACACTCGGACACGAATAGTAACTGATAGATTTTGTGAAATGACAATGGGTTGGAAGGAGATTTGAATGACATACGTATGAGTATTTACGATTACAATCCTGTTATTGAACTTTCAATTTTCATATTTCGAAAAATGAGCCTGAATTATTTTTTTTGAGGAAACGAGTAAATTAAATAAGGACCACTTAGAGTTTGTCCGAAAATTAATGTCAGTGATTTTATTGTGAAGCGACCATACGTCGCAGAGAGCTCGTACCGGTTGGGATCGGTGAAGACAAAAATTACCTTACTAACGCGCGTGGCTCAGTCGTCTCCAACCATATGGAGAGTAAGGACGGACCTTTCCGTGAAACTGGTTTTCGTCCCCCGTACAAGCCATAATGCAGTGCTCGCTGGAACAAAGGATTGCCTTCAAGTTTTTTTGTGAAATCGGCAATTTCGCAGTGAAATCTTTTCCTATAACAAAGACGGCCTTTGGTGATGATTATTTGTCGAAACGTCAAGTCTACCGGTGGCACAAGGCCTTTTTAGAAGTGGTTAGCGATGAAGCCCACGCTGGACGACCATCAAGCACCACCACTGACGAAAATATGACGCGAGTGAGAGAATTTTTGAGCACCGACAAACGATATTCCGATATTATGACAAGCGATATATCAACGACGGAGGAGCCTATTTTAAGTCTTTAATGTGGTATACCGATCTGATCAATACATTTTTTTTATCGACTCATTGGCATTACTTTTCGGACAAACCCTTAAGAACATGTTTGCACTAGTAAAACCGAAGACAACAAAATGATGGATGGTGAAACGGTTCCTAGTTCATGTGAGATAATGGACTCACATTGAAGGAACCTGCAGTAAAATAATAAGTTATGAACTCATATAATCGGTAATCAATTGAAAGTGACGATGAAAACTGGGTGCATTATTAAAAACTAGAAGGCACAAGCATACCAATATTAATATTTAAAATTGCTAAAGAAATAAATGTCAACGCAGCAATACATAAGGTTAAAATTTCCTTGAATGCTTTGAAGTCATATTTTGCAGGAATCAGTTTATTTACCTACAGCCAGAATCTGGACTTTGATTAAAACAAATTCTTAAATTCTACGATTCTAAGATGGACTTACCTCCACGTGGCCGTAAACTGGTATTTTGAAGGTGAACTGGAGATCTATTTCCTGAAATCTCTTGTTTCGTACACTAGTAAAAGGCTATTTTAAATTCTGCACAATCTATTAATTATGAGAAAGCTATCCCCAAAGGTCGATCTGAGTTAGTGAACTGAAATCGTGTGAAGTGTTCCAAAGAGGATTTGGGGCATTTCTGGATGAAATCATTTTTACATCATAAAACTTCGGACACCAGGCAACAGTTAAAAAACTGTGTTTTCGGCAGCGAATTTGTATTGAAGAAAACACGTTTAGTCGAAATTATTCTGGTGACCGTTTTTTCGGAATTAGCAAGAAGACATGCATTTTAGAAAAGGTTTAATCTGTAAGCAGAATATTCCACTCACTGCCATAAAATGAAGTTGGAAGAAGAAACCCAAAAACTAATTAAAATAAAATGATTTTCTGTATTCCGACTTATTCACCAATGTATTAAATGGCACCGTCACTCCAACTTCGCGAGGAGTGACATGTAGGCCTCATCCTGTTGGAAAGAAAATGCTTCAATACAACGTTGTACAATGAGCACGGAAATAGCTGTTGCTGATGTGGAGCGAAGAATTCAGAAGGACGTATGAGTTGATGTGGTTTATGGGCTAGTGGAATTATTAATCTATATTTCTTCAAAAATTAACAGCGCGCCACATTTAATTTATTGAAGGAAAAATTCCATGAGCGCATAATTTCACGTAATGGACCTGTGAGTTGACCTCCAAGATCATTTAACAGCCTTGAATTGGTTTTAGTTGGGATATGTGGAGGCGGTAATTTACCCTGATAAACTAGAGACAAGGGAAGCAAAATTCGATATGGAGTTCTGACTGCTCGAAAAAGATGTCAAAATTGAGCTTTCAGCCAGCGCTTTATTCAAATCAACCGTGGTGCCTATATGGCCGATGTTATATATAGGGTGTTCTAGATAATGCGCCGAAAACTTTGAGAAGAGGTTCCTTGGCAAATTTTGGGAAAAAAATTGTATGGTTGGAGGGAGGGAATCGGAAATGCATACCCTCCGAGATACAGAGGTTTTAATCAAAGCAAAGCCTTATGTGAACCTGCTTTGACTCCTGCTGAAAATAACATCTTTCAGATTTATGAGTGTACCGTTGAACTCGTAATTATGAGTAGTTTAATTGGTTCAAAGTAATGTTGCCCTAAAACGAATGTCTCAAAAGATATTCAAGGTAAAAAGTGATGTTTTTTTTTGTAAACTTAAAATTCAGACTTCAGGTTATTTCATCTCAATTCAGTAGTCTTCAAGTTACAATCCAACTATTGAAACAGGTAAATCATTAAATTAAAAATTGTTTAAAATTTTAGGAAAAAAGTACAAATATTGATGGCCATTTTTATTTTGTTTTCATATCAATTGTACACAATGCAAACCATTAATTTGTATGCGGCTCTGACAATATCTATTCTTTCCAATTCTTTTCGGACTTTCGCACTTGCCTCGTCAATCCTATGGTTGAAGTCATTCAATGTTGTTAGGTCTTATGAGTAAACGATGTTCTTCATCCGCCTCTAGAGTTGAGGAGCTTCATGGAGTTTCATGGAGCGGAGGCTTCTTTCTGCCCAGGTATGTACATTTTGGAATCTAGTGATTCCATCCCTGGTGAATTGCGATTCATCCGTCCAATAAAATTGTATTCCGCAAAATATCTTTCCAGAACGTAATTGCAAATTTCCACATGCTTCTCTGAGTCCTCGGGTTGTAGCTCCTGTTCTGGTATATGATAGAATGCATGCATGACCTCTGAATGTAGAACCCTGCAGATGCAAGTGCTCCTTACAATAAACTGTCCGCTTAGTTACCTAAAACTGGTATTTGGAAAGTTCCTGACGTAATGTAAAACGTCCTCTTAGCTGCGGACGCCTTCTGCTAAAGCAGACGATTTCCACGTTGTTCCTGTCTCGCTCAAGCTGAAAAATATGGTAAAATTCCAATAATAATAAAATTCTAATCCTTCTATTTGGGGCAGTCATATTTTCCAATCTTTGCTCGTTGACCGATACCGTTGCACAAAGCCTAGATGTCAAAAATGGCTACCTATTCTGGTGTTGCACTATGAATTAAACGTCAATATCTCGGTTAAAAACTACAAACTGGTTATACAAATAATTTTGTGTTATTTTTATATTTTTTCGTAAGAAATCTGCTTAAATTGTGTTTTTTTTTCCAGAAAAAAGGCCTTTTTGTTACTTACCCGAGGTGGGTCCTTTTATTGGTCACAAAATGAACCTGTTTTAACAGATTTATATTGCGAAATAATAAACTCATTTCACAGGTAAAAAATTGCAACACAGCTTTTAACTTGTTAATTTTATAGGGCTGTTGTAAAACAATACCCCAACTTTGAGTTTTATAGTATGGACAAGTGGGGTCGTATCTTGAAAACTATACGTTTTAAAGTCGCAAAAAGTGGCAGTTATGTGCATATTTTCTCGAAAACAATGAGGACAAAGTCAAAATATAAATTAAAAATTGAAACAGTTTTCATCTTCCATAACTTTGCCACATTAATTTGAGGGCAACATTGACTTTGAAACAGTTAAAGTATCCATAATTACGAGTTCAAAGATACCCTATTTGTTACCATACACGCATATATTTAAAAAACTTCATTTCTAACAGGTGTCAAAACAGGGCAGCGTAAGTCTTTGCCTAAAACCTCTGTATCATGTAGGGGATGCATTTCCGAGCCCCACTCATATGATTTTTTCTCAAAATATGTCATGGAATCTCGACACATTACCTGGAACACCCTATTAACACGTTATAGGTATTTTGGAATGCTTTTCAGGAAGCTAGATACGAGTAGTTCCTGAATTTGTATAGTACGTCAAAGTTCTCTTTATCTGTTACGGCTACATATGTAAATACTCGAAAATTGACAGTCATTTGGTAAGGTTTATGAGTTTTTGGATTATAGTGCTTTAAGAAATTCTAAAATAGTTTATGTTAATCCTTTCTATCATCTATTGTAAAAGTTCTTACGTATGTACGTCGTATGATTATAGAGGTGTATGACCAGCGATTTGATTAACTTTTCAGCTTTAGAAAGTCCTATACTTCCGCATATATCGAGCCACAAACTATCTTATTATTATGATTCTACAATAGGAATATGGGAAAGATTTTTCTGTTTGTCAGTTGGATTCTTATTCTGTTAAGTATAACAGAGTAGCAGCGCTTTGATTTCAAATACGAATCACTTTTATGTTCCAATCAGATTCCCACATGTTTGAATCCAAATTAGCACTTCTTTTTTGAATCGCCAAATCGTATGCAACACTTTTCGTAGCCATATGAATTGATCACCTTTCACTGGAATATCGAGCAATTTATTATTAGTTGATATTTATGAAATGTTAAAAGGACTTGTTGTGAAGTGGATTAAGGATATTTGATTTCCAAAAGTGAACTTGAATTAAAAAATAAAAAAGACAATAAGAATAGGTAGTTATATCGGACGCCTGAAGATATGCAAGAATTTTGTTAACTTTCAGTAAGTTATCGATCAAAATTTCTCAATTTGTGCACGAAACCGTTTGTGTCTTTAATATTTTTTGAAAATAATAAATCTTTAACACTCACACTTAACACTTAGCATGATTGAATGGTCAACATATGAATAAACGATTTAACTTGGAAGGCCATCTACTGCGGAAAGTAATGGCTACTCTTTCGCCAAACAAGGCTTCTAGGACCGATGGTTTTCCAACCAAAATATTCAAATACTCGTATTTAACTCTTCTAGAGATGAATAATACTAATAGTGAAATATGTAGAGTATTGAAAAACCAAGTACAAAGCGCGCACCTTATACATACTCGTATGTAGAGTTACTTTGATATATAATGAGCTCAGCTTATTAGGTATATTTTCTAAAACATTGGTCAACAACAGCACTTATCATCACCAATGCTCTAGAGAAACCGAAAAGACCATTTTAAGGAGGACCCTTGTATGCAACTATGGAAACCGTATGGGAACAAAATTAAAATTGTTCTCGTAAACTTAAAAGCAAAGACCTGTCTAGATATCTGTAGGTAGATGTCAGCTTCTGCAGACTAGGGTGGAAAGAACAGCAAAACGACAGTGGAACTAGTAGATTTCAGGGTTACTCGAAGCACGATGATGAAATTCACAAGGATTAAAGTAAATTCTAGATGATCGAATCGACGGATATTCAACAAAACGACGCTACGGTATGGGCAAAACTGTAAGCTTAATACAATAGTTAGAGCCTTTAATGAGCGACTGAACTGAGATCTTCGCACACGAATATCGGATCGAATTCTACCTAATCATATAGAAGTAGCATAAACAACTAGGCTCTGGCCTCGAGAGCAAAAGCACTGGCAAAATGAAGAGTACGAAACAAGAACAATGCGCACAGGAACGAAACACGTAATGAGGATCTAGAGATGTAAGGGAAACGAAGAGAATAAATTAAAAAGAAAAGATCCCACAGAGTAAATAGAAGGAAATAGAAGAGATTTGCGATATAAACTACTTTTGGATTTTGTATAATGATGTTAAACATTTGACAGCTGGTGTTACACCCGAAATGTAGGCATTTCATTAAATTGGAATCATAGATATACTTACATAACCGGAGCATATCCCAGTTTAACATTTGATGTCTAGTTTTGGGACACCCCGAGGGCCAATCAAGTTCTACAGTGTTTCACTGTAGAACGCTCGGTGTGCGGTTTCTTCGGCAAGAAGATGCTTTTGGATTTGTCTTGGACTAGTTCTATTTCACAATTCCGAGTGTTAAATGATGAAAAGAAAAGCATTGGCGATATCTGACTTTTCCAGAAAGGATACGAGTATGGTATACTCCATCAAATACTAAGTCCGTGTGAGAAATAGGCGAATAAAGGCACAACTAAGAATTCTATTAACTATAACTATTGTAGATAGAAGAACATATGTAGGTGTAGACCAAAATGCTATGATACGAAGATTGCATTGGCTTGCCCACGTCGAACAAATGGACATCACCGGTACTAAGAAGATCTTCGAATGTCAACCGCTTCTCTCTCACGCAGATCTAATGGGTCGGAAGCACGTTAATCAAGTGAATATTATGAATTCTTTTTCCAGATTTACAAAATAGGTAATAGTGCAAACAAAATTGTTATCAATGTTGCTATCTTTCACTTAATGTTGCCGAGTTTCTACTAAAGATATAACACATTGAGTACTGGGCTATGAGAACTTTAAATTAAAATTAACGCTTTTCACAATATTTTTTTGCTATTAATCCAAAACATTTTTACAATCAAAGTCGTTTGGATTGGTTTAAATATCCATATGTATATATGTCAAGGTACAACGAATTTCTTGTTCCAAAGTTCAATACATTTCTTAAGCTTTGGACACTGAAGGAATATGCTGCATAATATCTTTGGAGATTTTTATTTTATTTTTTTTAAGAACTTAACACTCAGGTGGGTATGAATACACTTATAATGCCTCAGCATGTGTTAAATTTTTTGGAAAATGGGATAGAGAGAGAAAGAATGATTTTGGGGCTCCATGGGTGGCAACATACAACGTTTAATAGGGAGACTAAATTCTTGGTGGAAATTGGGTTGTTGTTAAATTCCTAGTCAACTGCTCATTTTACTAGAATTTCGTTAACTGAAAAAATGAATGTCGTTCGAGGAAGGCTTGGATTCGAACATCGAATCTTCCGATGGAAGAAGATGGAAGATGGTAGTGGAAGCCAGTCCACTACCACTTGAGCCACGGCAAGCCACATGAGATGCATCGCTAGAAAGAGTTTTAAGGTCAGTAAATGCAGATACGGACACTTTGGCAACCTTATTTGGGGATCTAATTTAGAAAGTGGAGCACCAAATCTAGAATGACCTGGTCTTGCATGTCCTAGCTTGACAAGCTTGTGATTATATAATTAGACCAATTTTGTGATGAAACCAACCATTTGTTTTGTGCGCCGCTATGAATTGGAGTCTGCAATTAACGTTGGTACTGCCGTGCAAGGCGATCCTTCCGTTTCAACAAGAAGCTAATTTGTTCAAATGGTTACTAACAGACAGTCAGTACAGATAATTCTGCACAAAGATGTGAACTTATTTCAGTACAAAGTTCACTTAACAAGCAAATTACAGCAGATTCTTTAATTCGCTTGGAATTTTATCAGGAAATCCTTTAAATGATGGAAAGCATAAAACCATACAGACACATTTTAAACAAAACAATAATATTAACAAAGAAAATTTTCAACTAATGTCATTCCAGAGATGCTCTACGAAAGGGGCATACAGCACATGTCACAGTGTGGTGTACTATCTCATCCACCTGCAATGTCAAAAATTAGTTTTTCGAAAAAAAAAACGGTCGCACTGTAAAGGTCAATTAAGAGTATTTCTTAGAGATTCTGGAATAGATTTTCTTTCCAGAGCTACTGTGAAAGTGAATACCTTTCAACTCTGTGTGGTTTCAGCAAGATAGTGCATCTTCTCAGAAAGCCAAGCCCATTATCATAGCATCTCAAAAAAATCAAAATTCTGTTGGCCCCCAAGGTTATCTGATCTGACTGCATTTGATTTTTTTTTCTTGTGGGGTTATTGCAAACAAAATAACGAATTTGAATGATTTAAAACAATCGGTTCAATTGATAATTGAGGTGATTCAAGTTGTAACGCTGTTAAGTTTAAAATTAATTCTCCAAAATGCACAAAGACAATATACTCGTAGAATAGAATTAAAAAAAACCAATTCGTATTTCTGAATGCAACTAAATCAATCATTCACGCTAATTTTCCAGATACTCGTAAGTCACCTAACTAATTGAAATGAGGAAACGAAGTTGAAAAATAAAAATTTAATACATGAAAATTTTTAAATTTTTAATTATTTCCATCATATAATTTCGATATAATTTAATTTCTATAATAGTTTTCTTTTTATACTAAAATTGTGTCTGCATTATTATTATTATTTTATAATTTTTTAGTATTATGTTTTTGTTTGTTTGTTTTTTTTTTTTTAATTTCCATAATAATATTAATAATTATAATAAAACTTTTTTTGTTGCTTTTTGCCATCTATTCTTGCTATAGATTCCCTCTTACGTCATACGTGTTTCTTATTGCAATATATTTAAAATGGGTTGTTTCATTTATGTATGTGTTAGATGTGAAAAAGAAAATTTACAGAATTTTTTGTTGTTCTTACTGTTTTGTTGCTTTTGTAATTTGAACTGAACAAAACTTAACTATATTATTTATTTGTTTCATTTTTATTGTTATTTTTGCTAGACAAAAAAATTTACAGTAATTGGGAGTTTTCTATAAAATTTTGTTTGCTTTTACTTTCTTCATTATTCTCTTTTTTTTTTAATTTTTGTTGAATCTTATCTATAGATATTTTGTATTTCATACTTGCTTACTCACGTTTCGTGTGTGAAATTATCGAATAATTAAAACATACAAATACTCATGTACAATATTTATTATGGGAATTGAAATATTTACAATTATATGTCTAAAACTTTACGAAATAATATTGCAATGTTAACAATTAACAAAAATATAAATATTCAAAAATTTTTGCAAGTTGAGGACCTTCGGAATTGTTATGCTTGCTCTGGAGCGGCTGTAGAAAGGTAAACATGGCCGTATTTGTTGTTTAACCAAGAAATGTGATTATGACAAAAATAGGATAATTTTGCAAATTTTGGGTGCAACCGCACTGTTTTCTAAAAATAAACTGCCAAATGACAGAAACTCAAAATTGTTATTGCAACTCCCAGCACCTTGGCATAACATTTCCAATAGGCCTCACTTTTTTTCTCCTTTCATATGTGATTCAAAAGGCCAAAATATGAACAAAAAAATGTTGATCAGAAAATTCGAAATTTTAACATTTACTCGTATTAAGGTCTTAATTTGTGTAGGTTTGTGTTTTGCTCTTGATTACTTTTTTGTTTATCAAATGTCTTACGCTTCTTATTTATTTTACAATACATGTTCAAGTTTATCACAGATTACAAATGCTTTACATAATTATTTAAAATTAATTTATTCCTTTAACATTTTTTGTTTTGTATCGTATTATTATTTTGCCGTTTTTATTTTAAATTTAAAATTACATTACTGATATACTTTTTCAGTTTAAGTTGATTTTTTTTTTTAATTTTATTTATTTATTTTTTTTAAACTTAATGACTATAATTAATGCCTAGAGCTGTTAATTATTATTATATTTGTTTGTTTCAGTGTTTTATTTTTCTTTCTTTTTTGTTTTTAATTTTTTACATACATACTACGCAGGTAGAGAAGAAAGGAAGAATAAAATACTCATACAATATTTATAAATATTAATTTGCTTTAATTAAATGTGAGAGAAACAAATTGCGTTTTGCTGCTATTAGTAAGTAGATAAAAGGAATAACTAAAATAATTCTATGCACGTTCTGATATTGCAATAAGTCTTCATCATGTGGTTGCACTTTGCCCATATAAAACGTGTTTATGTTGGTATGTTTTGTGTTGTTTTGTTTTGTTTGTTTGCATTTTTAATGTGTAAAGGGGGTGTGTAATTTTTAAGTTTGCAGTATAAAGCTCTTCGAAAAATATTATATTAATAATTTAAATTCTCATCTTGATAGGATAATTCGTATCGTATACTGATGTCACTGGGATTGATTTTGGTAGCATCTGGCTAATTGTATTGGTAGTAGCTCTGTTGCGGATGTTTGTAATCTAAAATAAAACAAAAACTCATTTAGAACTAGCACTTCATTAGCCTAATATCCAGAATAAGGATCAAATTTATTATATTTACTCAAAGTCCTTTTATGTAGCATTAAAAATGAAAGGTGAAAGAGGAGGAATTATTGTAGTAGAGGTTTATACTTTTTGTTTTTTAATAAAATATGAAAGGCCGTTTGTCCGTGAGTAAGGAAAATAAATAATACTTGGATCTTATTTATATTAAACAGTAAGGCTCCAATTATATTGAACAAAATTTGGTTTAGAATAGAATGGGTATGTATGTGTTACATCCATAGAAATGACATGTAACCTCATCAATAAGGTGAATATAAAATAAAATATTGAAATTGAATGAGAATTGAACTAGAATGTATAAAAGGCATGTCATCCTTCAAGAGAAATTTTCCCACTCCTTTATGAGTATAAATAAATATAAGAGTATAAAATAAGCAACTCAAACAACATTAGCGTAAAAGAGGCGTAACACAGCTGGCTGACATGATTTACAAAGCGAAGGAAGTTTATATCGATAGCTTGGCATTGCTTATTTGATTTACTCGTAACATTCTCTTTATCTTAATCCATATATGTATGTAGGTTTCTTACTTAGTATCTGACTACTCCTAAAACATATGCAAATCGCAATTTTCAAGGAACCACTGTTCACCGAGTTCATTCAAAATTTCATAGTTCCATGCATACCAATGCTACTCTGCGTGTTTATTTCTTAAGTAAGCACGATGGCTTAGTTAAACGACACTGAACGAAAATGGTAGACAAGTACCTACATCTTATTCTGGAAAAATTAAAATTAAAATCCACTTTGAACTGCGGTACGAACGGTGCAGGAAAGGACTGGAGAAAGATTCATCTACTTACGAGTATATTACTTTTCAGGCTTTGTGTTCTATTATTTAGAACATATCACAATCGATAACCATACAGAAAAGGAGCAATTTTGGAGTGTAGTAAACACAGCATGCCCATATAGGACAAAATTCAAAACGAACTGGATATAATTTTCATCGGTCTGGAGAAAACATCTAACAAAGTTCCAAGAGAACCTATTTGGAGGGGGTCAACATCTCAGAAATATAAGTGCGCAGATCCCAAATCAGTCGAAAATCTGATTTGACGATGTATTATGTATATGAGGAAGCTGACATTGATGGAAATAAACATGACCTACTCGTAATTATTATAGAAGGGCACATATTCTTAGATGTCACCACGTTAAGATACCAATAGAGAAAAACCTTAGGCTGAGCGTATCTGTTGGCATTGCAATATGCAAAGAAAAGTAATAGAAGTTCAAGTGTGAGTCAAGATGTGAAAAGGAGACCCATGCAAAACCACTCAAATGCAAAATCATCATCAGCTTTGTACTGAGGACTTTATACTAGAGCAGTTTGTACAATTCCACTGATGTCCGTGAATACAGTACAGTTCTTGCGAAAAATTTCTGATCCGATCTAATAGGTTTCGTTAACGAAGTTGCACGCAGAATATGGATGACAAAGTGTGCTGAACAAAAAAAGACAAATAAACACCACTACTATGACAAACATAATATGCTACTCAAGATCCGTGGCTTGTACATGTTTCGTTTTTAAAACGACAAAGAGTGACTCTAGCATATGTATGTATATACCTAGGAGCACACGCGTGCTGGATAAAAAACTTTTCATAAAAATGTTTGATCATATCCATAAAGCGATATGATACAAGAAAACTCTAAAGGACTCACTAACTTATCCTAACAAGTAAAAAAATGTCAATTCCATAACAATATTTTAGAAGCAATTCTTAAAGTGAATTCAGCTGGGCTTAAACTTAAAATGTGATTTTCTTTTCCATAATACTGTATGGAAAAAATCTTCACAAGTTTCTTACAAGTAATAACTGGAATTCAATGAAGAAAAACGGACGGCAAGTTTGTTCGTCGATGTGTTCGCATCGTAATGCGAACTGGAAAATGAAATTAATTAATTAGCCACCTTGGTGGCGAACACTGTTGAATTTGTACGAATGGAACCACCGCAGAGGAGAGACACGGTCACAGACCCAGTCCAACGCAGGTTAAGGTGACGAGGTGCAGACTTCAGAGCAATACATTAAGATTCTGTACTCATTCACTTTACCAAAAGAAGAACCAATTCATTCACTGAACTCTAAAGCGGATGCGCAACATACCAACATTTTTCGACGGTGGGGGATAAAAACTGGTTTACGAATACTGGACCTGCCTGTGGTTGGACTGGACGTTTGAACACTTGGCCTGCCTGCCGTACCAGTCATCTACTCAGGTGCACAAGTCTTGGTCAAAAAGTAAAATGCAGCCAACTCTCCGCATCGATCACTGTCGACAGATAACAACAGGCTGCACGTGTGTCCTTAACTATTTACATATAAGCTACGAGTATGTGCTGGATGATGCAGGCTACCTGGACCAATGAAATCCCGTCTGCCTGTAATCGTGCGAGCCCAAATGCAGATGACGTTTAAATTTGATTGCGTACCTGTTTTCACAACGAATACGAAAGCCGTAGCTGGTCTCAATACATACAAGGTTAAAATTCATCTCATCTGACATATATCATTACAATTCATTCATGAAAGGTTCTACAAAGAAGAAAGAAGCTAAAATCAAATGTAATAAAAATAGTCGTAAAACAAAGTTCGAAAATTTATTCGGAATGTCAAAATTTCCGCAAATGTGGGCGTTAGTGACATCAAGCAAAAAACTCTCCACTTTGTCTGGCCTGCCGATAGTGGTAAAGTATCTGATTGATGATTCCCGGTTTCCATTGAATGAGCGCGACATTCTTTTGTGGTGAATCGGAAAGCTTTACCTTGACATAAGAGACTCAATCAATGAAGGCACAAGAAATAGCGATTGAAAAGATGTCCTTACAGATAACAGATATCCGGTCGTTGAAAGAGTTAGGTATAGCACCAACACCAACACCAACACCAGCACTCTAGCTAGCACAGGATGCTCTAAATTATCGCCCGGTGTCGATGTCGCGCGCGACTGTTTCGGTTAATTAATTAAGGCCTCTCCAAACAGCGAATGCGGCTGCGACTGCGACCGTCGACCGTCGATGGCAACGACAACGATGAAATTCTCTATGTGATTTACTTTGGGAAACGAGTCATCATCGTGGTCGTCGTCATGGATGCTTATCTCTGCTTTCAGTCTCGAATGTCAGCTACTTTGTACTGTGTTCGTCGGCGTTCGTCGTCTAATCAGATCGAAACGATTTAATTTATTAGAGTTGGCCCTTTAAGCCTTCAGAAAGGGGAAGTGTACCGAAACAGCTCTTTTGGGATCATTTCTTGACGAGAGAGTTTGGCAAATATTAGCCAATGGTTGTATGCATGGACGGCAGACGGTTTAGAAATATGTACATAAGCACAAGGGTTGCTCACTTAAGTCATACATACTCGTAAAGCTACGCTCTTTTAGAAGATTCCATCCCTTCGATTTACGACCTTGAAAAATGGAAAACTTGCTGTGGGTCCTTTTCATCTTAAATTTCAGAGTCAACACGAACCGAAGCAAGGGCTTTCCCAATGGTTAATCCTAATGGATTCTGATTGAGATTTAATTATTTCATTCAATTTTCTAGATGACTTGGTCGTTATTCAAAATGCTGAGGGTTAAATACGCCCTTGAAAGAACTACACTACAGATAGTCGATGGGTGGTGAGGTAGTGGGAGGGTGGAGGAGGATGATGATGATGATGATGATAATGGTGATGGGGTGATGGTGGCATTAGTCGAGTTAAGGCGACCCATCTCGGGCTAGAAGGTTAATGAAGTGAGTAATTTTGTGGATGAATTTAATTGAAAAGGATTCCAGTAATATAGAAGAAGATAGAAGATAATGGAAAGAGAGTGAGATAGAAAGTGTAAAAGGAGAAACGAAAAAATGACCAAGCAAAAGGAGGGGAGTTTCAGTTTCATGCAAATTAACATCAACTCACCTTGAAGCAAATGAAGTTTTTTTTCTATTTGTTTGATGCTGAACAAGAAGGCTAGAGAGTAGAGGAGTACCTCTTACTGGGCTGCGCTGTTCAATAGGTTGAGCTTAAACTGGTGATACAAATCCTGTTGAGATTTGCTGACTACACAATGGAATGGAAAGGAAGTTAATTAGATCATTTAGGACTTGGTAGAAAGAAAAACAAATCAAAAGTTGATTATCACCTCTTGAAAAATGGTTTGAAAGCTGCCGCAACACTGTCCTGATGATGGTGGTGATTATGAGGACTGTCCATCATTTGTTGGTTATAATCCTTGCTAGGTGAATGGTCTTGCAGGCGTGTGAAATTTCCAACATAACTACTGTTGCTGCTGCTGCTGTTGCTATTTGGTGAAGAATCACCGATATAACCACTTTGAGTGGTATTCGAAGGATTATTGGGATTGGATCCTGAGGCGGTAACTGATCCATTACTGTAACAGGTACCTGTCGTAGGGGTTGCTGAACCGGTAAGAAGGTTCCCCGCCACGCTCGGTAACTTCATATTCGGCGGAGTTTGGGGTGGCGTATCTGTTTGGACATCGGGAAACCCCATCTGATTCGATTGTTGCTGCTGCTGGTGTTGGTGTTGTTGCTGTGGGGATTGCTGCTGATGCTGTTGTTGGTGCTGGGTAGGATTTACGTTCGTATTCGCCGCTATAGCTCCCGTAATAGGGGTGGTAGGCGTACTTTGTTGATGTGTACTTGTCATATTGTTCGTAGGGTAAACTCCCTGTTGGGCAGCTGCTGTGGCTCCTAGAAACCCCCCGTACCCCCGAGAATAAGGCGAACTTCCGAAACTGTTCATTGCATTCATTTGGTGGTGTTGCGCTTGCTGCTGTTGCAACTGTTGACCCTGTTGCTGCTGTTGTTGCATCTGTTGCTGCTGCTGTTGTGTCATACCAGCCGCCATATTGGTCATAGGGCCTTGCATATTTATCATTCGTGTAGCGTTTCCACCACTCGGATTGGTACTGAGCTGCTGTGCATGCTCCCCCTGCTGTTGGGTGTTGTGCAAATGATGAGCTTGATGCTGTTGTTGCTGTTGTTGTTGCTGTTGATAGTTTCCCATCCAAACATGCTGCATTTGCTGCTGCTGATGGTGTTGCTGCTGCTGCTGGTGATGTTGCTGTTGTTGTTGCTGCTGCTGCTGCTGTTGCAGTTGATGGTGATGGTGCAGCTGATGTCCGAGAAACGCTGAAGGTGGAGGTGTTTTGCAAGCGGCTGTGTCTGCCAGACTCCAGATTTTGGGCTTGGTAGCTGGAATCGGGACACCACAGTCGCTGCTTATCTGGTTTTTTGGCCCGCTTAATTCATCTTTAATACCAGGATAGCCACCTAACATTGCATGTTGATGCTGATACGCTGGATGGTGATGATGATGCGCATTCATATGATGCCCACCATGTCCACCAACAATTCCTAAATTATCTGGTTTCCTATCGTCATCCGTAAGATCATCGTCATCATCATCCTTTTCATGTTCAGACTTCACGTGATGCATCGAATCTAAAAAAGAACCAAGTCTAAGTGTCTATGTGTGTATTGGAGGTACATTTATGTGTATTTGCTCTTTGCTCATTCAACCAGCCACCCCAAAAATTCTACTACTGACGCACATCCAGCAGCCCCAACAACAACAGGTCGAGTTGTTGAAAAGGTACTTAACTTTACAATGAAAACTCGAAATCCCTACTTCTTTGAGATTTTCTCGTTCTCTTTCTGCGAAAGCCCCAGGTATTTTCCAACATCATCCTAGCCAGTCAACGTCGCTTGTGCCGTACACACGCACCAGATACATTGGTCAGATACTTCATGACAGTTTGACAAATTTCCCCACAGACATAGGAAATTCACTTTATTCCCAAGCTAGGTTAGGTAAATCGGTCGGGGTTGTAAAGCAAAGAAAGCTCCGAGCTAGACACATGCAAATCCTCAGAATAATGAAATTTCTACGTGAGAAAATGGTGTGCTCCAGTGAGTGAGAGTGTTACAGAAATACGACGGAAGGGAAAAAAATCTTATTAAAATTTCCATATCAATGATAGAGGGTGTGAAGCAGGGTAACTTTTCTCTCTTGCGAATATATCCCCCTCTTTTCCGGCATATGACTCAATTTAAGGATTTTTGCTACTTCAAAAAGGGGGATGACACCCTATAGCAAACATTGTCTGAATTTGTTGGTTTTGGTACACAATCGAAAGGCAAAGGACTGTGAAACGATCGCACATAATCAAATGTCATAATAGAGCAATCGTTATGATATTCCATGCAAACAAATAGATGGTGAAAAGTTGAAAGTGAAATCAGAGGGTGGAAAAGAAGAAAAGGGTGAAAAGCTTGGAGTATGCAGGTCGCAATTATTTGAAATCTATTTCATAGGATTTTCAACTGTTTTTATTGACTTAGCCTTTGGGAGTTCAATAAGTCAATTTTAACCCAAATTATAATTTAGTTCGGAAATAAGAAACTAACATTATTTCAATACCAGAAAAATTAATTTTTGTTTACGAAAAGGTACACAAATTAAATGAAAAACGATGTAAACGAGCCTCATAAGGGTGGAAAAAAAGCCAACATTGAGGAAATTTGTCTCATTTCCATGGATACACCCACTTGTGCAAGACTTTCCCACGAGAAAAATGCAAAACTTTTGCTGATATTGTATGTATTGTATCAATAACAATCATACCCATCGAATTTATATCAACATTCGTCCATCAGTCAAATCTGACCAAGAAAATATCAAAGTAAATTGGTCAAACTTAACTTCAAATATGCATTAAGAGATTGCTTTGTGGATAATTGCATGGAAATGCGCATTATATCATATTCACAATAGCATGGAAACTCCTTACATCCAGGTCGTATGTTTAATTCAACAGCTTGTTTATAGTTTAAGCGATTGCGACCACACTTGCCTACATCGAAGAATTTATGGATTTCAGCCCGAAGTGAGAACCTGTTTTAATTGAAATCTTGTGCAAAACTTTCACTAAAATAAGCTAGAATTATCCATTGTACTAACCTTAAAGTTCCGAATTTGTCAGCTCTAATTTTCTCCGCCAGAAAATTGTTAAGAATACACCTCAATCAGAATTCAATCCAGAAATAGTAGCTTTACTGAATATACTCATATAATAGAAATCACTAAAGGGAAGCATCATGCATCTTTTAATCAAAAAAGTGCGAAAAAAAAAATCTGTGTTTACTTCTATGAGAACTTTCCATCAATTTGCCTGTCAAAAACTCGCTACGGAACCTTCCTATTCGAGCAGCCGCAGCACATGGCCGCAGTATGGTTGTCATAAATATTTTATAACATCAATTACGAAGCACTTAAATGGAAAACTCGCTGAAATTTCTTCCAACGTAGTGGTGCTCATTCATTGTTTCAGTCAAGCATCCATCCATCCATCCATCCATCTATCCATTCATCCATTACAAAACGGGGGTGTTTTACTGAATGGTGGAGGAAATACCCTGATTCTATCCTATTCATCCACCACCTTCCGGATAACGATATAAAAGCTGAGGATTAGTTAAAAGGTTCGCGTGCCACACAACACATCCCCTAACCTAAGCAAAGATTAAAGACAAAGTGAAAATGCCACTTGTTTGGCCAAGATCTAGAGATTTTGTGTTTATGTAGTGCGACTGCATCAAAAACACATCTTCGCCCTAGCTCTAGGAAGTTACGCATAAAATGCAAGCCATCCCCCAAATCAAGTCTTCCTGTAAGCCCTCTAACAGGCGTTGAAGTGTGCAACCCTCCCTCATTCACGTTTTCATGTTAGAAAGTCAAAGTCAATGACTAGCGTCACTTAAACAGGACGCATATGTTTCTTCATTCTGCCTATTCTGTGCTTTGGATTTTATAAACAAGTCGAAGAAGAAGCACGAACGAAAGGAATGAGTAGCATCAGCATCCCTTGCGATAATAGATGACAATGAAGCTCTTTATTATTTTATGCGAGTCACAGAGTACTCGGCGAGTGACTGTGGGTGATTGCAAACAATAGGGGTTTGGAAATATTTTTGGTGCGAACGGGAGTAATGAATTTTTCCAAGGGGGCACATGAAGATGCGCTATAATACGGTCTATTTGGGTGATAGATTAACCCCTCAATTGAGGTTGAACTTAATTTGGCACAACAGTACGAATAAAAGGGGTGAGCCCGAATCTGAGCCAGGGAATCCGTGTTGCTTTGGGACTATTAATTAAGACACAACGGCCAGAATAGGGTGGTGATGGTGGTGGTATGTGTGTGCAATTGATAGTTGCTGAAAACCGGTATTCATCCACTTACCAAATCCAGACCCAGACCCAAACCCAGACTAAAACAGAGTAAACGCACTTTAAAACGATACCACCACCCAAATAGTCATTCCAGTAGTTGGTCGTAGGGTAGTGGTTGTTTAAAATGAAGTTCGGATTAGAGTTTGAGTTGGAGTCCAATTTTAAATAGCGGCCGTGATAATAAAGCAGCAGTAATGCGCGACGACAAAAGGGGTTGAAGGCCTTTTTGTTTCATGGGGTTGTTTTTAGGCAGTATTGGCGGCGTCGGTGTCGGTGTCAGTGTCGGTGTCGGTGTCGGTGTTGGCATCGGCTTCTTTCAGTCATTTGAGCTTTAACGTGAGTATGAAATTTCTCTTTGCTGCCGCCGCCAATGTCGATGCTGCCGCCATCCGCACTGCCAACGCCACTGTCGTTATCGTCGTCGTCCTTGCTTCCTTGGTAATGTGTTTCTATTATTATGTCAGCTCGGTATACGTGGGTATTATGCAAAGTGTTTTATGGTGGCTCGAGGGTTAATAAGATATAGTACATGGATTGCTCTTTTGTCTGCGCACTGCACGGCAACAGCGGTGTTGTGCGGTACTATCACAAGACCAAGAGGTAGAACAGGCTATTGAATTCTACTCTCGCTTGCTAACTTCTTTACTCAACACCCCCCCCCCCCCTCCCCACCATCCCTTTGTCGGCCCCTCACTGGCTCTTTAAGAGCAGTTAATTGAAACTGAAAGGATGAATAATAGGGGGCTGAAATGGGAGCGCCATAAATTAAACGCAAATAGCCAAGTCGGAGGCGGTGTAGAAATATGACGATGATGGTGTGCTGTGTGCTGGTAATGGCGGGGGTAGAAATTGTGCTGGTAGTCAAGGTAAAGGTGTTACATCAGATGTTCTTTTCTTACCTTTATGATCACGACTTTTGTCGGCATCAATGTCGTCCTTGTCCTTCTCTTCATCGGACACCATTGCATCGTCGTCATCATCGGTTTTATTTTTTGGTTCCCAAGTCATTTTGTTCTCCTTTTTCAGCCGTCGGCGTGCATTTGCAAACCACGTCGATACTTGTGTTAAGGTCATCTTTGTAATTATCGCCAACATGATCTTCTCACCCTTGGTCGGATATGGATTCTTTTTGTGTTCATTCAGCCAAGCCTTGAGGGTAGCCGTTGACTCACGAGTTGCATTCTTTCTCCGCGCAGCTAAATCATAACCGGCGCCATATCTGAAAGAAAAAAAAATGTATCATTAACGCATTTTACGAGTATGCAAAGCAAACGAGCTTAGGGGTTACGGGATTCAATGGTAAGAGAAGGTTCAAGTAAACATTTAAATAGACTTGAGATAGGACCAGATCACCACCGCCGGTGATCGGTGCGATACCTGCGATGTGACGCAGTGGACATATTTCATAACTTTATTAAATGACCAATATGGGGTCTCAGTGGTTTTTGTACATCATAACTCACGGCGGGAGTCCTGTTCTGTGAGATTCCCTTGACTGGACATTATTCATTGTGAACATCTTTGCACTGGTCTTCGTGGTTTCTCGCGCGTTCTCAGCAGCGACTGCAGCCTCATGTTTTATTATTTGTTGTGTGGCGTGCTTGGTCAATTTAGCATCTATCACTTGGTAAAGTAAAGGAATTTGCGAAAGGACGAATGTGTGCAAGTACGAATAGACTGCAAATGTTCACTTTGGCAACAAAGAAAAAAAAAAAGAACTACAAGCGGTAGGGGGGTTACTTTATTTGCTGTGCTGATTCGCACGACTTACAATGCCAAAGTTCAACAAGATGCAGCTACCACATGATTTTTAGCCCATCCATATGCAAATGTAGAGAATCAGTAGTCAGTTAACTAGACGGTTACAATTGCACTGTAATCTGAAGGTGAATTGAAACTTTTATAAAATACTCCAATACAATTGGATTGAAAGATATTCAATTAGATTCTAAAATGTTCAACCAATTCTTTTATTATTTTCAGCAGCAGACTCCTCTCAGATATGAAATAACTCCAAAATAACTCCAAAAATACTTACTAAATACATTTTTGGTTACGGTTGCTTATCTTCAGGCTTTACTAACATTTGTTTGATGGTTTGGGGTTGCTTGGAAAGTATTGCATTTTTGGCGATACACTTGAAAAACATAGCCCGCACGAAACCACCATCGAAAACAGACTTAGGATAATGTTAACAAGGAAGAATTACTATAAAACGATTTCACGAGAAACGGCTACAATCGCACCAGATTTCCATATCCACCGAGATGTTACATACTACAATATAAGCACTCAAGTTCAATACCAGTGATGACATTATTAATAACCCTTCAGATATACCATATTTGAGACCTTGAATGTTTCACAGCAATCACTGTAAAGTACTCGTAAGCTGGAGTGTAAGTTTACCCAAAGAAACATCATAGTTGAAAAGATTGTGCCATCACTGGTATGCTTGTTTCTATTCAAAGTAAGAAGCACAGCAGCATCTATGCAGTCGATAAGAAAAGACATCTAACACCAATGGATCAGTAACTACCTTTGGAAACTGTAGTTTTGAGGAGATAAAGGGTTTTGTACATCTGGGATTCACAGAAGGCTTTAATGATGACATCATCATAGAAATCAGACAAGGTATGACCGTCGCTGTTTCTTTAGATTAAGATATCATTATCATGAATATTTAATAAACCTCCTCACACTCATACTCATACACGTTTAGATCCCTAGAGACCTTTTCAAAAGAGATAACCTTGGCATTATGACCTAGAAAGTCTTCGAATCCAGTAATGGGACAATCTAGTAGTAAGAGAAAAATGTATTCCCTTAAAAAGAGCTCAAGTGAAGAGATCATACTATGTGGGTCAGGTTGAGCACGTACACAGGACTTCTAAACTAAAACTTCCAAACAAAGCCTCTTCGATAAATAACTTCTTTCGTGAAATTCACATCAAAAGTTTCTGACTAATTGACTTTGTTGGCGTTTATAATACGATGAAAAGAACCATTTGCTACCGATACTTTCAATACATGAAGCAACATGTCTGTATTTAGTTAGCCAAACCGAACAGCCCAACAACTTATTCCAACAACTTAACACCACGTGTTTATCGAGAAATTTCAACGAACAGTGCCGCAATATGAGGAACTTATCCAAAGCCATGTTAGAATACCAGTTCCAAAAACACATGCAAATCAGTTCTAAGCTAAGTATAGCAGACTATCAGTAGGAAAGTAAGAAGACCAAACTGAGAAATGAATAGGACGAGTGTTGACTAGATGATACCTTCTATCAAAGGTCTATTACAGAATGTCACCATCTATGTTAATAGACTGGGGATAAATTGTAAACGGTTTAAATCATATTTCTAGGAAACGGTAACTTGAAAGAAGGATTTTTGTTAAGTATCTTGAAAAATAAATAATTCTTTGATATGTATGATAGAATCCATCAATTTACATTCCACAGATCACAATCAACCAACTCATTTTGTGCCAAACGACAACCTCGTTTTTAGATGTGTTCATTGTGTCAAACCCCTATTCCATAATGCACTACGACCAACTCCTTGCACCCGCTTTTTAACATCATGATCTGATATTTTTAGACATAAATGCTTTTTAAAAAAAGTCAATTTAGACGCATTGTTTAGCGATTGCATGAATTTGAATAGGATTTTAGTATATACAATAGGGAATGTTAATAATCAACTTAGCATTTTCATAATTAGATTCATTACTTATTTCACAAATAACATATGTGCCCATAAGAAGAAAAGTTTCTAAAAAGATTAGCATTCTCTGGCTATCATTAGACATTTTAGGCCGAATTAATAATAGTAATCTTCTTTATGCAATAAACAGCTTAGCCATTTGCAATGACTACCTGAATACCAGTAAGTAACGCAGTTTCTCTGCTGATACGAAATAAGAAAAAGTCGTTTTATCAGAACAAATTCAACTCCATCGATTCGATCTCGAAATTTTGGAACAACGTCCGTGAGATGGGACTCAGGTCTACTAAAGAATCAATCCTTAACAACATCAACGTCAATGCGCTTAATACAAAGTTTGTTCAAAGCAACTGCAACGCACTTACATAATTTGCAGACCATTCGTACCGGCCACCGATAAGAAGATACGTTTTCACTTTCCAGCGTTGATGAGTTAAGTATTGGTTAGGCAACTTTTAAAATCAAATCGAAAGCTGTTGGCTCGGATGGTGTTTTTCCAGTTTTATTTCCAATTTAACTCGATTATAACTATGTCAGGTGGAAAATTGCTAAAATTCTTCCACTGCCAAAACCATCGACATTCAATAGTACCTAATACCGCCCAATAGCTATTTTTCTCTTTAATTAAATTATTTTTAAATAGAAGAAATCTTATCACAACATTTTAGTCGGGTTTTCGTACCAAATATAGTTGTGCCGCAGCTCTACTCATGCGAAAATATATGTACTTGCCGGTGCGCTATGTTCGGATTCATAGTGTTTCTCGATTTTTCTGAGGAGTTAAGTAGCGTTAACTATTCATTGTCATTAAAAAAAACTGGAAAGGCAATTTTTTTTTAAAAGCTTTCTCTGCAATTTAATGGTTTCATACTCGTATTTAGCAGACAATAAGCGGTAATAAATATTTTTCGCTTTTTCAAGTCTCTCAAAGTCCTGTACTGTTTTCATGTTTCATTAATAATATGTCTAAATGTTTTACGACCTGCGAACATCATATATTGTACATATATGCTGATGATGTCCAAATATATTTTGTGTTCCCCAAATCACTTAAAAACTAAGGGTTAAATAATATTAATCGAACACTAAAAGAAATCTACAACTGGTCTTTAAATAATGGTCTTTAATAATGGCTGGATTGAGAATCCAACAAAAACTGAAGCAGAAAAAAAGACGTGTTGAATTTGAATATTGATTGATTGATTGATTCAAGCCCGATTTAACCCCGGACTGTTTATGGAATGCTTAATACAAACTATAACTTAAAAACTAAACTTAAAACTAACATTAATATGACTTAAAAACTACGAGAACGGCAAGGGGTCATGGAGCTAGGGAGAGGGAATTTCGAAAACCGATTTTGCTAATGTCGAAGTCGAACTCAATAATCATGGTTCGCTCCGTAAACAAAGTAGTATCGATAGTTTACGCTGCACTACGGAGTCTAAGCCCCACGAGAAAGTATCTTTCGACAAATGTTTAGCTTAAGCTAGTTAAAGCCTTCATTTTACCCCTATTTCTTTATGGATGTGAAATATACATATATATATCGACATGCGTTACTCATGCAAAAGGGAACTTATCCTGGCATACAATAGCTGGCCAAGATATATTTTTAATATACCAAGGTATGACCACATTTTTGAATTTACCAAACAAATAATAGACTAATAGATCTAATCAACTTTAGAAGTATTCAACTATTTCAAATTAGAAGAACTAAATAACTGGATTACTTATTTGAAAAAATTATATTCGCGACTAATCCAATGAGATAATAAAACAATGAAAATAATTCCACCTAGACATAAGTACATATTTAATTACAAGCCGACAGTTCTATATAATGTACATGCGATTCGTATTTGGAATGAGCTATCCTTGCATATTAAAGGGACAAGTAACATAACTACTTTTACTAGAGAAGCTTTCAAATGCCATGCACAAATTTACTGATATGTAATATGATATACCATATACTCTCATCAATACTCTTATCTACCTCGATTTCTTTTCTATCTGTTAGATTTTTCTGCTTCCCTTTTTAATTTCACTTTTATTTATTTTATTTTATTCAATATTTTATCTAATCTTATCTAAGCTTAGCTTGTACAGTTTAATAAAACATTATATCTTACTGCTACAATGGATTTTTATAATAAATATATACAATAAAATACACTAAATTTTATTCATAGATGTTTAAAACTCGTTTTTTTTGTTTTTGTTTTAAAGAACTTAATACTCAAGAGGATGCAACTGCTCTTAAAATGTACCAGCGCATGTTAAGTTCTTTGAAAAATGGGACAGAAAGAGAAAGAAAAATGTTTTTGGGCTCAGTGGGTATTTCCAACATCCAACATTTAATGGAGAGACTAAATTATAAGCGTAATTGGACTTGTTGTTGTCGGTTGGGATTGAACGCCCAACCGTCCGATTTTGAAGCCAACGCACTACCACTTGAACCACGGCCACCCATCATATGAACTTTTACTGAGGGAAGGATTATAATTTAGTTGGATTGCTTTTCGTTCTTTCTTCTTAAATGTGCAATTAGCTTGTCGATTATGTTGCAAGACGAAATCACTTCGAACGAAGTCGTGTGTCCAATCGATTTCTAATTTCATCCTAATTGAATAACAAAGCCCAACCGAAATCGTGAAAGCAATCCTTCAGCAGCCAGATTCCAGAATCCAGGATTCACATCCTATCAATTGATTTATTCAATTACAGCCTGAATTGCTCCATTTAGATTCTGATTAAGATGGTTCGCTGCTCACTTCTCATTGCTTTCACGGCAAGTGAAAGTGGTTAGATACTTCCAAGTTTTAATTAGCAAGGATTTGTCGATGTTAATTGATATACCTGATCGCTGGCAGTTGGAATTACCTTGGGCACTGACACTCGGGTCTTAATTGCTTTACAAGGGCGGATATAAAAGCTTGCCTTGCACAAACCAGTAATCCAAAAGGAAATTCGTGCAAGATAAGGGCAAATGTCCATCCGGTGACGATGACAACAACGGCACTGCTAATAACTACATATGAGTATTTGTGCTGGTATTAGTGTGCTGCGCACGAATTCGCAATGTGGCGTGTAAAATGTTCATTTCATTATTTGTTCAAAACAAACTATAGTCCAACCCAAGCGACTAACTGACTATCGTACGAACGTATGAACGTATATATGTTATTAAATTTAATGATAAGTTTGGATTTTGTGTGTGAACATGGAATTCATTTGTTAACAAGGTGCAGTGGCGGCAGTGTGTAGTGTGCAGAGCGAGACCCCTTTGAAGGATGATGGGCTAGGTGGTGAAATGGAATGAGGAGGGGTGTAAGCTGCAAGCAACCAGGCACAAAAAGCATTGAATAAAAACATTAGGCCGAAAATAAATTTAGTAGCGTAAACTTCTCTATTCGTAGATACTCGTACTAGTACAAGTACTGTAGTTGTGCTCGTAGTAGTCGTACTAATGCTCGTACTTCGTGCATTAAAGTGTACGCACAAATGGAATGAAATTTGTTTGTGCCTGTGCATCCTTGCACGAGTTCATCTCCTTTTATTATGAGTTTGCTCATTGTATGCAGCAGAGGAATACGACGAAGTTGGAAATAATATGAAACACTTGTACAGCCTACTCTAGTAGAAAGGCTTACAGGCAAACAAACTTCAGAGCGAGAGAGTGGTGAACCATAGTATAGAATCTCTAACTGTCCATATTATATCGTCACCATCCACCCGATCATATCCCATACTGCATAGTCATGCGCTACGTAGTCTCATTTGTACAAGTATCCGTATACTCATACCATTTTAGTACGTTCGTTTTCCATTTTGGCATGAATCCTGAGTTCTGGAGGAGTAAAAAAATAACAAAACACCAAGCCCAGTAGTCTTAATACCCTGTCCCCCTGGGTAAAAGGAATGCACAATCAAGTAACAAACTTTCAGACAATAATGTGAAAAGGACTAAACTTTAAATACGAGAATGTACGAGTATGTGTAACTCCGAGCATCATGATTTTGAGGATGACTAGGACAACGATGCATACGATGACGACCGACGATGTTGTTGATGAGAATCCGTTGGAAACGTTGGACACTTAGCATTCGACTACAACGAACCAACGCTCTAGTGCTACGTGTATGGTGGGTGCAATAAGTGTGTACACTCTGGTGACGGTAGAGTCGAGTAACCCCCAAATTCATGTCTACATCTGTAGTTTAATATTGTTCTACAAAACTTTCGAGATGTTTTACCAGGGTGATGGTGGTAGCTTGCCTGGATTGTACTGACCAGCAGTTGAGCTCTAAATTTTAAGGGTTTACTGCAGCAACTTGCCAACTTGCCATGGCTCAAAGGTGGTGTATAACGGGGTAGAAAAGAAGAATCTTCAAACCTACATACAAATTCACAAATTCACCCTGTACGGTGGCAGGCCGCCTATAAATTGTATTCCTGTTCTATCGCTCTTACTTCTAGTTAGATGGATAGATACGTATGCATACTCGTATACGCCAGTGACTAGGCACACACAAAGGTATAAGTATGAGCATCTATTATATGGTCGAGTATATGTAATGTATTTATGTGGGGTTTTTCAATGTGTTTGTGTGGTTGTACTTTACATAAAATAATAGAAACATCTCTTGTTTCTCCGTCTACACCGCTACATCGCATATTTGGGTAGGCAGGGAGGCGAACAGCGAACAAAAGGAGGGTGTAACAGTATCATCCTTGTCTAGATTGAATGGAGGACATTGTAGACACGTTCTCCTCTTTCGTGCATTCGTGTAGATACAAGCTTAAGCATTAACCTCAAAATGGCGACTGAACGAAAATGAGAATGAGAACGAGAACGGAAGTGCTTGTATATCGCATCGCTTAGTACCAAAAAACACATACAACACAACCCTCAGTAGTAAGTATTCGTAGTATCAGTCAGTACAGAATTTCCATAGGCCCTATGAAAATCGATATTCTCTTTGCGAGTTATGCAGACATCGATGTCATTCTATCGTCTCGAACTATAAAACAGAAATTTACATGACGACGACAACGATGGAATCACTGGACAATTCAACAATAATTTTGGCCACCGCCAACGTCACAGCCGCTGCTGTTGGCTGACTGTCCATTTATTCGGTCAGATCAACTAATCACCAGCCAGAGGTATTTGAAACTATGGATAAGGTACCTTTATCAATATACGAGCATTCATACATACGTATACTTTACTGGTACATACACTGGCGGTGTCAGATTTCACTGCACACAATTTGCGCGTAATTTATCAAAATTACCAAAAAAAAGCCCAATATAGCAAGACAAAAACCTCACTCAATCCCTCCACAGTCCCGCTTAACTTTATCCCCATTATGGGACACGTCCCCTGTTGAAATTTTAGATAAATTTTTTAAAACTGACTTGTGCTGAATCTGTTTTGTGTGCTGCAGGGAAAAAGGTTGGTGTAGGAGGCTGGAGCCTGTATTAAATATTATTATTGTCCTCTTAAGTGTTTCAACTTCATGACTTCATCATGAGGGTGGTCGTTGTCGTCGTTGTCATTGTCACCAGGGGATGGGGAAGAAGAAAACTTTTCGCCGTCTATGTGCGACCGGCAATTTCTCTAGAAGTATTGGAGAAGAATAAATAAAAAGGAGCAAAATAAAAAATCACTCCAAAAAAGCATATAACTGAGAGAGAAAGTTTCGGTTTGCTTAAAGTGCCTGGTCCCAAAAAAATTACCAACTTTACATACATACTTAGAGAGGTACACATCCAGATAGAGAGATACAGAAGTGGTATCTCGCCTATCTTGGATATCTTCATCTCGGATGTGCCATCACCACCCAAACCCCCTCTAAAACACCAACTTCTGACTTTTTAATGGAAACAGATGGAATTATCTCACGTAGACACTCGAAAATACCGAAAATACTTGAGAAGGATGTGCGGATGAGCAATATCGTTCTTGTATAATACTCGTACTCTTACTCGTTACCGTATCCTCAGCCGTACTCGCATTCGTACGTACTTATGTACATAGTATTGTAGTCTTCTATTGATTAGGATTGTTTATTAAAGATTTAAAATCAGGAACTGGCATTCGGCATTTAATGTTTAAGTGATTTAATTTATGCAGGACTGACGTAAAACAAGCCTGATGAGAGGAAAGAAAAGACGGCGTTTTTTTTTCGTCGTGTATTTCTTTTTATAAAACCTACGCACGTACTGTCATCTGTGTGTCGTGATTTATCACCGGTTGGCGTTTAACGAAATCGGATTTTGAATAGGTTAGTCGAAACCATAAATAGTGTGAACGCCGTTAAAAGCGATTCAAGTTTGGTGAAGGAATTTAACGATTCATAGGGTGGAGAGAATATAGTATTCCAATCAAAGTATCTTAACTCAACATGGGTGCTATTAGCATTTTTGTTCAGACAACCTGCTGGCTTTGGTCGGCAATAGATGATGGCTCGTTTCTTGGACTTAACTTTATGGAGCTCTTAATTTCGATCTGTCATGTGAAAAGATTTTTGTGTAATTGCATTTGATTAATGTACAAATTAGGAAAATTTGGATTTGTTACTCTCGGGCATAAAATATGTGACAGAATAAAAGTCAATTCTGTCCAACATTGGATTCATTGCTCTGAATAGCTGAATAGTCTGTGCACAAAGAGAGAGGGAAAGTGTAAACACGGAAGGTGTTTTACTCAATGAAATAGTTTTACAAATGAGGTGCGGCAATAAAATGAATTCCTCTCCATAGCTGAACCCAATTGATCGATGTTCAGAATAACCATTTTGAGCAGGAATAGCGTAAGCAATTCCGCAATAAAAAACACTGTTTTCTGTAACATTATGCTTTTGATGGCCCTTGACGTACAAACTTCATGAAGGACCATTGAATAAAAGATGAGTTTTTAGTTGGGGATCTTAAACTGGATTGCAGATCTACAAACTCTTGTAAAAAGAATTCAAAAGCTCTGAATGTGAGTTTAAATTTCTTATGTTAAAGTTATTAAGAGTAGCCAGATGGGCTCAGATTCAGCGCATGATGATTTATGAAGTATGGAAATAATTATAAACTAACGCAATTCTCTAGAGAGAAGGAGATCACTATCAAATCGTATTGCTAGGCGAAAGTGGGGTAATATGACAATTTCAAACAGGAATTGTTTATATCTGAACTAATACAGAAATCATTAATTGCTAGCTGTGAATAAAACCAACCTTAATAGTAATGTATTGAGATATGCAATTGGAATTGAAATACAAATCATAAGAAGATGGTATGGTGTGGTATGATCCATATCGACAACGCCAATATAAAGTTCAACTCTAATTTCTAAAGGCAATTATATACATTTGCGTCTGCTACATCTGGTACAACGGATGATAACCAACAAATTTGTAAGATCACAAATGAGACATAGGGATGTGAAAAACCAATACGAACTTGGTTCAAGTCAATGGATCACGATTTCGAAACACTATTAGGGATATGCCAACAAATTCAGAAGAATGCGCTGATTCGAGAACGATATAGTGAATTCAGTAGAAAAAGCCAATCACGGTATTATCATGGTGTAACTTTTGCTCCCGAGTAAATACGTCCGGTTAATCTCAAAATGAACGATGATCTACGAATTTAATGTCTTAGCAATGAGAAAGACAATGATATGCTTTTCGGTCGGTATACCAGATCTTAAGAGCAGCAGACGATTAATTAAAATAAGAGTATTCTCTCGGTCTTATCAGATATAATACAGGGTGGTCGAAATACAAGTTTCTTTTGAAAAATAAAATAAAATTAACAAAACTCCATTATTTTCGGTATGTTATGGCTTTATTAGGAAGAGCGAACATGCCCATTGATAATGGAATACGATTTCATTCACGTGACTGCATCGGCTCGCTTCGTAGTAGCACATCCTGCTAACCTAATTTTCCAAGACCTCGTTGACTGTTTCTGGCTCTATTTAACGAATGGCTCAGAAAAAGGGCTTGGATCGTTTCTTGATTGTCCGCATAACATCGATCGTTAGCGACACCCACACACAAAAAAAAGTCAATATCAAAATAACACATGATTAAGTTGTATTTGGACTCTCGATAAGTTATTAGAGAGCAGTAAGTAAAAAACATTTCCTTCCGATTTTTTTATGATATCTTTAACTTCTATATTGAAATCAATTCCGTACCAAATTCACTCCATCAGATTAGTTTTCAGAAATCTTGGGGGAACAAGCAACCTGATATATAAAATAGAGCTACCTCCTTGGCTTTGGAACGAAAGTGTTACGTTGGGACGTCGTAACATTTTATTAGAAGTAGACATTATAATGGATGACACAGCGTCTATAAATTCGGATTGGTCTTGTATATGCCCAATCGGGGGACCAAGTCCATATGTAAGTCTACTTGTAAAAATGCAGTGCTAATCAGACTTTGCCATTAGAACTGCAAGCTTTTCTATCAAGAAACAAAGGTGAAACCCAAACGCAGATTTCCTTCTGATTGAAAAAAAAAAACATAAGAAAAACTTCCAGCATGCCCAGCTTTTAAAAAAAAAAAAAACCCCTAACTTCGCTGAAATTTGTCACGGGACAGATCACTGAATACTCTTTTAGTAGTAAAGGTGAAATTAACTATATTGTTGGACACAATTGTAGGACTCTACCAGAAAATGCTTTCACTATACCGAAGTCTTGGCTTGTTCTGGTTGCAAATATTTTCATGTTGTCCCGAAAAGCCACAGATTCACTAATCTAACATAATTTCTTTTGAAAACTCGACAACGTCTGTTCGACATCCATCTACGCACAAATATTGATACGCAGTTAATTGCAAATTTAGGTCAATGAAAACGGCTCTGCATGCGCAACTTCCTTCAATTAATTCTGTGGGGAAGTTGTATTCATTCTTTATCTATGGTTTTCTTAGACGAACTAAACCTTACTCCCTTCTCCCGTCTTTCTAATCACTGTTTTGTGATTTAGAATCAGTTTTTATAAACTCCAATATAGCGCTCGACTTTCGATAATTTTTCACGGTGATAGGGGAGCAGTTCAACATTCACTTTCATTGGGTGTTGAATAACTCACTAAATATTGAAGTACACCACAAATTCTACAAGAAAAAGGTATGCTAAGTATACCGGTTGCTATATGTAAACTCATATTAAAGTGGAGCAAGCGGCTCCATATGGGTATTGACAGAACAGGTTTGCCCAAAGCTGGATCTGAAATGCTCTAAGGGTTTCATCTCACCTAAAATACGGCATATAAGAGCTTTAAAAGATTTCATCACTAGAAACTAACTCCTGGACAATAACGCATGCTTGGCCATGCACCTTCTTTAGAAATTGCTGCACGGACAAGGAAAGCAGACGGAAATTTTCCTTTCTCTGCCCATATCGTGCCGCCTGAAAAAGACAACTGACTCTGATAGTTTTCTAATATACGATTGTGATTATTTGACTAATACAGATATAAGTAGTCTATTATAATTCCTTAGATAATTTCGTTAAACGAGACGAGAAAAACATCTTTATATTGGTCTACGGTCCAAGTGTGACTGCTTTTCTTGGTAACGACCACATTAAACCAACCGGTCTGGTGGACGGCATTGATTCCCGACACAGCAAATAATAGGACCCGTTTGTGGAAAATGCGATCAGCCTGTGTCTAACAATATAAAGGGTGTCCCAAAATTCACACAACATGTAATTTTGATAGAAAATACAGGTTTTTAATTAGAAATTGTGAGTTTTTTTATTAAGTCATAAAATATACAGTATAGGGTTATGTATGCAATAGCATATCGGGTAAATGGCTTCCATGTCTTTGCTGGCAGATACACACTTTTTGACACTTTTGCATAAATGTGGCTGAATTTCGTTGATATAGCGATCAATTTGCTCGTTCAAGGCATGGGTGATCATGGGCTTGTTGGCATAAATCTTAGAGTACAAAAAACCTCAAAGTCACATCATCTAAGCGGCTAATTCTAGTCATCAAAACGGAGAATTACCAGGAAATATATCAGGCAGTAATTGATTTGTTTTTCGGGCTGCTGTGTGACATGTGGCACCATCTTATTTAAACCACATGTCGTTCAAATTTATATCTTGCAATTTTGCTACAAAAATCTACATTATCATGTTGCGATAGCGAACTGTTATTACCTGCCCAACCACATTTTCAAAGAAGAATAGTCCGTTGATGACTCCAGCCTAAAATACGCAATAAACTGTGGCACGTTGTTAATGCATTTGTTTCTCAACAATAAGACGTGGATTTCCTGAACCCCACATTCGACAGTTTTGACGATTAACAAAGCCATCAAAATGGAAGTGAGCCTCATCGCTGAAGATGATTTTGTTTGATTGAAACTTCAATATTTTTGAAATATTGCTCAACAATTAGAGCGCCTTGTTCTGTTTGTTTAATAAACCTGAATTGTCAGCTGTATCGCTGTCTTATTGTTTTCGTTGGCAATACTTTACTGTACAAAGGGCATGCAATTCAAAACTCACGTGAATTCTGGGTAACCATTTATATATAAACATAATAACTCTGAGATTACGGATTACCTGGTTCCGTTCGGGAGACCGATTGTTTTCCATTTCACAACATGTCAACTTATCTGCTCTATTACGAACAGATCTGTCTTCTGAAATATTTTTCAGAAGTTACATACTTATGTCATTGCTTCCAATAGCCTATACGTGTCGTCTACGAGCAAGAAAACATTAGGCGTTAACTTTTAAATACAGTAATTCTAATGCCTTGATGCAGCTGATTTCGTATTAATTCGAACAAAATAAGAGGATCAGTTGCTCTTTGACGACTTCTGTAGAGACAAAGGAAAGGAAGAAACTACCACTCACCTACGGCAGTGTAAAAACAAAATAAGAAACCTCTCAACGAAACAGACTCGTTCATTTAAACTTATTTTAATTATAAACATCTACTCTACAATGCAACTTTAAACTGAATGATTGTTGGGATAGAGCATTTATATAAATATTTTTATGCTGTTTGACAGTATATGAATAGTTTAAAATTCGCTTCTACTTAACATTACACCTCAAACACAATTCAACAGACCGTTAAACAAAACCAAATAGGTAAATGTGTGTCAAAGCATGTGTTTAATATATTTATTAATTTTTTTCTAAATCTAAAATGCAGAATGTGAACATTAGAAAGTTTAAACTACAAAAATATTGCTTAAACATAAAATATATGGTATTCGAATATATGCTGAGTTTTTATTTGAGTCCGTATCCGATAAATAAATCTCCTCCACCAATGGTTCCTTTAAACACTCAATCGTGTTGTCTCCAAATTACTTCTAAGTCGCGAATAAATATCAAACATTGAGCATTACATCATGAACAGCAATCAGTTTTAGTTCAGTCAATTAACATAATTTGAGCAAGTGTAGCAATTAGAATTAACACGAGTGTTGACAAGTTGAGAGCAAAAAAAAAAACTGATTCCACTCAAGTGGGGAAAAACACTCATATTGCGGTCAATAATCAGCAAATACTCACATTTGTCGTTTGCTCGTTTATCTTCGAGTGAAATTTGTGCATTGCATGGAGTGACAAAAATATCATGCAATTGAATGTTAAATAGAGGGTTGGTGACCTTTCCAGAAACTTAAATTTTTTTTTCCTCTTGTTTTTGTTCTTCCGGAAGCTCTTAATACAGTTCCCTGAATTTATTTTTTTGTATATGTAGGTACTCATCTGAAGAGAATGGACTCAGCCCCATTGCCACCCAATCCCAGTATCCAGCGAAAAACGACCATCAGACTTACAGTAAACGCGCAGATTGTGTGAGCAAACAGCCAAAGGACGATGAGAAAAATCCTTAAATTCGCTTTTTCATTCAACATTTTTATTGGTTTTCATTGACGTCCTTGTTGTACTTGTAGCTGTTTTCGTTCTTTTTTTTCTTCTTTCTTTATTTCTCTCGTAACGATTGTATCCTTAACCGTTATGATATGATTTCCTCATCAGAAAGTGCCGGAACGTGAGTCGTCGTGTAGTACTCCAGTGGTAACAAAGAAACAATCAACAGGAGGATATAATCCGAAGGATACGACATAACGCCCGGGAGTAAAAGACCGTGGTGGTTAATTTTTTCAGGATGTTGAAAGGATTTCACTCTTTTTTCCATTTTTTTTTCTCGTTTTTTTTTTTCCTCTCTTCATTTCGTTTGTTCTACTCTATATTTATAGGGTATGCAAAAATTATAAGACTACAAAACTGTGTTGGAACAGATGTAAGCTTTCACTCATATTAGGGTATTTTCTTGGGAGCATCAAGAATACTATTTTCGTGAACACGTCTTCAAAAAGAACAATTTAGTCACCACAGATGATTTCGATTTAATGCATTTAGTCGAGTATTTCCAAGGTGTTTTCAAATGACTAAACCCGCACTCACCACTAAGTTACCAGTTATCAGGATCGGCCCTTTTCGGGAGCAAGAAACATTGCCTTTGTCTGATTTTCGCCTGCGTTTTTTTTTAATTTATTATGCATTTCTAAAGGTTAAGCTATGCAAAGTATTTTTCTGTTCTAAAAGAATTTCGATTTTGATGAGCAAGAGGATCGTCTTTCGATTCCAATTGTTTACACTAATTTAATTTATCTCAAATCAAAAAATCATGTTTTACAGAGCACGACTCAATTAAAATACTAGATATTTTGTAGCGCTACCTCGAGCTATGCTGATCCCAACACAGGAAAGTGTACCTACTGTCAAAAATTGAGTCCAGTGTCTCTTTCGGCATACATAGGGTAAAATGTCTTCAATAACATACAAACTATATCAGTTCTTCATGTCTGTTGCTATGGTTGTTGACGTTTTGCTCACACCAAGTGAGCAAACTTGTTGTAACGATGGTTGAATCTTTCATATGCTCGTAGTCCTTGTGTATCCTCGTAATGCCAATTGATTGAATAAGGGCGATTTTCAGGAAGTCAATGTGAAAGTTCCAACCATAAGTGCGGTTGTCTGAACTGTTACACTTTCCTCCGGATCTTGAAGTTAAGTGACATCACCCTACCCAACGTACAGGACGACATTCATTCGACAATCGAGGGTTCGGTACCGCAAAAAAACTAAAACGACAACAACAACAAAAAAAAAGAAGAAGGCAGAATGAACGAAAACATCACAAAGGCGGGCAAAATGCGATTAGTGGGAGGAATTGGAGAATATATGTATGTATATAAGTATAGGAACAACAAAAAAAAACTTGCCAGGACTCACGTGCGTCGGTCTTATACGTATCCGAGTCCTTGTGATTCCAAATTACACATTCGCTGTGCAAACTTTTCGCATTTCTTACCACACAACAACGAGCACTTTTACTGCTGATGATGGCGACGTGGTTATCAGTGTGTTCACGTTTATTTGTTGGATTCCATGCAAAACCAGGATAACCAGATTTACAGAGTTTTCATCTGAATACCACATCGCACCAGAGGGACTATTGAACAAGTATGCGAACAGGAGCATTGGGGATTTGTGCATAGGGGATGTGAATCCAGAATCTGGAATACGAAATGCGGATTCCGGAATCCGGATGCTAGATGCATGCAAAAGGATTGTATGTTAGATACCGTTGTTGATTTTATCCGCGTACTCCTTTTCAATCTGATGCGAACTTTCACAGAATTGTACTCGTATGTGCGGTTGGCTTTTAGTAATAGAAAGGAATACCGTCTACGAGTATATTTGTATTACAAATGCTTTCTGCATGATTTTCCCAAGACCGAATTTATTCTCGGTTTTGTGCTTGGATTTGGAATGTATGATTAGATGAAAAATTACCGGAACGTGTGTCCATTATTCACTTCCATTAATGAGAAAAAGACTTATTTTAAATTCATAAACAGCCCTGGATTTGATTTTTTTTTGTTGTTTTATAATATTTCTATGCCTTTGTCTGGTTTTAAGTTGGTTTGAATAACGTTTTAATACATACTGAATATCTCGTCGGGCTTTTCATGATAGACCACAGAACATGATTTTGTAAGTACAAAAAGCGTCTTAAAAGACCCGAATTCTGTGAAAAACAATGATTTGGCTGAATTGCGTAAGAGGCTTTAGTATACCCACGTTCATACCTTTAGGGCAGAAACAATCTGAATACATAACCGTGGACAACCGCTTCAGAATAGACACATCAAGAAGCAGGAAAACATTGTTGTCACCATACATCTAGACGTAACGAAGACTATGTTTTACCCAAAATTGAAATGGAAGCAGTCATGACCAGGAAGGAAGCCCATCGTATTGGGAGTGGTATACATAACCACGTCACTATTTTAGCTGCACAGGCCAAAGATGCAGCAAATCGATGTGAATTGTGCACAGTAGTTCTGATTGCAACACTACCAAAATTATGTGCCAGGAGACGCAGCTTTAAATAACATTCCGTGCAAAGCTTATACGATTTGAATGGAGATCAGCTCAGCAGATATAGTGATAAAGTGAATGAAAAAGTAAGAGCGAAATCTCACCTTTGATATGATATAAAATTTTAATTCTAGTTATCGAACAAGCGAACAAGCATCGACGTAATCGGTAGGTATTGTAGTTATTGTAGTATAAGCTTTAAATCAATTGCAAAGACATCTCTCCAGCATTTTTCCAGTATTTATTTAATAGGCACACATCGTCATACATTGATGACTCCACATTGTTCTGAAAGCTTTCTAAAAAAAACAGCTTCAAAAAGGAACAAGTCAGGATGCCATCGATATTACAAAAGGGCAAAAATGTGGCTGTGAATTTACACTTTAATGTACAAAGATACTTAATTTTCAAGTGCAATAGACAATAGAGCCCATAAATGTTGAAACTGAAGAGCAGGCAGCTTTAAGTTAATGTACAAGCAACTTGGGCACCGTGAAAAGCAACCGCAGACACACGAATCCGGTTGGAGAGAGCGTTGTTTAAGCTCACCGCAAGACACATGATTTGTGTGTTGTTGTAAGTAGATTAAACCAATATCGACCTGGTTTTAAATATTACTTTGTTTTTGACCAAACTTTGCAATTTTAAGTACGACCCTTTCTAATTTTAAAAAATTGAGATCTTGGCGAAGACACATCAAACTCTGAGACATAACCCACAATTCGATTATGATATTATGCCATCGGGACATAAGTCCAGGGTTTTTTTTTGCACTATATTGGACATACTCGTAAGTTCATAATTTCTGGGAAGCGATAATACGAGTATATATGTTATTCTTAATGAATAATCACCCAAATTGCTAAAAACGACAATGTAGACAAAAATGCGATGATCCCTTGTAAAAAAAATGGCATGGTACTGGAATAAAGGCAGATTTTATATAAACTGAATATCCTATAGTATTTAGTACAGCCCTGCTAAACAGCCGCCATGGCTCATGCAGATGTTTGCATTAGGGATACATTGAATATCATAAAAATGATTCTATCGGCTTATTCAGCATATGAATATTTCTTGACAAGAGTCCTTCAAATACGATTCAATATGATCGACAACGTAATGTGATCGGAAACAGCTCTTCCCAAAATTTTCAAAAATATGAGGAATGGAATGTGATGTGTTTGCTTTAACTTGGTGCTTGAAAGGTACTATGTGTGACAGTTATTAGACGTAGTACGCAGATTACGCACATTGTTAGTGTATCTCAGAGTATTTATATAGAACCTTTTACGATAACTTAGTTTTAGCTGAATGAAAAACAAAAGAGGATATTTTGTCGCCAAGCAAATAGCATTGATCCAACGCCAAAGAAAAAAACCTCACTATTAGGAATATTAACTTTCATGTATTGTATTAGGAGAGATCAACTGCTCAGAGTGAATATCAATTCAACGAATAGTGTCCTAATTCGACAAAGCAAGGTGAAATATCTTCAAAATATTCACCCTTGCAGTTTTTGTTTTCGGCGGCAAGTCTGTAAGTCAGAAAACCCAGCAGATACTATAATGATCAGGAGTGAATATATATATCATATCCTCCGAATATGAGGTTTTTGTTTGACAAAATAGGCCAGGTCGGGAGATCTTAAAAAATGTATTCTGCTAGAATAACAAGATCTTAGTCAAATACAATATACTGGTCCATATTGGGAAAGCTTTTTCATTCAGGAATAGTTATATGTCTTTCTCAACCTGTTCCCAGTGACTTCAGCTGAAAATTACATTACAAGGAAAATTTATTTAGGGGTATGCAACTGTTTTCATCAGTATAGAAAAAGTACTAAAATACACTAAAAGCGGTGTAGCCAACTTATTGATCAAAAAATCTAGTTATGAGCTATAGAAGGAAAGGACAATATCTATCGCATAAAAGCAGACTATATTGAATACCTTGGAAATATCTTCTCAGAATCACTCTACGGTTGCGGTGTGAATTATTTAATCTCATACATATTACTTTCTATTCGGGTAACTGATAGATAAATAAAATATGAATAATATTTGTCAGGAAAGTTGAACCTAATCTATGTTAACGTCCTACTGTCAAACTGATGCCAACTTGTTGACCGACAAGTCAACGTCAAAGGCAACGACAAATTCTTTTTTCTTTTAAAAGGTGTCATTGTCAACTACTGCGTATGTGCACTTTTTTAGCTACTGCACGAGTATTGCAACAAAATCATCCCTTATCTTCTGTAAATATTGTCGCACGGCGGCGGCAACTCTTTTATTCCACCCGCAGTGGGACGCAATCGTGGTCACACTGTGTGTAAACGGCTTGTGTAACAAAGTGTTTCGAAGGAAATCAAAGTGTTTTCGAAACTTGTCTGCACATCTCAAGAGCAAGCTACTTAAATGACGGTGGTGATTGAATTAATTTTTTTTTTGTTTTTCGAGAGCAATGTTACTGGAGTACCTGGCAAATACAAGTACCTACTCGGACCGGGGGGGAGCACAATCATAGTCACGCAATTTGTCGGACGTCTTGAACGCGTCAAAGGTGTTTATTTATACACCCAAGTGGGCACAATTTTTTTTTTCCTGAATTTTTTTTATAGCTGTATTTATTTCCTAGAGTGAAACTAAAGTAATGAATACTTTTGTGGTTTTCCGATCACGGCACAAAACCACCCTCATTTACCACCGCCGCCATCTCGTTAAAAGCCCGAGTAAGGGTGGAGGTGCCGGGTGGCAAAACATCACGAAGTCAGTTGCTTAGAATTTGAAAAATGATCACAACTACGAGTATAGGCCGAAAAAACAATCGCGGATGACAGCGTACAAAACCGAAGTGAAACGTCACAATAAACATAAAATAAATCAAAAATCCAATTGAATTGGCTTGTTCCCAGGGTTTGATTGCTAGATTTATGCTCGTTGCTTTTTTATTGAAAGAAGGACGGAACGAGTGAGCAAGAGATAAAGTGTGAGGGTGGTTTGGGAGAATTTTGGGTGCAAACAATGGTCGTAAATCACCAGAGTCAGCGTGGAATTGTTACGGGTTTAATACGGCAATAAAACACACATTTGGCTCCACTTTATTTACTTTATTACTGCGATGGTGTATACACGGCCAGTAGTAATAACAGGGGTCTGCTTATGAATAATAAAAAAAAAAACAGAACGAAAATAGGAAAGAGGGTGGCTGAAATAGGAAACCTATTAAATCAACTAAAGTCTAGATGACGGTGTTTAAATTTGTCACAATAACGGGTGGAACTTTGATTGATAGGAACACGTCACGCAGCCTCGCATGCCGATTATCAATTGACAATTCTCCAAACCCCATCCCCACCCCCACTGTTAACCTGCCATCTTGACTTGATGCAAGGATCACATCCTTTATTGATAAATATGTGCCTTTATCATATGTAAATACATGCGAATGTGTGGTATTTCTGTATTTATTTGTTTGCCTGACACCATCACGGTACACCACCGACTGACAATCGAATGAATTCAGCGTCATACATCATGTTATCAGATAAAAGGACTCATTGGAATTGTTTGCCATGATGGTGGAATCAGATTTGTGCCAAACTGGTGTCGGAATTTCTCGGAAACGTCTCGTAGTCTCGCGCATAAATTGCACCAGCCGAATCAATGAGAGAAATAAATCACCAGCTCCCCCATTACTCGTGTGTTCGTTAGATATTTACTCACATATATGTATAACATATGTGTATGTATATTTATCTGTACATTTCGTCGATCAAATCAATCTAATTGACATCACTCAATGTGATGCGAGTTTATCCTTGGCAAGACAACGAAGACGACGATGGCAATGATGCTGCTACTGCTGATGATGATGATGATGACGAGGGTTGCACACCAGTAAAGCACAACATCACTTTGCAGGAACCGCATGGGGTGTTTAGATACATGCTTCCTCAGAATGGAGAAAAAATGTAAATAAATGAATTCGCAACACACCCCCTTGGCAAATGATGTTGCGGGGGCTGCTCTCACCGTGGATGGGAAAATGAAGGCGGTTATTTACCGCGCACCCTTATTTTAAACACTAGACAGCCGTCAATTCCGCCAACAAATGGCACATACGGATACTCGTATCCTGTACTCGTTCTCATACCCATACATCGTATCGCGTCACATCTATTTTCATTTTCATCAGGTGGATTGATATTTTCGATTCGATGGGTTGGATGGGTTATACGAGTACTACACCAAAATTGAAAAGGTTCAACCAGAGTGAAAGAGAATCTGTACATGTGTGTGCAGCACAACATGTGTATCAGTACCAGCCGCACCAAAAAAAATAAAAAAAAAATCTCAAAAGAACACCCCCGCTGTCATACTTATAGGTCTTGGTAAATAAATTTAAATTTAAATAAATGCAAATTCGAAAGATTTCTCGGGGTGGGATAATCGATTTATTGCTCAACGTTGTATCACATTTGGCCAGAAGGGGTGTTGCTCAACTGTTTATCGAGGGTCATGCATGTGCCTCTGGATGCGAATAGTACAATTTAAAGCTTTCCTTATTTTCAAACTGCTAAATATTTCTATGTTGGAAGATTTTTTCTACATTTATTTCTGTAAATAATTTAATCAATTATTTTTTGTCTCTTTTGACATTTTAACGAGGTTTTGAAAAGTAAGAAAACATTGAAAAAAATCTTACAACTTTTGGAAATCAGGTTCACATTCAAATGAGAATTTGTCGGGATTGATTAATGACGACTATTCGAAATCTATGAGCAAACATACATATATCAGATCATTATATCGATCGAAGAGCCAGAACTCTTGAGCTTACTTCCCGGGTGTTCAACTGTAACTCCTCAACATATTGTGTTGTAGGTGATAACATTAATTATTGTAAAAAGAAGAAAACATTGATTTAATTAAATGCTTTTTTATTTAAATTATCTTGAGAAGTTATAAACTTTAGATTGAGAATTTGTAAACGCAGCAATAAATTCACAATAGAGCTAAGGCCGAACAGATGCTGGTATATAAAATTAAGTGTTTTGGGTTGTAAGAGAACAGTACGAGTAAATATTAAGTGTTCTTGGTTGTAAGGGAACAGTACGAGTATATATCCGAGGTGTTGTACCGTTATCGAATAGCAATTTCATATAAGGAAACCGAATATCTAAACATTTCTATTAGAAGACTGCCAACCGTAAGCGAACATGTTCTCTCGGAGTTCCTAGTTCCGGAGTCCAAGAATTTGTTAGTGATCAACTGATTTGTTTATCTTGAAGTTTTCCACACAATCAGTTTATTGGTGTGGATACTTCTGCGAATGGGCGTACTTATTAACAAATCACATTTTCTCACACTTGTTTTTTATATTCGCAACATTTCGCAACATCGTCCGACATTTTAATCCATATGTAAAGCTACCTACCTACACACTTTTAAGTTTATCTGAGTTTGATGACCACCAGTGAAATATAATATTTAATCAAGCGCCACTCTTGCTTAAAAAATAGTGTATTTAGTATAGTAAGACCGTGTGATTTGGTATATCTTATCCGGTAAGTGTCTCGTCCCAAAACCGTTTCCTGCATGGCAGTCTTCATATTTGCAGTTCGATTTCTTGAAGTGTTCTGTAAGGACTGCATCGATAGAAAACATTTCCTCCCTTGATATTACATTTAAAGGCTCATCAAAACTACACCAAATTATTTCTTTTCTAACTGCTCAGTGCGTACTTGCGGGACATGACGGCTAATAATATTCCAAGTTTCGTGTTAGTTTTCGTGAATAATCTGTCTTATTGCCAATAATCCGTCGCTAATTCACAATTATATAGAGCTTCAGCTGTTAGAATGATGTCAATTCCCTTCTTACAAACGTTTTTCTGTTCCATTATAATACATTTGTAAGTTCAGGTAGTGTAGCCTGTAGGCTGTTGGCTTTTCGCCACTTAGCTTCGTGAACGCTTATTATATCGGTTTTACGTTGCCCTAATACGTTTTCTACTTCGGAACTGTTGCCCGTCATTAGCCGACGCTCCAGCTTGCAATTCGTAGTTTATTTCTAAAAAGTATCATATTGCTCGCCTCCAGAAACCATTGAGCTCTAGCATGAGTTTTTCTAGTCGTCCCAGGATCAATCCTCCGCTGTGCAGAATTAATGCCCGACGTATTGTTCTTCTTTCATCCATGTGACGCTGATATGTATGTATGAATGTATATCAGACTTTTGTTTTGCGCCACTTATGGTCTTCAGACTACGTTTAGTCAGTTTTACTGGATGTTAATGCACCTCAAGTTCATCTTATGTTAAGTATTGAAGTACATGATTTTTGCTCATTCAGTCTGCTTTTACGAAAAGTGACGGAATGAAGCACAGCTAACATTTTGTTTGAACATAATCGCAGATCAATTAAAGTACGACGCAAAAATCATCGTTCTATAACGAATAATTTTAAGAACCTAACTTTTAAATTCGGAAATCGACAATTTGGAAACTCAACAAAAGAGATTACACCGATTGCAGGACTTTGGGTAATGAAAATCTACAAGTGGTTCATAAAATGTCATACATCTAGTGTGCCTGTGTGATGTGAATTTTGGCCTGTTGGCAATAACTAAATTTACGGTAAAACCGAGGTATTTAGCATCAATGACGAGCGGTGTTGGAATTGAATTTAATAATACGAGTACATGATATTTCTGCGGATCGAATTTGAGGAGCGTATAGTGGGAAACATCTCATTTCAACAGCGCACAACATACATATGTAACACAGATCGTAAAATTGAATATGAATAGTAGTTACGGCATCATAGGTTTACAAATCTCGATTTGCCTGATGCGCTTTAGAACAACAAAGCTGAGATAGAACCCGAACTATGTGAAAAAGAATAAGAGAGCCCGTACGATATTTGAATCATTTTATATTCTATGTTTAAACGCTTTCTCGTATAAAACAAATCTGTGTGCTCCATGGATTTGCTGGATGTGCCTGAGCGCTGACAAAATAAGATCTCTACAGACTCAGACTAGAACTTTCTTAGGGTCAATAAAAATGTCAATTCACGATGCCGTAAAGACATTAGTAGCGTTGTAGTTGACTTGCCTCCTAAAAATTGGCATTGTTTGTTATGGAGGCTCAAAAATCAGCTGCATTTATTTTTATATTTTGGAATAAGGGCGCTCTCCTCCACTAACATGATATCTCATCATCATTTTATTACTTGAAGACGCGAGCTATGATATATAAAGCCAGATCTAGCAAATCAACATACATTTCATTTTACAGAGTAAGTTTCTGAGACACATCTCATACGGAGAGCTGATTCACTTAATCAAGTATTCTATCTTCTTACATTTCTATTTATGGGACTTCGCAACTCAGGAATGAGATCAACTGAAGCTTATCAAATACTCTTTACTTAACTCCTATATAATAATCGATTCAAGTAGAATACGAGACGAATCTTTTATCTCTACAAAGGAATTCAATATACGAGTATTAGTCTCAGATTTTCTGCCAATTATTGCATTGTGGATGTTTTGTTACTTAATTGAAGAAATATTAAAACAAAATTACAAAAATTGATTAACCACAATACGAGTATAGTCAACCACTACGTATTCTCATATGAAATTTTCTGGTTTTTAAGTCGTTCATAGCATACCTAATTTAAACAAACCACTATTAATTACATCAGTGGTGTTAGTGTTAGTTTATCGCGCCTTAATTTGCTGATTGTTGTAACTGTCACTTGGCTTTAAAACTAATAAAAAAGACTAATAAAAAATGTGATGACCTCCAGCCACTTTTCTGAACAGAACGAATAATAGATATGCTATCTTCGTCATTGATGAAAGTTTTTTCACAAATGCAAACACTGGACAAGATTCGACATCTTTTGTTTTTCTTTCCTCTTTTCTTTTTCTTTCTTTACCTAGCTAATATCATACTAGAGAGGTAAATGCTTGTATTTCCGTCTTGGGTCTTTTAGTTTCATAAAATTGGTAACTACTTACTTTCGTCCACACCAGAAGAGCGCCGAACTGCAGAATTGAATTGAATCAAGAATTTAATGAAAATGTTTTGAGGTAAATTATGATTCACTCATAGCTCTCTATTTGCTCTACACCTTCCACTTCATCGAGTAATAAATCAGTTTTGGGTCAAGTGCGCACCCAAACCAAAACAAACAAGAAAGAGGGTGAACAAAGGACAAGGGTAATTTACGATTGCTACCCATCATAAGTGATAAGCATACAACCGATGCCAAGTAGAAACTGCCACCATAATTCACCCCCACTATGCGTAATAAGAAAAAAAAATTATTAAATCTCAATATCGCTTGATAATTGTGGGTAAACTAACAGCAGTACAGATACGAATACAGATACACTACTGCTTGTGTGGGTAATTGTATAGGTAATAAATAAATTATTTTAATTTTTCTAATCGGATATGGGTCATTGATATGTTTTTTTTTTTTGGAGTGTCTATAATTTTCCGATTGTCTCCACTGAACGTTGGATTTACAATTACATACGTACCCTTGTCGAACAGTCGAGCTACGGTGGACGCGACCAACCAATAATCTCATTGGCTGATAATAGTCATAATTATTTAATCGCAGTGATTTATGAATTCGAACGCGTTGAGTTCTGAGTTGAGATATGTGCTCGGTAATCGGCGTTTTAATGGGCTGGCATGGTGTGGTCACTTTGTGCATCGGCCCTCATTCATTTTCATAGATGATCCTGATAGCCGTGTAATGTGTTGTTCCGTGGGAGACGCAACTGAATGCAGATAGTTTATGACATTCGATTTGAATGAATTGAACAATCGATTTACGCTGATTTATGGGATTTTCTGTGGAAAGGAGAGGAACTTAAGACTTACCCGTACGCAGCTAAAGTGGGGTCATAAGGGTAGTATCCGGTTGTTGGTTGTAGTCCGGCTGAGGTCCACGCACTCATATCAGACGCTGGACCACTCTCTTTCAAGGCATAAGGGTTACTCTAAAATTGAAAATTAATTAAAGTGATGAGATCTAATGAATAATGAATAAATTCATTAATATAGTTACGAGTACTTAAAATGTAATAATACAGTACAACTTAGGGCAGGATTGCATAGATATAATTTAATTTAATAGATGTAGTAGCTTATATAAAAAATATTAAACATTTTGTTTGAACTGCTTTAGAAATTGAGTTTTCTTTATTATGCCCAAGGGGTATACGTACGTACGTTGTGGATGTATGTTATGTTTCGCTATCAGCTGACTTTTTGGATTTAGATAACTTACTATTAAAAGTTCCCCTAACCTACAAAATTGAAAGAGAACGGGTTTCTTGAAGGAAGTTGTTCTAACAAAATAATAGTTTTAGCTCCTAATATTGCACCAGAATAGCAACCGGAGATCCACAAAAATAGTTCCGCAGCTGTTAGCAAGCCCTTTATGGTTTTAATTGGAAGTTTTTTTCTAACCAAAAGTGAGCCAAAGATTAGTGTAGATACAATCTTTAGCAGCGGCTTAGTTGATATAAGGTGGAAAGAATGATAGTTTTGGAAGTATGCGGTTTGACGCTGCAAAACAATTGGAATGCTATGTTGTGCAAACTTCTCCTAAAAAAATATTCCAGACGTGCACCACATGCTATCATGTTAATTCTTCACAAAACTTTTGAAACACGTAGGGGACTATCTTTTACATCTCAGTCCTGTTGGAATATGCTCAGTTTGACTTGCAAACTCTATGAGCTACACCAAGATTTGTATGTAATGCAATAATTAAGGATAAATAAACTACATAAGTTCGGTCGCATCAATCGAAAAGTTAACTGTGCTCCAACCAAGAAGATCTTCAAACCCAACTCCATGATTTGACAAGTTGAGAAATGTAGAATATCTCGTTGAAAGAATAAGCGAATACGGATACCAGGTAGTCGTGACAAACAGAATTCTATGAGAAAGCTGGTAGGCGATTGTGTTCCAATCAAAAATGTTTAACCTTTCATTAGGTCGTTATGTAGGTAAATAAGCAAGGTTTCCAGTAAAATGAGACAGGAAGTTAAGTTAGCTTAAGATTTAGTGAGCTATAATGCTTTTCAACAAAATCCATATGCACCATTATGAAAAAAACTTCTCCTCCATCATAAACCAGCATCAAGTTCAGGTATTTGAACCGCGGATGTTATATGGCTATTTGGGCAAAAATTTCTTGGTCTCTTAGTATGTTGTAATTTATTAAAACAATCTAAAGAAAATTCCACCTTTCGAGGCACGCCAAAAGGATTGCGACATCAGAAAAATTACTTTTTGTTTGTTAAGATTTGAAACCGACCCATTTGTGTTGTAGCCGACGAACTTAAACATCTAATATCACACTGCCACCCCTGCGACAGCTAGCGCTGTAACAATTTCTTCACATCAATTGTGCATATTTTACCTCCAAGTGTTAACCGTCGAGTACTTATCGATGTCCATCCGCGAGTGCTGACATGCAAAAACAGCAGCTCATGAAACGGACAGCGGATGAATTCCCCAGATTGAATCAACGGCAAAGTAAAATCGCTCTGTTTCCTTTCGCTATCGACCATTGAAAGCTTTCACCCATCACTTCTTCTTTCTCTTTTCCACCACTCTCCTATCCAGGATACCCCATCTGCAGCTGCCTCTTCTTGCGACTTTCATAAAGCGAATTTCCTCAAAATTAAAACATAGCTTAGTAAATGTTCTTTTAATTTCTCCAATATATCCTTTATTGGTGCTCACTCTAGTTTCTACAACGAATTATTCAATTCTAATTTACTCTATGTCCCCTTTTCGCGAGCCCTAGTGGTATAATCGTAGACTTCGCTCTTTACGTAACAAGAGAAACAAATTATAGGCAGTTTTCCTTCGATTCGATTCTTTTGCTGACTATTCCAATGATCTCAGGACATACCTTCAATTCGCCCAGCTTTATAACGCTCTATACCAGCGATACCTATACGAAAACATATCATCAACCGATCCGCATACCATAGCCAACTTTTTTGTTACTTTTTTAAGCAATCTTTTGTCGATAATTCCTTCGAACCTGATCCCTCTTATTTCAAATACCTACTTAACTTCCCCATTGGCCCCTCTATTTCTCAAAGTTTTGATCATACAGTAATAGAAAATAAATTACAACAACTTAAGGATGAATAATTACCCGGCCCAGATGGCCTTCCATCCATATTTCTTGAAAAGTGTTCCTCCACACTTTCCCACCCCGTTTCAAATATCTTCCAGTTATCGCTATCTTAAGGTGAATTTCCACAGATATGGAAGTCTTCTTTCATTAACATCGATAGACAAAAAGGGATTAAAGAGCGAAGTCACTATTTACCGCCCCATAGCTAAACTTTCATATACGAGTATACCCAAACTCCTCGAAAGAATTTTGTACGAAACCTTAAGCTTTCAGTGTTAATCTCTTATTTCCCCTAATCAACACGGCTTTCTGAAAGTTAGATCAACTACCACTAACCTCGTTGAATTCATGTCCTCTGTTCTCTGACGTTATAACAACTGATTTCAGTAAGGCTTTTGACAAGATATCTCATAAACTGAACCTGTTCAACTTGTCCGTCCTGTGCTTTGAACCCATTTTACTAAAATGGATATCTTCTTACCTTGATAATCGTTTTTATAGTGTTCGTTTCAGGTCTGTCATCCTAACTATTAACGATCCTGAAAGGTTCATTCAACACTCAGCATTTTCTCTCTAACATTTCTTTAACATCGTTCTTGAAAGAATAGTGCAAAACTCACGTTTGAACAAGGGGCATTATTTTTCTAAAGTCCGTCCAAGTACTCGCATACGCCGATGATATTGACATAATCGAAAGATTATGATGTCAATGCCGCTTTCGGGAGTATAGACATGGAAGCGGCGAAGATGGGTTTAGAGGTCAATGTGGGCAATACCAAGTATATATTGTTAACCAAAAAGGACACCCAACACCGACGTGTAGGACATAACGTCACTCTCGACAGTCATAACTTTGTGGTAGTTAAGGACATTGTTTCCTAGATTCCGCTATCAATTTAGACAGCGACACCAGCTCTGAGATCAAGCGAAGTATAACTTCTGCAAATCGTTGCTTCTTTAAGCTAAGAAGGCAATTGACCAGCAAAGCCCTCTCTCGAATAACAAGACCTTAATAATTCCAGTCCTGCTTTCTGGTGCAGATGCATGGACTTTATCAAAAATGGATGGGGTGCTCTTCGCTGTTTTGAGAAGAAAATTCTTTGGGGTAATTTTCGGTCCCGTCTGCTTAGACGGTTAGTGGAGGAGGAGATACAACGACGAACTGTACTGGCTGTACAGCGACGTCGACTTAGCCAGAGTGAAGGTCCAATGACTGAGATGGCTAGATCATGTATGGGGATGAACAACAATGCTCCGGTCCGAAAAATCTTCGAATCTGCCCGCCAAGGACAGTGTAGTAGAGTAAGACCACGACTCGGATTGCGACAAAGATCGATCTGGGTGGATGCGCTTGTTGGTTGAGGCCAAGGTCCATCCCAGACTGTAGTGCCACCTTAAGTAAGTAAATAGTTAAAAGTGCAATAAATTTACGCTTGACTTATTTGGCTCTCATTTCAATTGAAGGCAATTGAGTGACCAATGAAAAACAATTATAGCCACATCTGAAAATGTTTGCCCAAGATACCAAACTGTGAAGCTGCGGCATTAGCTTTACGCCACAGTTCGGCATTATTATTATTTAAAAATAAAAATATATACAATGATTTGTACTTTAGGGGGCCTAATTCAATTAAATAAATAAAAACTAAAACCCTTTTATCACTTAAATAAGATGGAATCTTCACTCAAAACTCGGTTGAGGTTTTTATCCAACAAATGCAATTACCACGCTATGTAAATCCATTAGTAGGAAGACCCAAATAAAATTTATTATAGATCGTTCGCAATTCTTTACGTTTGCAGCAAATGAACAAAACGTAAACTCATGTTCGTTTGTTAATAGTTTCACAAATAGTTAGAAACGAGTGAGTAGTGGAGTAAATTTCTCTCAGGCCTACATACTATAATATTGTATATACGATTAGTATGCGTTCTGTGCAAGTGCCAAGTATCACTAGTTAAAGTGTTCTTCTCAATTAATTTGCACGTTTCCATTTTCACCATGAAAACTTAATTAATGAAGTTCACATCACATCGCATGTGAGCTACTACGACGCTTGCCACTTATAAGCCGCAACAAGATACCGTAATATGCAGACTATCCAGTATGAGTTCGTTCAGCAGCCATCACGCACTTATGCAGTGTTCCATATAATTATGATCTCTACAAGAGTAAACAAACATACGAATATATGCATTTATGAGTCTGGATGTATGTTTATACCTATAGATGCGATTCACACACATGACCCCCCTCAAATATGTAGTACTCGCTACTGTGTACGCATAAAAAGGGGAAAAACTGCTGCAAGTGGATGCATCTGTGGAACTTATTTTAATTTGAATGCGCTTCAACTTATAACGCCTGGGGGAGGTGCGTGTAATGCTTTTAAACTAGAGAAAAAAAGAAGAAAACAATTCATTGGAGTGCTGTGATTCGCTATAATTAAATGAGTTAATTGTTAAGTTGCTACAAGTACCACAAATGCAGCCTTCCCCCTACTCCTTTTCTATCAACCACGAACCAATACGAGTAAAATGCTAAAAAAAAACTAAGGATACATGTTCTTTTTTTGTGTATCTGTATCGCAATCAGAGGCAATACATGGTCTCAAATTGCGCGCCTGAAGAGTTGAACAGGCATTTTCGTTCCAGTTCGAATTTTGTCGAACGCTGAAATAGGCTGTGAAACACATGATGGTCGTGTTTCACATATTCTGCATAAATTTAAGGTAAAGTACGCGCCTCGATGTTTTTATTGCGTGTATTAAAAAACTTCGCTAAAATGTTACAGAGTACGCCTTCAGATAAAATCCATTTTCTTAAATTTGACATCTAGCAGTGATATTGGTCGTTGACTTTGTAACTAGAGCCAGAAATCTGACAAACCTATTCATAACCTTGCGGCGCATTGTAAACTGTCACGAAACTGCGAGATTTCGTTTTGAAATATGGATATGTGAACATTTTTTATTTTTGAGTTTTCCTTCTTTACGAGCTGCTGAGCGCGCTTAGTCATTTGAGCAACACTCCAGTGAGACAAAGTAACTTGGATGCTTGCTATAATTCGAACTTTAATATGTGAAATTCTGCTATCATCATCTTATCTGGATCATTTTTACAAATGTGTCTTATGTTATCATGACATTTACATTTACGATGTAGGCTGGAGCAGAATTCACGTAGTAAAACCACTATCAGCGATGTTGGCTCGATGTGAAAATCGTCTTCAATTCAATGTTCAAGTATCAAAAACCAGAGAAATACTGCAGCACTTAGCCGCTCGTCTTGAAGAACGGCTTAACACGTGACAGAGGTATAAGTGTTTGGATCCTTAGTATTCGTTCGGTAGAGAATAACGCTGCTGTAGTTGCATATGTCGAAGGAAATCCTTTGGGCATGAATAGATGCTTCTACAGTGAGCATTCCTTAACATCGCAATATAGATCTCATGAACATGAACATGAATAATCAACACTATCGCTGTTGTTGCTCTGAAAATCCACGTGTAAAGTAACGTGCAACTATCATACATTCTCTGAAAGTCAATGTTTGGTGCTGCGTTTAGATAGGAAATGTGGTTAGACTATATTCTTTTCAAGGACGACATTGGCAACATTGTTACGATGATATAACTGAGTTACAGAACCATGATCAATGACTGTTTGACGATTTAATTTGGATTATAGGAGCATGTATGTGGTTCCGTCAGAACGGGATATTTACTATATTCTGTTATAAGAGTCTGTATTTGCCATCCTATCCTTAGGAATTCTGTCCTGCCATAGACATTTGCATTAACCGGAGAGTTAATCGTAATTTTGAAAAAAGTCATGCATAATAACTGTAAACGAATGCCACCATCAACTTTAGCGGGCTAGTATTGATATTAATATTTGCTACAATGTAGTTGCAATTTGCTTACCATAATTTTCGTATTACTAAGGTTTCCCACCAGAAACACAATGTCATCTGCACGCATAAGTCTTTGGATGCTGAATACATTGAACGCCGTTCTACCCGGTAAATATATTAAAATACAATCTCATGGAAGAAAAATTAAAGAAAAACAAACCTTAGTAAGAATAATTGGTTTTCTGCTTTCAAACCAGTTAGAAAGTTTGTACTTCTGCTTTATTTTTCTCATATAAAAGATGATTTTTTAAGCGTTTAGTCTTTAATGGTTTTAGACCAAGATCCTTTAGTAAAATCTTCCACGTAGTCGAATAACACAATCCCAATTGCTGCGAACGGCGACGAATGGACAAATAACGGTGTTCAGTTCATTAACACTGGCGGGTATAGCAGCAACATTTTCCTCTGTAAGCACTCTATGCATACGTGTAAGTGGCTTGATGTCCAATAGCGTGTAATTGGTGCGAAATTTGGTCACTATGGCTTGAATTGCTTGCTCAATAAGTCGATTATGACGACCGTAGAATGGTCGAAGTGAGCGAAAAATATTTTTCACACATCACAAAATTCAATAATTTTTAAGCGTTATTCGGCAAAGTCTTTCCATGATAAAATGGCAATACTAACTGCGCATACTTGACTTTGACACATATCACACATCACAGGTGAGCTGTCAAAAACTGAACACTAAAAAACCAAACAGCAAAAAAATTACCCTTTACGTTATGCATTACCTTTAATTCGATACTGCTTAAGTTAAGAAGAGGGACACTCCTGTTGATCGAGTCGAAGACAGCTTTAAAATGGACAGATCCTAAAGTACCTATGTAATAGAGAATCTTATAAGCATCGCAAATAAGATTGTATTTGACACTTTAATTGAAAGTCAGACGGGACTTCGGATACACCAGCAACAAACGAGGGTAATGACATTAGCGAAGTGATTACATGGGCAATCATTCTTACAAATTTATGTTTCTTTATGGTAAGAAGGCAATTGTGTTAGAAAACCTTCTCTCGTATAACGAAAGTACAAGTTCAACCAAAGTAAGCCTAAGACCAGTTTCATCCCACTCTTACTCACAAAGCAGATAATACTGGAAAATAATCCCTATGATCTTTGACTCTATCTGTGTTAAGTGGAGGCGCTGATTCAACAACGTATCTTCCATTTCTTTTTGACTTTAAATGCTTATTTACTTACTTACTTAGGTGGAGCAACAGTCCGGGGTGACCTTGGGGGCCAACCAACAAGCCTCTTCAGTTAGCTCTGTCTTTAGCTAACTGCCTAAGTTGCGCACTGCAAGTCGGTTGATCGCAATCGACTGATGCGAAGTAATCTGAATAGGTCGATGTCGCAGTACAGCTCGTATAGGTCGTCGTTGAATCTTCTCGTCCAGAGCCTGTGAATATTTTTCGAACAATATTTGTTTGGTAAGGTCCTGTCCAATTCGTCGATGTTGTGTGTTCCTTCTTGTTGACAGCATATAATGGGCTTTTTCTTCATTTAACGTTAAACCCGTTTTGGCAGCTTCCTTTTCAATACTAGCGAATACGTGGATACGTTCTTTTTACCTGTTGGTAAAATTTGCGTATATTATTCCTGGAGTACAACCTCTCAACATCTTGGATGGCGCACTTCTCATGCTCCTTTTTCTTCTTTTGGAAAAGCCGATGTTCTTCCCGTCCTTTCTGCTTATAGAGTTCACGAGCGGCTCTCGTCCTTCGTTGCAGCATCGCTTTGTACGCTTCTTGTTTAGCTGCATGTGCTTGCCGGCATTCTTCGTCAAACAAGGATTTTCTTAGTGGTGGTCGGGTGAAACCCAGCACATCAGTTGCGACGTCTGTATTCTTCCGTAAGTGCATGGACGCATATTAGGCTTATGTTAGCGAATTTTGCCTTAATGCGGATTTCGAATTTTTTTTTATAATTAGCGCGCTCTCAATGGGTTATTAGTGCCCATAAAATGTTTGCACACAGGTGAACGAAGGAAAGTTTAGGAGGAAATAAAGAGGGATACCGATGTACATTGGTACGTTTGTTTTGCATATTTGCAGGTTACGTGTCGGAAGCTCAAGAAAGCTTAAGTCTGCTGCATATGGCAAATCCGAATCCGAGTAAGAGCTGGTTCTTTTCGCTATAGCAATAACCATAGTATCACAGTTTTTCATCCTTTTCATGTGCGCCCCATCCAATCGCACGGTGATATCTGTGTGATAGGGGTCAAGAGAGTCTGCAAATTGCTCGGCTGCACGTGGCCTACTAAAGGTTCGAACATTCCATGTGTAAATCCTAAGGTTGTTGAGCTTCAAAAGTTTGAAAGGGCCGTCCATTTTTAACTGAGGCCATTGATTGGTTCGTGATATCGTTTTAATCTCTTCCGTATAAGGATGTGAGCTTAATGTTACCTTAAATCTACTTAAAATATGTAAGCCGGTTAAGCCTAATAGACTTTGCGCTCTAATGACGCGAATCCGCATTAGGAAGAAGCAACTAGAAAGTTTCGTCTCCTTCACTAAGCTAAATGTCGCCACTCCCTACTAAGGAGACGCTCGGCACTGTCATGTGCGACAGCACTTTCGTAGTTGATTCGTCTGTTGGCAGCTGTTCGAGCGACGTGGAAGATTGGCGGCACCGCTAATTTGTCCTGGATCAGATCCTTCATATCTGGGATAAAGCAGTTAAGGCGCACTCTCTCCTGATACATATGATTTGGGTAGTAAACCACGGAGATCAGGTTTTTCGATGAGGTTATTGGTTTTGCAATGTGCCTTCGATTCAACTTCAAGACGAAATTTTCCAATATTATTAGTTTCGCCCTATTGTACAAGACCTCATTAGGATAGAATTTCATGTACTCAGACTCTGGTGTTCGATATAAGCGAAGAAAAGCCCTGAGGCTTCTGGTATCTGACTACATTGCGACAAACAAGTGGCTGCCGATCGAAAGCTTTCGACAACTCAACCAGACAAAGACGTCCTATAAAGGAACAGTTTCCTATTTCTAAAAGTTGATCTTCAACTTCCAGTCATCGCGATATGGTTTGATCTCATCGACGTCTCGTCGCAAGAGCATATTAGTGAATTCGATCTTTAGACCTGCGTACGCTATGACGTGTGAAGTGATACCACCAAATCGAGTCTGTAGATGTTTAATAGCATCAGCGAATTAACCATACCTTGTTGCAGACCGTTTTTAATGTCAAATACTCCAGCAGAAGCAGCATAGCCATTTTTCACGATAAACTGTCCACTGGTGAGCATATAAAAAATAATGTATAGGTGTGATTTACTTCTGACCAGCACGTTCAACTTATAGAAAAATCCCTCTAACCATTCTCCAGTTTCAATACAGTTTAGTTTGAACGCTGCATGTGAGATATCCTGAATAGCTTTTCAATCGAATTGATTATTTGGAACTACATATATTTTTGTTCTCAACCCACTTAGTCAGAACGCTATTGATCACCTTTTCTATTACCTTACTCATATTCGGGAAGAGACTTTTCGACCGAAGATTAGCCGGATTGGACGTATCTTTATCCCTCTTGGGAAATGGATGCACCACCGCAGTCTTCCAGTGCGCTGGATAATGTGCATTATTAAACAGTGTAGTGTAAATATCCACCGCTACTAGTGGGACATGTCGCAGCACAATGTTTGGTATTCCATCAACAAACGAACTATTGAGTGAGATCTACTTGGCCAGAAGAATTTGAATAAAACTGTTTCGATGGTCTAGATATATAGAGCGGGTGTACATCAATCTCCCGACCCAAAGAATCTTCGAATCAATACCAGAAGAAGACTGCGGTTGCGAACGCAACACAACTTCAGCCAACTTGGCGTGCGTAATTAGAAATCACGCCGTCTACAGCGTGAGGCGATAGGGAATCTCTTTCTACAATTCGAACAATATTTGCATTTAGCCATAGTTTTAGCCTTCTTAATTATAGTAAGTTCTGCCAACTTCTTTCGCGTGAAGTCGACGTGATTATTTTGGTCCTCATAATCGGGCAACTGAGGTCGCTTTACGTCATGTTGTGGACAAATTTCGCACTACAAACACATTATATGATGCAAAGCGTCAACAGAAGATTGAAACGATTGACGCTGAAAGTGAAAGTGCGTAAAGATCTCGAGGTACACCCGGATAAGATCCAGCTGGTGCAGGAGCCAAGGCCACAAGATTACGGTTTACGATTCAATTAAAACATTATATCGCGAAATGCATAAATGAGTTGGCGATCGCAAGTTTTAAATTGGATTTTTAAGAAAGTCCTTCAGTTCTGAAAAGAAAACATGTCGGAAATTATTTCTAATTATTTTGGATTTACTAACAGGTTAGAGGTGACTGTTCGTAAAACTAAGCGTACTTGCTTGGATTTTTGGCGAAATAAATTTTTACCGTCTTTCGACAAATATACCGAGTAGATATATCACTTGACGCGTACACGTACAAGGTTCTCCTATAAACAATCCCATGATTGATCACAGATTCCTAAGACTTGTCTAGAATTAAGTAGCGGCCATAGATCACTGCATCCCACAAAGTCTCATAAAAAATGTGCTAGGAAAATATATAAATACAGTAATACCGTACGCAGGGTGGTCCGGTTTGGGATACAGATGTTTTGCGATCTGATTCATCAGCTCACGTTCTGAAAAAAATTCTTATATCTACGACAGTTGCTCAAAGTGTACTTCATCAGACTGAATGCAAGCTAATGCTCGATTTTAAATGGTTCTTGTAATTTTAATTATTAGTAAAGTTAGTAAAGTCTCTTTGATGGGTTGTGCCGCCGCTGATATCTGTTCCTTTAATTCAGCCAATGTTATTATTTCAGACGAATATACCCGTTCCGTCATTGTCAAATCTGGTGGTCTTGCAGGCCAATGTATTGGATCATTCATTCCAATTTATCGATTGCCATTATGACTTGGAGCACCATCATGTTCGTAAATATGAAGCGAAACGTCTTCCAGCAGTTCTGGCAATTCATTTCGTAAAAATTGCAAATAAGTTTCACTATTTAGTATTTGTAGACGTATGAAAGGCCCAATTACTTTATTACCAATTACATGTGCCCACACGTTTACGCTGAATCGATGTTGAAATGATGTTGTTCTTGTTGTATGCGGATTTTCGTTCGTCCATGTGTGTAGGTTATGGGAGTTGGTAATGCCATCTCCAATGAATTGCGACTCATCGGTCCATAGAATATTTTGCATAAATGTATTGTCATCGAAATACCGTTCCAGCAATAAATTGCAAGATTCCGATCGTCAAAGCAGATCTGCTGGTAATAACTCCTGAACTGGTGTTGCATAATTAGGATGTAGGTTCTCTCTATGCAAAACTTGCAAGATTAGTTGACTTAGCGTGTCTCACTTAGGCGTAAAGATCGGTACTAATTGATGGCTCTGTTGCTAACATATTCAGGAATTGTGCATCTCTCAAAGTTACCGCATGTGGTTCCGCTCGGTTGTAAGTATGGTAGTTGTTCCAGTTTCTCGCAATCTTATTAAGAACACGCCGTGTAGGAAATCTTCGATGATACTCTATTCGCGCCGTCTCAGCACTGCATTTTCAAAATCCATAGACAAAATGGATATCTTCATACACTTCAACATTAATATGATGCTATCGAAATTCAATAAGCAACTGATAACGGTAAACGAAAGTTCACTCATTTTAGAATATCTTTTAAGTAATAATAAAAAATAGTCATATTGGGGATTACTTTATTTAACCTGATACCTGGAAAACTGTAAGCTCCAGGTAAAAAGTTTGTCTGTTGAATTTGTAGGTAACAATATAGCGCACCAAAATAATAATAAAGAAAAATAATGATTAGCACACTTTTCAGAAATAAATGCGGTTTTCCCAAAAATTTATTAAGAAAAATAAATAAATTTTATGTTTGAAGACCATTATATCGAAAACAAAAGAATGGATGGTAATACTGTTTAAATATGAATTCACCATTATTCACTATCAAACGAAGCTTGACAGCTTGGTTGATCTAGGTTTAATACACTAGAAGTTATAACTAAATAATTGTTGGTACCTACTTCTCTGAAGGAACTTTTTTAAACACCCTGTAATTCACCCTGTAGGATGGGGGGCCTATCTCCTCCATATGATTTTTTTTTGTAACATAAACCAATGAATCAAATCCCAAAATATCTGTATCCCAAACCGGATCACGATGGTACATCAAGAAGAGAGCAGTGCAGAGTTTTTATAGTTTGAATCAGGGAAATTTGCTAGGTCTATGCTTACCTATATCCATAGTTAGATTTTAGAATCAGAACCACAAATAGACCAACTTACTTATAACTATACTTATTACCAAGGAGCTTGTAACTATAAACCATTAGGACCATTGTTTTTATCATTCCCAACCATCTGAATGCAATATAACAAATCATCTTGTGTTAAAGAATTAGTAAATGTTTAACGAAAGGGAAATGACCTGTGCATCTGTAAGATTCTGGTTGACTTAACGCTTAAGCTCTAAGTCAGCACTTCCCTGTCATTAATTATTGTTTCAATGAAATTTCATGGTCAACAATGTTAACAATTTTTTAATTTTTTTTTTCAATATTTATCACAATCTAAAAGCTTAGACTTGACACTGAATACAATGCGTATGAATGTTGTTCTTATTTTTTTAATAAAATGTTTTATGCAATAAAAAGGTATGTTTTGCGCACGCTACGTTTATTAGCTGCTTTCTTCAATTCAGTTCAGCAATGCAATAATTTTGTTCAATTATCACCGAAACGGTATTTAATTCTGCATTTCTTACTATGATTTCTTAATCGACGCATTGCTTGCCGCCATTCGCCATTCAACAAGCCGCACCAGTCATGCTCAATGCATGTTCTGTTTCGTTTTTTTTTTTTTTGTTGTTGTGCTCTAGCATTACCGTTGTTTAACTCCTCTCGCGGATGAATTTGAAATCCATTTTAGTCGTTATAGCTTGGGCATGAAAGTACTTAAACTATTTTTTATACTTAATACATTCGTTGGATATGAGTTTGTCACTAGCACGTCATCTGATGCATAAATCCTTTCAACAATCCATTCTGCCTAGATAATGAGCAATGGATACGAATACGGCGCAAAATCGAGAGTTTTTACTAGTCAAACTCCTTTCGCCTTGCGAATTTGTTGTATCCGTTATCACGGACATGGATGTATGCTGGCCAAGTCAGGCCACTGCACACTGGGCTTAATTAGAATTTTATGCAAATTATTAAACATTAAAATAATTGCACTCCACAACACTCCCTACTGCCACTGCCCTGTATGCCGCGCACAGCAAACTTAATGTGATGTAAAAACGAGTGATTAGTCACACCTCTTATGGAAAGGTCATGTTTGGCTGTTGCACTGTCGAAGTTGGTCGACTTGGACGGTCCCCTATTTCTGGTATGAATAGCTTAAGTCCGACGACAGCTGTTGAGCCAAGTCTTAGCGTATTCCATCGGAGAGTTGAGAAATCATTATTATAATAATTGATCGTGGATGAGTAGATGTGTGAATGCGTGGCTGTGGTGTTAACAAAACGAAAAAAAAAACCACACACATACGAGTATGCGTTCGTATCCTGAAAGATTTGCAAATCGACTTCGAATTTTGGTTCCCATGTAAATCCTGATCAATAGAAAAGACCATCAAAGATTTTCATTGAAGAGAATGCAACACACGGTGGATACAACAGGGATACAGTAGCACTTAAAGTCCTTAATCCGTATCCGAAAACAAACTTCATATGCACAGCATAGAAAACTTTTGAAATGTAGTATGGGGTGGCTTGGGGGTAGTTTACGGATAACATTGTGTGGTGAAAGTTGACACTTAAAGAAAGAACAAAAAATTCACATTCTGGTCACCATTACAGCCAACTACATGTGTGCTACTACATATGTACATACATATATGTATGTATATCCAGTATACGAGTACGAGTACGTACACTCTCTACCTCAGCACACATTTGTGCACTTGCGGAGTGTTTATTATTAGCATAAATCCACACTTAAGCTGCATGCTTAATCCTTGTGGTGCACACACGAGAAGCACAAAGAGCACTAAGGCAGATGTTTGTAGAATAAGCCCCATTTGGATTTAGAGTCCACACGACCAAATACCAAATACACACCCTCCAACTTGGCTTAAGATATATTTAATGCACTTGTAACTAGTTTAAGCACCCACCATCTCTAGCTGAATCCGCCCAACACTACCATCAGACCCTTCAACGTTTGCATGTGTTCTTCTCATTTTAAATGTGTCCTTGTTGAACGCTGAACTATTTTGTGAATGTTGAACGCCATTTTAATTGCTACAAAGTGTATTTACATACATTCAGAGTATCTTGTTTGTTATATCTAAAGCCATATATCATACTTTACTATTGCTTAAAAAAAATATTCTAAAATAACTAGACAATTGTTGTATCCATTTTGGAATAGTATCTGTGATACTTTTACCTACACAGCTTAGTACAACAATCGAATTAGAATTACAAGTGCACTGAGGCAGTATCTTATCCGCACCGTTTCGATTTTCCGATACGTTTGAAATTTTATTCAATTTCAAAGACAATCCATCCATCCATGCATTCGAACCACCCCGCTCCAACTCCAATGTTCAAATTGAAGTGCAAGCATTGAAATACTTAACAAAAAGTGGAAATCCAATGCGGTTGCTCCAGTGTGCGTGCAGGTAACCATGCAAAACCTGGTCAAATGAAAATAAACGCAAAACAAAAACGACAAGCAAAAAGGAGATATAAAAAGCAAAGAGTAAATAATAAATACAAAAAACAGAAAAACAGAACATCTAAATGGAATGCACTGGGTAAGTATCTCACTTGTTAACACGAGGTAAAACATAGGTATTAGTAGAGCTAGAACTCAGAACTACCCCTTCTGTTGTATACTGTCTGACAAAACAATAAGTGTAACCTAATATTTGATCTCTCGTTCGAGTTGGGTCCACACCACGACTACATTTTATATTCATCGTGAGGTTTTTTTTATTATTCTATTCCTCTTTTTTATTTTATTATAGATGACAATCGAATGAGTATGACAGAGAGAGAACGGAATATGCTGTAAATAAGTAAACTTAAGGTATTTCACGTCACAACGAGCTAACAAAACGCGCAAAGTTCGACTTAGTTTGACTTCATCCAGTGCCTTTACTATATGGCTTTTAGGTTTAAGCTCAAACAATTGATCATGCCCCTTTAATGGAGGATCGTATTTTTTTCAATAAGATCGATATTCATTCTGTTGTACCTACATATGTACATATGTATATAAATCTAGCTTTCAAAAGATACTACTCAGAGATCCGACCAGAGCAGATCAAATCCTTTTACTGACCACCATAGACATTGTGATCAAAGAATGACTAGTGTAAAAAGTTGTAGATGCTCGCACTTTTCTACAAGTGAATCTTATCCACGATATGGCATGGTAGTCCTGAATTTCATAAATATGAAACTGCAGTTTATAACAGAAATATCCGAAAATTGGACAGAGTTTTATAACCATGATCTTTAACAAAGTGAACAAATTTCAACCTCTAGGATGCATGTCAAAGGGTCAGTACCATAGAGAGTTACACAAAAGTGCGTCTTATTGTTGTAACATGCTTTTTATCGATTTTTACCGACAATTTTTTTCCTCAATCCAAAGAAAACTTGTTAAGTCTTATAGACATAAAGCTCTAATCAGACTAGAAACATTGTATCAACGTCAATAGACATTAGGCAGGTTTAAGTATATCGTAGCTTCTTCGATCACATTACCACATGGGGCTATTGCTCTGAAGAAGACAAACTTGTGCTGCAAATAGTTCGGTCTTTTCCAGACAGCGAAAGGATTTGTTTCACCCTCGCTTCGAATTGACTACTATGAAATAGTCTCTTTGACTAGATTTTGATAAGCAAGTGGTTATTTTGGTATCCAAACAAGCCTCTGACAACGGTGACCTACGAGTACCACCAGATCGCTTGTGTAGATGTTGAATAGCATCAGCGAATTAACTACACCTTGTTATAAGCCAGTAAGTGTCAAATATTCCAGCAAAAGTCATATCGCCATTCTTCATGATGTATTGTCTAGTGGCAAGCATACGTATTACAAAGAATCTAATGTTTTACTTGTGCAGAACCTGTTCACATTGAAAAAGTGTTCCTATAACTATACAGTGGTGAATACCTTATCTAAGACAATTAAACAAGCTCCATGTACTTTACTTAATTGAGAGGAATATCGGATTCTGTCTTGAAATTGATTATCCGCTTCAATGTTAATGTGCTTAGCCCACTTGGTCAGGACTCCATTGATCACTTTTTCGAATACTTCATTTATATTCAGAAGGAGAGTTACCGACCGAATATTCGCTGGGTAGGAAGTGTCTTGATTACTTTTTGGAATGGGAGGCAAAACCGATGCTTCTAATGCGCTGAATAATAGGCATTATTCATTGTACAACTAAACAAGGAGGTCTACCACTTCTATTGGAAGATATGGAAGCACAATATACGGATGATTTCTTACATCTCAATGATTTGAAAATGGTTTGGAGACCTGCCTTCGAAATGAAAGCGGGTAGTTTCGTCGTTTTCGTCGGTAATAGCAGTATTTACCGTATTTCTTCGATGACCTCTGTTCAACCTGAGTTTTCGAATTGCCAGCTCTCCAAGTGCAAAAGTATTCGATACTCTAGGTCGTGGTTTGCAACAATTACGTCATTCGCCTTGTACCTGTGCTAAGAAGTCGTTATCATCGCCTGTAGATCTTCGATCTTAAAGAAGTTTTAGCATTGACAGCTTCTACTGGATCGATACCTGTATTGTTCATTTTGCGGCATTTGAGGAATGTTTTCACACAGAAAGTCGTTTTGATCTTTCCTTCGAAATATTGTTTTTTGTTTTTGTGAGAACGTATTCGGGTTCTTATAATTTTATTGTTTCAATACAAGTTTATGGAAGCTCTGCAATTTTCTTTAACTAATATTTGGAAATTTTTGATCGATGACTTCAGCGTCATGACCTTTGTCTTATGTCTGTCGGTAAATTGTCTGTACACTTTTCGGATAGAAGTGGATATCAACCCATGGGGCACGGCCTACAGAATGGTTATGACCAAACTGAAATCCTGCAGGTCTCCACAAATAACGTGCCCGAAAATGCTGATAACAATAGTGGAGCCCTTGTTCCGCAAAAGGTCACACAATATGGTCGCAATCGTCCGGGAAACAAAAGTAGGACATATCCCAGCCATTACACTGGAAGAACTGCAGAGAGCTCTTAATTGAATACGAGACAAAAAGGCGCCTGGACCCCATGGTATTCCGAACACGACATTAAAAGCTACTGCCGGAATACAACCAGATCTTTTCATCGCAACGTTGGAAAAGTGTCTCGAGGAGGGAGTGTTCCCAGAACCATGGAAGTTGAAACACTTAGTGCTACTACGTAATCGAATATTCGGGTGCAGCGAATCGTGCATGTTGGTGGCACGGGCTACCGCATCTTTAAAAGATTACCACATCCATTGGCGCAACCAAGAAAAAAAAAACTTTTCATTCTCTTTCGTCTACTATTGTGTTGGTGGAGTGCGCCAATATTTTTTATATATAATATTGTTTTGTCTATCATTCATTCTATAGTCTTGTTTATTTGTTTTAGCTATCTGTCACTTTCGATATCGTTTTCATAGCAGCTAAGATATTCATAGGGACCATTCAAGTAGCCGCACGACAAATAATTATTTTAAAAGTCTATTAAACAATTAAGTTCTCAAAAGACTGTAAAAAATCATTACCCTCTTCGAAAGAATTTTCTTGAAACTTTCGAAAATATTAGTTTGTGATGTTTGAGAAAGTTATTTCTTTGAACTTTAATAAAAGAAGACCCCATTATCTTCGATAGCTGTCAGCTATCTTTATTATCATTGCAAAACTAATGATTGGTCTATCATAATTGGCGTTTATATGTACTATAGGATATTGAAATGAGTGATTACTACCGGACACCGCAACATTTTCTTATTACAATGAATATTTAATTTTAAAGGATATGTATTTGTAAAGTAAACGACCGTCAAATATACAATATTTAAAAAAATCTTTTTTATTTTTATTTTATCACCAAAAGTGTATGTGCAAGTATTATAGATGGATTGTCGATCCTTAAACGACTCCAGAATGCGTTAAATATCAGTGAAATTTTAATTTTGGATTGAAATATATTTAATACCATTAGTTATGAAATATGACATCATTCATCCTCCACGGAACCACTTGCATGAGTTGATGTGCTTGGACTACTTTCCAATGACTTTTTCGAATAATTTAGCTGATATTTCTGTAATTTCACTTTTTTTTCCAAAATTTTTATTTTCCAAAAATGTATACGTTTATTTTGATTTTCTGCCAAGCCCTTTGGCTTGAACATTGTTTTGCAGAGTAAACATGATTGTGAGTGAGCTTCAGACTAATTAAAGGTTAACGTTAAGCTTTAAAGTGAAACGAAGAAGAAAGTTTGATTAATTACACAAATAGTTGCAAAATGTTTGTAATTATTTTTTTTATGCCAGAACAATCCTTTAAGGTATTTCTTTCGCAAATTCGGGTTTGGGATGTTCTTTTTTCATTTTTTTATTTTTTTGACAACCTTTGGGCCCTTCTTGTGTGTTGCTGATGATCTCTCGGATCTATTGAACGGGTGTCATCATAATGTTTAAGAGTTAGTGTCATCTGGAATATTTTTTGGGTACCTTGATACTTCTGTACCCTATGCCGTGGTTAGGATGTCGATTTTGTATCTTCTTCACAATGTAGTTTTGAATGTGTTGCAGCTTATTAATATGAGCGGTTTAAGCGTTACCCCATGCTGATATGCCATATCTCAGTTTGGACTCCACATGAGCATAGTACACTTGCTTTTGTGTTTCAAACGTTGAGCAATATCCAGGGTACACCACGGCATAAAGAACTTGCCTGAGATTGGATGACAGTTTCGATAATTTCTCGCAGGTAGGTTTGGACTACTTTGATTGCTTGATCTGAGAGAAGTCTTTGGCAGGCGTGTCTTTTTAGGGCTACTCTTAGATCGGTAGGTTTGTGGTGTGGTTCTCGTACGTCCATCATTTTAGTCTTCTCCGCATTTAAAATAAGGCCAATATCATTTCACTAGTTTTCAGCTTCATCGAATTCCGTCTGCATTATTTGTATACCTGTGGCAGGACATCTATGCCTATCGCTGTATCTCCTGCGAATGCAAATGGAATACTATTTGTAAAGACATGCATCAAACTCATTTGTGAAGATTATAAACAGCATGGGTCCTAGCTTTTATCATTGAGGGACTGGGTGGCCGTGGCTCAAGTGGTAGTGGACTGGCTTCTAAATCGGAAACCTCGCCCGAAAGACATATTCATTTTTTTCAGTTAACGAAAATTAAGTAAGATGAGTAGTTAACTAGAAATCAACAACCACTAAGTATTTAGTCTCCCCATTAAATGTTGGATGTCACCCATGGAGCGAAATAACCACTGAACCCAAGCATCTTTCTTTCTCTCTCTATCCCATTTTCCAAAAAACTTAACACGTGCTCAGGCACTTTAAGTGCCCACATGAGTGTTATTAGGTTCTTAAAAAAAAATAAAAAAAATGAGCTGGTTATTTCTTCATTGAAGGCATTCTTAACTTTAACTTTGAAAGTTCTTCTACTTAAATAGTTCTGAAGCCCGGCGGCTAATGTACCTATGATTCCAAGTCGGCTTAACGCTTCTATTACCTTTGTCTATAAACATGACAAAAGCGTAATGATTTTTGTTAAGGCTTCCGTTAATGGTATTCGTAAATTCACCAGGGAGCTGCCCGTACTTTTTTGTTTTTTGAAATCCGTATTGTTTCTCGTGGATTATTGCGTGGTTGTAAATAAAGTTTAGTAGTCGTTCAACTACCACTTCCTCTATACATTTGTCAATCCCTAATAAAATTGAAATCGGACAGTGCCTTTAGTATCGCCTTTATAAGCGTTTGCTCTTAGAAATGCCTTGCACATTTATTTTTAAGTGCTGGTAGACATTTTTCCGATGGAAAGTTCTTCACCTCGTCTAAGTTTTGTGTTTTTCTTCAGATTATTTCATTGACTAGGCTCGAAATTTTACGAGGACATTTCTAACTTGATTAAATTTTTCTTTATAAAATCTAGATTTATTTTACCCGTATTTTTTTGAATACGGGTATGGCCTTGTTAACTTTGTTCTGAAATTTTATTCAGTCTGTTGTTCTTCCACGTTTTGTAGAGTTAATCTCTCTGCTTATAAAGGTTGAGTCGGCATTCACGACTTTGTTTTTCCAGAATCATCGAGCTTTTATATACATTTTGCATAATTTTTGATCATTTTTTATAAATTTCCTTCACAATATCATCCATCAATAGAGTTTTCCAGTCTGTAAGATGTATTTTTTCGTTCACCGAGCTATGGAGGTAGTTCTCTATTGGGAATACTCTGTTACATGGACCAAATGTCACATAAACGACTGGGCAGTGGTAAGAAATGTCGCTTTCGATGACTGCTGAAATCATTTGGCTGTCTGTCAAATTGACTGTAATATGGTCCATCAAAGTTGATGTTCCTCTGCTGGGATTAAGTCTTGTATTTCCCTTGATTACGTTTGAGTTCCTTTTTTTTGTAAATTTTATCCCGAGAAATTCAAAAGATGTCTTTCTCGACTCTTGAAAGTCATACTCTATATCCTCTTTTATATATTTCATTCTCCTCCTCCCTTGCTTCTGTTTGTGTATTCTGGATGTTCGTTTTTAACTCGCTGACATAAACCAGATTTAGTATCTGGTATGTAAACCCAAGAAAAAACATTTAAAGGTGTTAAACAGCACAAGTGGGGTTAATTGACAAGCCCGTTTCTGGCGGTAAGACGGTCATCAAACTTCGTCTTCAATAAGTCGATTGTGACATGAGCTGTGTGCTAAGTGAAAAGAGACACAACCAACAAAAGATCGAGATGCGCGGTGGTCATTTAGGTCAATACGATCTTATACGGACAGATAGCCAAGGACATTCGAGAGATACCGAGCTCTGGAGAACGGCGCGGAATCGATTGATTGCAGTCTTGCCTTGTCGACCCGCGTATAGCCGAAATATTTTCGACTTCACTTCTGGCGTTTTGCTCTCTCACTGGCACTATAATTTTTTTCCTAAACGCTTAAACGTTCGCTAATCATCGGCCAAAAATCGGAGTTAACGTGATGTAGTCGTAATTGACCGCGAATTTTGATAGACAAATTTATAACTTGTAAACGTTGTTGGAACGTATTCCTCTCGAATGATAGATAATCTGGAACACAAATATGAAATCTGCCAAAATGTTGAATTCCTGAATCCATATTCGAAAAATGGATGGCATCTAACTCTCTTTACGGCTTCGCATGTGCTCAGTACTCTTATATAGGTAGATTTGTCGACAAAACTTCGTAAGGTACTCAGCACTGTGAAAGACAGAGCCGAATACAAAATACTTATGGCAAAACATTTAGAGGATAAGTCAAGTCTTTCAAAAAGATTGACACGGCTAAGTATTGTCTTAGTCAATGATCGTATCAGATGGATGAGACTCATTGCTGCTACCTCTAAATTATTATGTATTATGTCCATGTAATGTTACTTTTTTAGCACGATTATATGTTTAAAACTACATATTTAGTTCGAAATGAGATACTTGTCGTCTTGAAAGAGTAGATCAATAGCCAATGGGCATCAGTGCGGATTTCACTTGACGTTCAATCATATATGTTAGGTTGTAAACCAGATAAATCACTGTTTCCTGATTCAGACATTCTGTTCAACCAGAATGTGCTCTTAAACTCAAACACGTTTAACAAAAACGAGTAAATAGGTAAAAATACTAACGCATACTAAAGCACTTTTACATTTGGATCAGACAATTTTTGCTTAGTAATATGTCAATATACACATAAATCTGCATTAGTACATACTCTACTATTAACCCTCCAATGGTATATGATATAAAATACAAATCAATGCTAAATGCAGCGATTTGATGCGATTACGAATCAATGTCTACATGTGTCACCACGATGCAGGATAATTAATAATTTGTCGACACTCTCGCAGTCAGTGGGGGTATAGTGTGTGGCGTGTGATGGCTTCTCTCATTTATATGTATCTCTTGCTTTGTACTGTTTTGTTTTTTTTTTCATTGCAACAGTCAGGCCCATCATCACCGTTGCCTTAGCAAGAAGATATTAAATTAATAACACGCATAGTATGCCTCATACTACATCAAAATCTACCCTCCAGCGGGTAGATCGGGGAAGTTGAAGAGGGCAGATGAGACGATGAAGTACCCATCGATGCAGTGCTGCACGCCACCACTTTGCATTTAGCCACATGCACGGATAGGTACTCATACGTACGAGTGTACATGCCATATGTACGTACATACGAAATAGAAACTAGTGAAATGTAAGGAAAAAGATAGGTAAATTCGCTTGTAAACAAAAGCAACGGAATAGTAAACTAGCAAACTAGCAAACAGTAAACTAGTAGATACTTGCCCTGGTAAAAAAATATCATAATAAAAAATACGAGTAAAACACTCTCACATTGTAGCGTTGGTAGTGCTGAGGTGGGGCAGAGTTGAGAGTTTGATGGGAATAAGTAGATAAGTATCTAATTATTTAACATGGCAATTTAGACTTTTAATACTTGTTTACACCGACAGTATTGTAGTTGTCGTTGACGTTGTTGTTATGGTCGTCATCATAGTTGAAGCCTCCTAGGGGTAGCCAGGCAGTGGTGAATAATCGAAGATAATAAGCTTGATAGTGTGGTTACGACCTTCTACATTAAATGGATGCGGATTGATTTCGTTTGATCCAAAAGCTTATGCGCGGTTTTGTGAGACATACCCATTCCGTTTCACATTACTTTATGCGCAAGTAAGCTCAGATATCTACAATCGTATGCAAACACATCTGTAAGAACATACATACTGCATGTGCAATTGTCAACGATTAACTCTCTAAAAGTTCCAGATACGAGTATATATAGGGATACTACTTCGTAACATCCAGAGATAACAGAATTGATTTACCTACATACATATGTATATTATGTTACAAAGACTGCACCCATCGACATAATCTAATTATCGGTGTACAATGCTGTGGTCTTGATAGCCAATTACCGTTACCTACGTAAACGGGTGCACGCTCAAACTAAAAATAAATAATTTCCTAATTTGGATTTTTTTGCTTAGGTTTGGAAAAAGTAAAATAAAATAAAATTACGACACAGCACCGTGGAACTATTGTAAAGTATTAAAGAAGCAAGGTGTGGAATGTGGATACAATTGGATTGAGTTACAAAAACTTTTACCCATGTCGGTGTTGTACTAGGTTAACCAAAGTTGATATTGGAAATAATTTCTAAGATCTAAGGATCCCAAAACCATATTATTGATAAATTGGTTCAATAGGTTTATTTATTTAGATAGGGCTACATTCCGAGGTGCGAGCTAGATCTTTGTATAACTGCAATAGCGCAGTTTACTATCACTTGTGCGCCCCACCTAGGGTGCTTTACTGCTTTATCCATAGGTATAATTGATGGGAGGAGATGGTTCCAGCACTCCACATCGCCAGAAAATTTTATCTTCACGTTACTTTTTCACTGAATCACTAATCTCATCTCAAATCAATCTAAGTACATATAACAATATTGATAAGACTTGCATCATGCCGGTCTTGTAACACATATGTATGTATACTAGAAAACTTGTTTTATTGAATGAAAAACGGAGCTTATATGGGAGTGGTGATTCAATCATTGCTCATAAGCCCCACGTATTGCCAAATGTACCTCTTCACTGACAGAAATCCGACAGCGTGCCTCAGAATCAGGTATTTAATTCCGTTTACGAGACGCTAAAAATCATTAAAATGACATAAAGATTTGATTGAGCACAGCTGCCAACAACTTTGAGAGTGGTGAGTAGAGTTGACACCACATCTCATAAAAGTTTTCTGAATCGTAGAGTCTCACAATTTTTGTTCAGCGGTCAATAATACATTTAGAACATGCCGGTTTTACTCTAATGTAAAAAGAACGTATTCAGGTAAGAAAAAGACCCGTACAGAAACTTGTAGAGATGAGGAAGGACCTACAAGGTGTACAAGAGTCACAGTCAGTGCTGAAAATATGGACAAACTTTTTCTGCGAAGAAACCCAATACCCCGCCATCAGGTAGAATAGACCATGACGATGATAGCCAAACCTTCAGTCTACCTGGCCAAAACATATAAACTTAAGTCCAACAAAGCAGCTGCACCAGATAGCTTAACGGCCTACGTATTCAAAGCTGTTGGAAATTACCTCTGATCAGATCTGGTCAGAAGAGTGCATGCCAGATGAATGGTATCGTTGATCCTATCCACAAAAAAGGAGACCCCCTCAGCTGCGCCAACTATAGAGTTATGTATAAGCCTCCTCAATATCGCATATACGATTTTATCTGCCATATTGTGTGAATGTGTGAAACGCTTTGTCAACAACCTGATTGGTTCCTATCAGTGCGATTTTAGACCAGGAAAGTCCAAAATTGACCAAATCTTCACACTCCGGCAGATACTGGAAAAAACCCAAGAAATCCAAATCAATACCTACCATCTTCTTAACGATTTTAAGACCTCATATAACAGGATTTATAGAGACGAACCACGTCTAGTTTTGTTATCCCTGCCAAACTCGTCTGTGTAGAATGACGATTAAGAACCGTCGCTGCTCCGTCAAAGTCGGTAACGACATAACCTATGAAGTCAAAAGAGGTTTTAGACGAGGTGACGCACCTTCATGTGACCTGGAGGGACAACGCAGTAGAGGAAAATCTCAACTTATGTGACGCGCACAAGTATTATAGACCGACTTGGAGGGCGCAACTGAAGACAGTAAGCTAAAGATCTGGTCCTAACTGGAGAGGCTTGATAGTTGAGTCTTAGGGTTCACCCCGATGTGTAGCGGCACCTAAGTAAGTAAGTAACGCAAATATGCTCTACATAACCATACGAATATCTATTACCTAGCTTATATGACAGCTTAAAGCGCATTGACTCAATGCGTATTGCTTCAATACGCTCATATAAACAGCACTTCAAACGGTAATGAAATCGGCTTTAAGCTGTCATATAAACTAGGTATGTGTCTTTAACTACTCTATTCAAATTGCACTACATACGCTTAACAAAACAAAGAAATAAGGACATAAGATATTCGTTATGCGTTTTCATACATAATAATCAAAAGTAAAACAATCATACTTACAAGTGGCGAATAAAAGGCTGAACTGTCCACACCAATGCTAGGATAAGGATTCTGATCGGTTGATGGATACGGCGTCCCATATACTCCCACACCAGCTGTTTGTATTCTCGAATAGCTAGATAAGGCTAAACGCGCCGAATCATATTGACACGAACACACAGTTTGTCCTGATACAGGATCTGTCATAATTGGTCGGCCATTCTCACAGCAGGTACCAGTGCCGGGTGCTGCGTTTGATGTTTGCGAAATTCCGCCAGGACTTAGTGCACCGGCCGGCACACCGGTTCCCGATCCGCCAGATGGGCTCAATGATGGTGCATTTGCACCTGATATTGGCGATTGAGCGCTGGACGCTGCCGTCGTTGATTGTCCACCGCCGCTTCCTCCACCACCACTACTGCCGACCAGAAGCTAAAATGAAATAAAAAATAGAAAGAGAAAAAAAGGGACACAAATTAATAATCTTTCATCATAAAGACAAAACTAAGATGAATGGATTAAAAAAATTAAAATAAATAAATAGTTCCCCCCTGCTCCTCTTGTCATTATCAAGTTAAGAAGTTGATTGATTTTGACTGCAATGTCAAAATATAAGCACCAAAGGTTTTCTATCCGTATTTGTACGAGTAAGTCTATTTCCACTTCATTAAGTATCCACCGAAAATTCTGCTCTGTCACAATACTGAGCAACAGGGAAAGAGAAAACAAGATATTGCCTGGGCGCTGGCCGCCTCACCGCTTGTCTGTTTGCCTGTTGACCCGCTGATACAACGGCTCCTGTCACTTTTCCAATGACCAGTGATTCGTTTTGGCTTCGGCAGGTAGAATACAATACGCCGCGGTGAAGATACTTTTTTATACTTTTTTATGCTTTGTTGCCATGGACTGAAGGGAGGCAAATCATGAATTCCGTCGCATCTTATTAATTTCTGTTGATATCTAAAAGAGGACAAAAACAACAAAAGATAAACAAAAAGTAACTGAAAACGAAGACAAATAATGAAGAGTCCAAGGCACTGGATAAAAGAAACGACAAAACTGCGCAGGAGAAAGATTCAAGGGATGGGGTCCTCGATCTTGTCTTGGGGTTTGGTGTTTTATTTTTTATTTTATTTTGTTGTGCCACGTTTGGTCCTCAATTTTTTATTATAATTTCTTTTTTATTATCAGATTTGAACGAATGGCAAGCAAAAGATAGTCTGTATCTGTATCTTTTGCTCGGTGTACTTGCTGCTTGCCGAAGTGGATGCTTGCAATGGTTATCCTGACCACATAGTCGCTTACATGCACGAATACAGTATCCGTGGCCGTAGCGTAGCGTAACGTTATTACAGCTGAACAGCTTGTTTTGATTTTATACATCCTTGTTGTGGTCACTTTCTGTTGTTGCTTTTCGTTTCATTCCCCCTGCCATTGTACGTTTTTGCTTTGGTTTATGAGGATTTTGTTTTCCGTATTCATGCATGCAAAGGATCATCATCGCCACCGTCATCTTCATTGTGGCGGTGTAACGCCAACGACAAATTTAATGATTATATGCCATCATGGTGTTTGTAGAGATTCGCAGCGGTACCTGGGCGTGGAGTTGCATGGCCAGTCGGTTGGTCGGCGGCGTCATACATGGATTTCTCGCAGCAAATCGATCGAGGATCTGGCGGCCAACTGCAAACAGTGCCATGGAAATCGCATAAAACCCGATATCAAATTACTTAATGATTGTCATTCGCCAATATTTATTCGAATCTCTTTCACATGCGTCCTAAAGACTGGATTCAATCGCAATCGTGTGGGATGGACGCGATCTCTAAGATCAGACAGGCGTTCGTGGGTTCTGACAGAAAGCCTGAATGTGTTTTAAGTTTTCTTTACTTCTAGGAAGTTTTCCAACTATCACCCAGCCGCCAAGGTTTATATCATAATTAGCCGTCGCTATTTGAATGTTTTTTTTTTTCGAATTTTAACCATTTTCGTCAAGATGGTACCTATAGTAGTACATGCCAAACAAAGGCCGATCGTTTTATATTTATTACCCCATTCGTTTATATGTAGGGCTGTGACCACATAGACATTTTGAATAAAAAACAAATAAATTCAAATGCGGTTCGTATCTTTCAAGTGGTGTTGATTTTTGTTATCCAGGTCCGGTATCGAAAGTAGTCGATTTCTACCAATTTTTATCGACTTTCGTATTATGCATTCTGCTATAACTTTTTAGAGGACATCGTTAGAACAAAACATCAAGATAAACGTTAGTCAGAGTCCAGAAAACTGGAGACATTAACCAGAGTGCCAAGTCTATGGCTACGTTTGAAAGTGGGAATTTTATAGATACTATGGCTTGATTGGATACTGATTGCTGTGCCATAGTAACAGAGCAGTTACCTCTCAACCCTATGAGAGCTGCGAGGTAATACATTCCCTTCTAAGAGAATTATCTTTATTCGTGTTTTAAAGTTCACCTTAAAGAGGCAATAACCATAATTTTAATTGTCTCAGAGTTGCATACTCAAATTTGTTGGTTGTGTTGGATTTTTTTTTGAGAGTCTGTCCATTGGGTTTTTATAATACTCTTTAAAAATTATCCGTGTAAGTTAAGAAGCGTAAAAGTGGAACGTAGACTGTCTGACTAACCGAAGCGGGCAATCCAGCAAGCTAGCAAGCTATCATCGCGAGAAAGAGGCGCGAATAACATTTTATTGCCCGATAAACTGTTTTATGATGATATGGTAATGAAGTTGGGTATTTGTTGTTTAATTGACAGATTTGATAACAAATGTTTTGGCTCACGAACAGTTGCATACGCAAAGATAAAGCGACACCAATGCATGATGCCCTTGAATACTAATTTGAAAGCAGTTAATTTACGATCGTTACAGAGTTTCGAAATAAAAGAGAAAGTGCATACAATTGACAATAAGGGCTTACTTTCTATCCAGATCCAATTTTCAAAGAATTTTAAGCGATAGAAAGACTAATAGATTTAAATATAATACCTACATCTAAAGTGTTCGCCACGTGAAAAACGTAAAAAAGACACGTCATTTATTTCAATGACATCAGTTCAAGTACTTTTTGCCAAACTGATTTGAAATGTTTAGCGCTCGATCAGTCCCTACAAATACAAACCATAAAAAATAATAATAGCAATCAATGCCCGCAAGATCTTGGATTTAAATTATCGATTATTGAGGCGTTCCATTTGAATAATTATTTAAACTTTACACATAAAATATGATGTTCAGTAACTGGGTAGACAAAAAAAAGACATTTACGCACAAAATCCAATAAATGAGGCTAGATTTAGTAAAACGTCAACTTGTCTAAGAGTTCGCTTCGGTAAGCTGTATGTATTAATATCATAGGTGGGCCAGGACAAATATTAATAACTTCTTATTTGCTTCTGCATTTAGTCAAATTGGCTGTGAAGCCAGCGGACTTACGCCTCAATTCGACCAAATTAAGGGATTAACTTAGACAAACTCAGACACGTAATCGTTCACAAATAGTCTAAAAACAAATTGAGACCAACTTTGTAAAGTTGAATACCTGTCATAACTCAATCTTCTGTAAATAATCATATGTGCAATTTTTTGACTCCAATAAACTTTTAAATAAAAAAAAACAATAAAAAAAGCCTATCAGAGAATTAAAAATTATGATAACCCCGTCTTATCAATGCTAGTACTCCAATTTTTTGTCACTGCAATTATAAGGCCAAGTATAGACATCCTTAGTAGAAAGTAATGTTAGGGCTGTTCTTCAGGATTTGACATCTTACTGTTGTAACTAAGAGCTGGAATTTGTCAAAACAAATTTGTTGGGATATGAAAAGCGACTCATTTCGGGAAATCAGACAACATGTACGTGATGATTATGCCATACGGAGACATCGTCATTGCGATAATATTGGTTGCAAGAGGTTTGCCGATTTATGTTATACCTACTGCCTAGGGATCAGAGGCACATTGAAAGGCTGATAAGTATCACACGTGCCAACTGGATATTATTCATAGGTGCAATAAGATCAGAGATCAGGATTCTAAAAACGGAAACAGTTGACAGATCCTAGCACAACACAGAGATCTGTACAAAATGATTTCGAAACCAGAGGGTAGAGGCACGAAAATCATAGCACCAACAGAACCCAGATACGAATAAAAAAAAAAAATTGGAGCAGACGTTCAGATAAGAAACACCTCAGGTCGTGGAAGGAGCATTTCGCGATGGTACCAAGCCATTCGAATGGGAATTAGATGTGATCAAATTTCAGTGAGCATTTCCAAATTTCCTTTAGGCCAACTAGCGTACAAGAGTTGAAAGAATGATTTAGGAAGAGGATATCTCATGCCTATAACAAGCTCAGGCGAAAATTGAGTCTTTTGGACTGCGGAAATAATCGATGAGATAAGATAATCCTTGACGGGATGAAAGAATACTTCGATGCAACTCCCGGTATCAAGCAAACGCACTTTCGTTCTAGATTTTTCTACATCGACCATATAATCATCTTTGCAAATCATTATAAAGCAATATGTCAAGTATAAGTCTGCTTTATATTGATTTTGACAAAGCTTTCCACAACATGAATCATGAGCTTATGCGGAAAGGTGTACTTGACAGTTCATACGTTGTGCTGACTGCCTGATACCGATGGCATATACCCAGTTAAGTTACAAAAAGGTGTAGATAAGCTGCTGGTAACTCTGAAGAGAATGTTCACTGATAGTGTGACACTGGCTAGAATCTGAGCCAAGAAAGAAATGCGGTTGGATCTTCAGGGACGGCTCCAAAACCGATACAAGATACGACGCTTAACGACAACGTTAAATTTCACTCCTCGTTAGGAACGCTTGCGTCTGTTTTCTAAGCGTAGGTATTCGCAATCCTGATGAAAATGAATTATTTGCATTTGCACCGACAGCCAACCTGCGCTTCGAGGCTTGCTGAACCCTCTTAAGACTGCCTAGCTAGTTCGAGAATACAAGACATCATCGACTGAACGCAGTCGGAACGCAAAATTCACTTAGTCCTGTCTGGGTCCTAGGTCGAAATGGTATCAAGGGAAATGAAATCGCCGATGAACTTACCAGGCAAGGTTCAGAGGAGTCTGAGTCCTCGGTTAAGAATGCCTTTGACAGCTGGGTTTCATATGAGCAAAACTGCAGATGGCATAACTCCTCAGGTTGAAGGCAGAATAAACGAATGTTTCTCGATGTCTCTAAGAAGTCAGCGGCCTTCCTGCTCTCCCTCAGTAGGAAATACTGCAGGTTGCTTATTGGCGCCATGATGGGACACTACACTTTTGCTAAGCACTTAAAGGTGGTACGCATAAGTGATACAATATCCTGCGATGTTTGCTGTGAAAGTGATTACTATACCGCGGGGCACAACCTCTGTGAATGTTGACGTGGGGGTGCTGGTACTGTATTTACTTTACCACTAAAGCGCTTACACATCTTTCTTCGAAAGATTGAAAGATTCCATTAAAAGGAACTTATAAGGAGTAAAATGGACTAGTTCTTTGTGTTAGAGCTCTAGTAAAAAAAAAAAAAAACAAAAAAAAAATATCATAGTGAATATTGCCGCATCCTCCACAATGATAAAAGGATGGAAGCAGAGTCAAATAAAATCTAAAAAACAGACGCTTAAGAGATTTCTACCATCCAATGCATGGAATTATGGATCCTCGCCAAATAATCTGAAACTCAAAATTCTAGGTACGGTGAGCAGAGGTTTATATTTAAGGCTCTTTGAGTTTTTTCGCGAAACTATTGCTGAGCAGGAGGTGAAGAAAGTTGTCGGTTTCCTTTATATAGAAAGCATTGTCTTAGCTGACGGCGGCGGTACCGAATTAGTTGTGGGCAGAAGAATCGGAAAGACAAAGATAAATTCGGCGTGAATTTGGTTCTAATAACTAATAGGTATGTTTACTAAGAACTTTACAAACAAATATCCATCTGGCGACTATTGTAATGAATATTATCAGAGTTTTCAAATAAGTTTTGGCTACATCATGGATCGGAGATCAGGATTTGTTGGTATGTCTCATGTATTCACTCGACTTGGTAACTGATAAAATTATTTTACTGTAAATGTACTGATATATATATTAAAACGTGTATATGCTGCAAGTTTTGGACAAAAACTTTTGAGTTTAAATTGAAAATAATAAACAAATGTTTCTAAATTGCGTCTCAACATTTAACTCCGTTTAGCATAACCTTAGCTTATATTAAACCCATCTGTTTATTGAACTTACTATCCAATTTGTTCTTATGTTTGGAGTAATCAGAAAATGACGTTTTACATTCATTGATTAATGACAAATAATATTAATCGACCTATTGAACTACAAAATTTCACACTCAACCATTGCCTGAGGTAGATGAAGAGGGTTCGCGACAAATGGTATACATTTTCGACTTACTTAGTATTATATTTCAGTAATTGTGTAATCCGTATATAAGAAAATAGATAAATACTAGCTTCATCCTTATCATTACAAGGATAAAGTTATGAGACTTAAGGTAGAAAAGTAAACAACGAGAGGACAAGATATATATCATAGTAACAAATCATTGTATTTAAAGAGCTACATTTAAGATGAGATTGGAGAGAGAAAGTTTTTAACAATTTATAATCAAAAGTGATATGAGGAGAGTAGAACCTGATGCAGACACCAAAATAGATCCATCGTGTTCTGCATGGAACCATCGAATCAAAATGAAGTCAAAGGAAATAACTTAAACACTTTTCCTTGAAATCAGCAGAATCCGAGTACCCCTTATATGTATATTACTTCATGTTACTTCTTGTTAATGCTCAAAGAAATTTTTCCTAGAAATTTTGTTGTCTTCACAGTACTTCGTTATACTATTCGCACAGTATATGCACTGTATCTTCTTCAATTTTTAGGTCATCACAGAAACTGCAAGTGTGCGTTCTTACAAGTCATTTTGCGAACTACTCGTATAACAGTTCCTTTTCACTATTCACAGTGACTTTTTACTATTTGCGCTTGAAATCTATATCTACCCTCACAGAAGATTTGCCAAAGTGTAAACTCCTTTCTACTTTCTCAACAATATCTAGCGGGGAAGTTTCCCTTAAAGTATACATATTCTGATTAGCTTAGAAAGTCGCGAGACTAACATATAAAACACAAAGTGTTCACAAAGCCATCAACGTAGTCTACTTCTAGAGTTATACATTCATTAAAATGTCACTCTAACATTTCTATGCTTTTCCTATTTTTTCCTATAAAACGATTTGACCAACCCTTCAAAATACGCTTCAGTTTCTGTGATCACCTCTTATTGGAGCCATATCTCTTTGCGATGGGCATTTTTTCTACGCTTACGAACAGGTAATAAGATTCATGTTCTTGTTCATGCATCCATTGTCACATACCGCATGTAAAAGTTATTTTTATTTCGATTAAACAACTCCACACAAACGCTCAGAATCTTCAACGTGATTTTGTTGTTGGTCCAAACAACACTATTTTTACCCAAATACTCTTACAAAATATGATGTAGACGGTCGATTGATATCTTTATAGCACTTTCGTTTTACGTCTGTTCAAAACGATTTTGTGGATGCTTTTTTATGTTTTCCCGCGTAACAACCTTATTTGGGCGCCCAGAGCGTTCAGCATAATTTGTATATGTATGTATATGTATGTACGTTTGAATTCAGCAAACTAACGACAAATGATTGATTTTGACGGAACAGATTCCTTTATAACAGTTTTCAAGTCATTTTTTAATTTTAAAGTTATTTTTTCCCATGAAATAGCAGTATTTTATCAACGTATGAAACTCTTTTTTTTCCATGGTTTTGGAAATATCAAAACGTGCGCCACCAAAGTCTGTTAAGAATTGTTACCAGTAAAGAGGAATGTCTAATTGGCCTTATGCCCATGATCCTAAGTTTTGCTATTCGCGCGGTTTTGGGATAGGCACTTGCTAACTCAGAGAGTGTTGGTTTGTTTGAACATCAAGTCGTTGGGTATGATAACTACATAAGAAGGTCGAAATAAGTGGAATACATAACTAAACTCATCTATTAGTTTTAGAAAACTTTGCTAACTTTGAAAAATTACAATCTTTTACAATGATATGAGTACCTACATAAAGAGAAACGTCATTTTTAACAATTTTTTTGTATTTTTTGTATATTTTGTTATTACAGTTAATAATTTAAGTCGTCTTTTAGTTAGTGAAATAAATTCAAATTCGATACAAGTTTGTTTTTGCTTTTAAGTACAAGGTGGGCCATAATACATGACTCTGCTTTAGAATGTGGCTCGTGAAGTATTCGCCGTTGCTCCGTCCTGCTGGAATCACATGTCCTCCACTCCCAATTAATTCAATTGGGGAATGAAGAATTCATTGATCATGACTCTGTAGCGTTCATCATCCACAGAGACCATTAGGCGCGCGCCACAGAAAAGTGGTCCAATCACTTCTCCAGACTTAGGGTGCTATTCGTGCATTACTTGCTAATTTTCAGTTCCCTAGGACCACAAATTTTGTTTATGCACGTATCTATATACATAGGTGGAAACGGGCCTTGTCACTTATGATTATTTTTGTTGCAAAATCTATCGTAAACTTTTTTGTTGTGATTCAGCAGGGCGTGAGCGTAGGTTAGACACCTATCAGGTGATGGACTGTCTGCACTCTTCACTAAAATGCGCCACAGAGGCGTGCATGGAATAGACAATTGCGTGACACATCTTCTGGTCGATGTCGATGGAGCCTCCACGACATCTTCAGCCACGGCAGCTATATTCTCGGCCGAATGAAGTGTTCCACTCTATAAGAGTCGTGAGGCTAAACGCCGCATTGAACTACCAGTGTGAGGTGGTCGGCCAAGAAAACGTGCACAAAATGCAAGTTGCGTCATAATACAACCGAATTGTTGTAAAATCTACTGCACTTTGCGGTAGGGTCATTCGTTATGACCCACTCTGTACAGAGAAAAAAAGAAAAAAAAACTTTTCTTAAAATCCGTATTTTCATCCTTACAGCCACATAAACAAAGAAACAAAGTAAGACTTTTTTTTTTAATTAGGAAAGTGCGAGAAATAAGAATCAGATACGCAAAACCCTCAAAATATGTTATGTGCTGACACGTGTATTGACATCCCCAAAGGGAGTCAATAGGAATCTATCTTTTTTCATACCATACTTGTGTTAAAGTAAATGCCATCAAATACCTTAAACGATCAATCGCAGTACTACCTATACCTGAATGGCTTCGTTTTAACTGGATGCCAGTAACTTTCAAATGGACTGCGAAATTGACAGCTGCCAAGTAGACAGCCCAATCATGTCACATCAATTGTTCGCGGTGCCAAAATTACTCTATATAAATGAAACATACATAAATTCAGTTTAATATCATTGTACCAATTTGGAAACATAGTCTTTAGATAGCATATTTAAAATACCAAATATAAATATGTAACACCAAAATATGGAATAATTCTGTCTTATTCGGGATTCTTAATATTGTAGATATTAGCATCCATGGTTGTAGCCAATCACATAAGTTCTGTGACTCCGAGTGTAATGCATGCATAGACTTCAATATTGTATACATAATCTTCAATATTGTATACATAATACTAAATCCACCTAGTATCTTTTGCACTCGAATATGCACTTTTAAATTCATCGTATCATAAACACATTGTATGTATACCTTCTTATAAATACTATCATACTAGTTAACTTAATCTCAAAACAAAATATGAACGTACGAGTACACTGCTCTAATAAAGTTGAAGAAAAATAAATAAATAAATAAAACAAGTAACAAATAAAGCTAAATGAATAAAAGGAAAACCGTCTGTTTACAAATCCCTCGTCATCGGACTGCACTCTCGTAAATCCGAAGCGACACTTTCCTCGCCGCACACACAAAATTGACAAAATTGACTCATTTTCGAGTGAACCCACCTGCATATGGGCATTTGAGTACCACACGGTGGTGGTTCATGCCTGTGGTTCGTCGTTCGACTTCAATCGAAGTATCTTTTCCGCCATTAATCACTCTCTGGCAATGGTCTCCGTTCAAACCAATCGGACATTCTACAAAATGGTTAAGTAAACTGTCAAAATCTATAAATATATGTTTGTCCGACGGCTGTGTTTTTTGAAGGAGACGTAGAGCGACGACAGCGGCGGTTGTGGCGATGTATTGGCTGATAGATCAAACCCCCCCTTGCAAAATTGTCACTAGCATTTGCACTGGCACTGATACTACATAGCTTTGGTTCTTGTCTGGTACTGACTATGGAAACTGAGTACCTGATAGTACAGTACTATACCGAAAAAGCCAAGCCCACTTTAGTATGCGGCAGTCGGTCGCTCACTTATTCGCGCGCTCTTTTCGCTTGCGTTCTAGTACGCCAGTAATCGTACCTACAACGGGCTTGTCTATTGCAGAACACAATGGATAAATGCAAAATTGACAACAATAATGTCAAATAAAAACAGTAATTATTGTCAACTCAAATGTAATCCATATTTGTTTCGTAGTCGTTGTCATTGTCGTTTTTGTTTTCGTTGTCGTTGTTGTGTTGCTCATTATTGTTGCGGGGCGAACAACGAGAGGGTTTTATCGTCGAGCTCAAAGTGCCGTATCGTCGTTTGTCGTTCGAAGGTTGGTATAAACATTACAGTGGGGTAGTTAGTATGAGTAGTAGTAGATACTCTCATATCTGAGTACACATTTGTTTGTATTGTTTGGTGTTAATACTCGTATCATTATAGCTCCATTGTACGAGTGTAGCGTCGCGCATGGAATTACGGGCTCCATTTCAACTCTGAAATTGTCTTCTCTCTCATCAGTGTTAAGTGTTTGTGATTTAATGCACCATCCTACTCCTTTGTGTGACAAATGGAAAACCCAATAAAGGTATGTTCAATGAGCACACACATAGTGAGCAAGATGAGATTCTGTCTATGTTTAAGCTACCGGTCGTTTGCAATCGTTGGCTATGAGTATACTGAATTCGGTCGCGGCAATATGAGAAAGCGTGTTTTTTTGTTTTGTGCAAAACGATTGGATATTGGGGTTGCTATTAGTAATGCAGTGTTGAATGATTGCACAACACCAGCAGATGTTCATGTTACAATGGAATCCGCCACAATCACCAGAACCGAACGCATTCGCGCCTGTATACTATGTGTGGATTTTTTCACGGTCGCCTTGTTATGATTTTTGCCATAACTCGATTAATTAATTTTATTGCAGTGCAAAATGGAAAATAGCGTTAATTACTGCCAGCACGGTTAAGTGTGCAATATGCCATGTCGAACAGCATAAAGTATTGGATAATAATCATTCATACTCGTACGAGTAATAGATGAATATCATTGCGCTCCCGATGTGATGAGTGGGCATTAGATATCCGCAATAGATTGTTTTGCTCGTTCCGCAGGTGGGTTTTGATTAACTGCTGAAATGTCGGCTTTTCCGTACAAAGACACTAACCGTTCGATTTCGACGATTAACGATTGATGACCCCCGTAAAGAATAACTAAATGCAAATGTTCCTTCATAAATTCGTCAGAAATATTTTGACAAATTTTTACCGACTCCTGAGCACTGTCGTGTACGCATGGAGGGTTTTCTCGAAGGAAGTCGTAAATTTATTTTAGCAAAGGGCGGCAAGGCACACAAATCGCATAAAAAGGATGACTGATCACAGCAAGCGAAAGTAGTCCAGTGGCCTCAAGAATAACCAACTTCTTCTTCTGAAGGGGTATAATGGTTGGAATTGACGATATTTTGCTTTAGTTATTTGGTCATTTCGTATCTAGGGTTACCATTTTTCTGCAATTAGGCAACATGGATTCTTATCATCTGTTTTGGTTGTTTTGAGTTTTTATACTATTGTATGAGAGCGAATGATCTGAAGGACAAGAAGCTTCCCGTACTTTTAGTACCGAAATCACTCCCAGTATATTAACAACCAAAATCTGGTTGCTGTAGCTCTGGAGAATGGTGGCAGCATATGAGGCAATAAGATACTGTGTTTTGCGTCCTCTGATAACTAAAAGTCGCATGCTACCGATGGTATACCTATACATATGTACATATATAAAGCTATCCTGCGAGAAGGCATATGTCAGCTGCTGCAAGTCTGAAGAATTCGTTGCTAGCAGTTTAGGTACTCGTACAAGGTGGGGCAAAAGTAATGTTATATGTAATGTGAATTGGCTGCCATTTTATTAGAAATGAAAAAAATTGGGCTCTGTTTCCACTAAAAGCTTACTTGAACGTATAGAATTGATGGCATTGAGTTAAAAAATGATATCGGTCAAATGACCACCTCCTGAGTTGATGCACATTTGTGCTCGTTTTACTTCATTTTAATTTGTTGCTCGCAAAACATCTGGCCCCAAATTGGCGATTTCTTCTTCAATGTTAACTTTCAAGATTTGCAAGGTTTGTGGTTTGTTGTGGTAAACGCGAGATTTGAAAAGCCCCGAAGGAAGAAGTCTGCCGCCGTCAGATCAGGCCGGCCAATTCAAATCGCTAAAACGGGCCCGAGCTGTGTGAGCTAAAACCCACTGGAACCAACCATGCTCGAGGCCCAATTCAGAAACTTCCGGCAAAAAAACTCGTTTAACATCTATCCGTAGCGCTCACTAAGGGCCAATCACTTTTTCACTGCAACTACCACACCAAACAGTCACTTTCAGGGGATGCAATGGCTCTTCGTGCATTGCATATGGGATCTCCGTGCTCCAGAAATGCAAATTTTGTTTATTGGTTATGTGAACCACTTAAGTGGAAATGATTATGATTTTGATGATTTTCATTATGATTTTGGATACAAAATCATCCTCTTCACGCATCAGGTTTAACAGAGCATATGAGTAAGTTAACCTTACTTGATGGTCAGCAGACAGCAATTGATGAACAGTTTGCACTTTCACCAAAATTTGACAGAGTGAACGTCTGCTGATGCCAAATTGTGCGCATCGTTTTCTCGTCGATGTTTGTAGACTCTCTCGGACGTCCTCGATCACAACAATGATATTCTCGGTCGAACGAATAATACGAAGTTGGCCACTTTTTGTGACATCTCTAGTGGACCCAGTTTGCATGAGCCGCTTAGCCAAAGGCTTAATTGTTCGCGCACATGGTGCAGGACGGCGACGAAATTCACGCTGTGTTAAAACAAGAGACCAGAAATTGGTCAAATAAGTACTAACAATAATTCCGCGTTCGTTAGGTGTGTATCGCTCTATTGCTTTTCGTCAACTGATTCTCTATCTGCCCACAACATAAATGTCAAAACAAAATAACAATTGACGCCATTTGCAGAAATTATTGCACATACACATTATACTATTACTTTTGCCCCACTATTTACATGTAGACTATGCAGCTGTGCTCTCTGTCGAATCGTATCTACTATGTATAAAATGCACTGGAGTGCTTTTTTCAAACTAAGCTAGGTACCTGTGTTGTCCAGCTATTATTGCTTCGTAAGTGTAGGTATTCTTTCTGAATTCGGATGTTGCTTCGAAAACTGCTAATGAGCTGCAGATTTTCTGCAAGTACATGACATTTGGCCTGTCATCAAGGAGGATCCTTTGGATCTACACGTTAATGGTAAGACGCATCCTGCCTATCAACAGATAAAACTGTAGACTACATACTAATACGCTGACAGAAGACTACAGTCTTCATATACGCTTTAATATTATAGGCATAAAGGCCACCATTTCTAATGATGACACCCCATAATACAGAGGTTTCCGGTTTGCGTGGTGGTGGTGAGTTGAGAGCTAGCCATTTTATGACTGGAACAATTAATCATCCTTTACAAAAAGAGTAGTACATAATTATATTGAATATAATTAATATATAATGATTTTATAGGAATTTTGATTGATATACATAGATAGAAAGAAATCGGTTATTCTAAAAGTACAAGACAAACAAATATTCGAGTGAAATGATTGTTGCATATTCTATTGTATCTAGTACAAATTTTATCTCAAGGCATAGAAAAGGCAAAATGGATTTTATATTTTAATGTCACTTTTCTCGAATTTCTCGACCTTCTTCAGAAGTTCAGATTTTTTAAATATATTATTGACGTTATGAAATATAAGATCTGTAAAAATGAATGCATTTACAAGGCCCAAAAAGTTAAACATTATCTGCGTTTTACAATATTCATGGCTGTTCCTGGAACGAAAGAAATGCTTATAATGATTATATTGTTTGAAATATTTTACCTTTGCGAATATACGCTTAACAAATGAACCGCCAGGGTTTTGACAAAATCGACTTCAGAGTTCTCAATATTTAATTCTTAATTTTGCGTCTACTTAGCGCATCCCGTAGGACGTTCATAGTACATTTGCTACTTTTTCAAATCATTGCATACACAGTTTATTTCGAATGAAAAAAAATTGGATCAGAATAAAATCTTTGAATAAGGTAATCAAACCTCGTAAATACATTAAACACACGGAATATGGAATTCTTGAGTGGCCCAAGAGCCAAGAAGTCTTACCCTGGACCATTGTTTGGCTTAGTTTTAGTGCTAGGTCTAACACTTCTTAAGTGCCTTCTATGCAGGCTCACTTGCAAATGCACCACCCTCATCATGCGTGTATCTAGCCTTCTAATCAGGTGGATGTTACAACCTGCAGAACAGAGAAAGCAGAGTTGAGCGTGAATTTTTGCAAGCTTTGTCATCGTCAGCTCCCAGATGTCTACACAGTTACGCAATACAAAATTTATCAAAAACACTTACGGGTGGCCGTGGTGTAGTGGTACTAGCATCCGCTTCTCACTCGGAAGGTCAAGGTTCGAATCCTACTCATGACAAGTTTTTCAAGTTTTCCATTAGTGTAATTGGAACTCAGTCAGAAAAATTCTGCGTGTGAAGGCATAACACTGATACGTAGATTTGGCTGTTGTAGAGTTTCAAGCACACAAAACAAGTGTGAATTATAAACTTAGAATCACTCTGAATGAATAAAAATCTCTCCGTCCTATTCGGACTCCCACCCCTGGAGAGCTGATATCGAAACCAAATACACCAGAGTTTCAAACCACTACAAAAACAATGTTCCTTTCTCCTCCTTCTACTTTTCCGCCCGCGCCTGGGCAATAATAAAAGGGTATCTAACCCCTTAGGCGCGCGTAAATTATAAAAAAAAATGCAATTATAATACAATATATAAGACGATTTATATTACAAAGTTAATTTTTGTATTCAATTTTGAATGGTAGTCTTGAAAGAGCTTTGTTTTTGCAATCCAGGTCTGTAGCCATATACAATAGATTTAACTTTGCGACGTTCTCTACATAAGAACAAACATTTCTAAAAGATGTCAAAAATATGTCGTTAACAACCGAACAATGTCTTAATTCCATTCAAAAATGGCTGGTATCTACATCTGCTCGACTTTTCACACCAAGTTAAAGCCGTAGTTGCTAAATCCTCAGTGAAATAAATTCTCAACATTGAGATAACTCGTTGACTTATGGGTACATCATTATATTATTTACACACAAGGCAATGTCGAGTATGTATTGAAGATTGGTCTTTGAAAAAAATCCTTCGCAGATTGAGATATTTGACTCGATCTATCTAGCTTACATCTTACATCACATCTTCATGACCTCACAGACCTCATGCATCGGACTATAAATTTAGGCCTGTTCTTAGATAACTGCTTTTTAACATCAAGCCAAGTTAACAATATCGCAGGGCCTTGATTCCAGAGCCACTGACTTACTAATTTTTGAGAGAAACATCGTTCTTACATGTCGGTATGAAAGGTTTTTTTTTTAAGTCAAAATTCTATTTGATTGTCAAGCTATGTTACAACATGGTAACCACATTCTACGTCTGCGTCACTACACTTAAATAATGAAAAACGTTCCAAAACTACAACGCAAATAAAAAAGTGAACATGAGTTGTACAAACATGCTCATGTATTTTACGAGTATTAATGGTAACGAATACTTTATCATTTCAACTTACCAAGAAGCTTAACTTCTTCAAATTTACTATTGAACGAAGAACAATAACAATGCAAAAACCTTATAAATGAATGCTTAAAAGGACACAAAGACTGGTAGCACTGGTAGGTTTAAATTTTGCATTTCGCGACACCGAGTCCATGGCAACCAGAGCGTGTCTTCAGAATTAGACAGTAACAGAAAATAAGGCAAAAAAAGAAATAATAATAATGAAAAAAGCAAAACAAAACAAAAAAAGAAATTTGCAAGGAAGTGGAGGATTTTTTTTGATAGTTCATTCCATTCTTTAGGGTGCCTGTACAACGTGGTCTCTGAATTTAAGTTCTTTTTTTCTTCCTACAAGTTAATTTTTTTTTCTTTGAATTTTAAACCTACGAAGCAAGCACTAGAGTCCTTTAAAATAAAAAGAAAAATACCTTGTCAGCACTTTACCACGAGGCGGCATCCTTTTATGGGTGAGCCACATGTTACCGACCGACGGATAGTGGTGCTATGTTGTGGAGAGCAACGATCTTATCGTATTTGACCCTTTTTCTTTTTATTAATTCCATGCAAATTATTTTGGCGCGATATTGAATTAGGTCTTTCTTTAAACCGAAGTTAATTAAAATTTGGAAGTTGAAAATTTGAATGCAAATGGGTTTGAAAGTTTACTTTTGATCAGAGTACAAATCGTAGACTGGCGGAAGTACGTACATGTTTTGAAAAAACTGTAATTGTTATTATCTCCAAAGACCAATAGATGGAAAGGCAAAAGCTACACCAGTAATTACAACAACTACCGATCGGTGAGCGCTATTATAGGAAACGATATAACACCCCTTCAAGTAACACTTAAGTTGCAAGGAGTACAAAGGACTAGTTATTTGCCTGAGTGCTCTGTTCCGACAGAAAAAAAAAACTCTTAATAACTTTAGAGTGACACTAAAAAATAAAAGGTTACCAATCACCATGTCACTAGTTCTACGATCGAATATCTGAATTGTCCTTTGTCCGAACACGAAAACCTAACTCGTGGCATCTTTTTGGAGAAAGTTATCGTGTCAAAGGTTGAAAAATTAAAATTGTTTGGGTCTGTTGTTCAACACCAAGGAAATTGCGATGACGATGTCGAACATAGAGTCAGTATGGGTTAGCTTAAATGAGGGTGTAAATTCCGATTAAACTCCACATTAAGAAACCGATAAGAGACAACTTCAGATTTAGCAAATCAGCTGATTTTACCGTGTTCTACGAAAGCCGTCGTGAAATGCGGTCCGTAATGAAATAAAGTAAAAACAAGTAGTTTTATCATTCAAATGTTAAATATCAGCAAACTTTTACCATTGGTAACGAGGTGATCTAAAATATAGCGGTCTGTAGAATGGATCTATGGTTAGAGCCACAGATAGATAGATAGATTACACTGAACCTAACATATTCGCAGATTGAAACCGCGGTTGATACCGATTTCCAAGAAAATGAATTTCGATGGTGAGGCATATTTATTCGTCAAGAAGAATGGCATCAGAACTCGAATACGGATTTTTTGTAGTTGGAATCGCAGAAGCTAAAATGTTCCAACAGGAAGGCGCAACGATGAACACGGCTACTTATATAATGTGGCATATCTATGCCTACCATCACTCAAAGTTTGGATGTGCTTCAGAAGTACAGTAATTGATTTATGACCGGTATTAAGCCGGAACATTGCTGAAATTTCATCGAAAATTGAAGTAAACGGATAACACAATATAAACGAGCTCATCTTCATGTATAGACTCAGACAATTTACTGTCATATCGATTAGGGTTATTTGAGTAGTTTTGATTAATACATTTTGTACTTCTGTTTTTTTTGTTTTGATTTGTTAAATCAGCGCTCTCTGATTTCATTGCACTTAAATTAAAAAAATGTTTTGAGGATGTAACCGCAGAAATTTTATACTTCAGCAGCCTATGTGTATGTGTAGTATCCAATAATCTACCATCGTCTACCAAGCAGCTATGAATAAGATTAAAAATCTGGAGAGGTAGTGATTACATTCATACATATTTCATGACTCACTCTCATGCCTTTATTGAACATAAAAACGATGTCACAAGGGGAGCTTCAATAGAGTTTCCTTCTGTGGTATAATTTTTAAAAATGTCTTCGGGGACTTAAGCAGAAATAAGAATCTCTTTGATAAAACCTTTGGAAGACGAATCTTATATATACTCCTTCACATCGTCAACTTTTGCAAAGTGATGTATGTACAAGTATATACATAACAGATAATAAAGCAGTTCGTTAATTATTATTATCCAATTTGATTGTTCCATGCAATTTCGAAACTCCTCAAACCATTATACCTTGTTGCATGTCTGATTGGATGCCCTCGCCCAATTATCAAGGATTCTTAACCAATGAAATTGCAAAATAAAAGCGAGGGTAGAACAAATGACTGATATTATCGTAAGGGTTTTCAGATGACGGCACCGAAAGTTGCTACGATTTGACCAGTTACAAGCTGCATGTCATAGGTCCATCGGTAGTCGATACCAGGACTTTAAACACGGTACCGTGGGAGTCAGGAGCCGCCGGACTTTTTTCCGGGCCTGACTTGAAGAGGTAGGCTCCCTAGTAGAAGCACGGTAGGTCACGGTAGTTGTGGTTTAAAACCTAAAACGCAGAAAGGGCATTCTAGGTGGTTTCGACCCGATATAGCGTTGCAATAAGTGCTGTGTGCTGGGACTCTAAGAATAGCAGGAGGTTAATGGGTAGGCCTCGACATATACCAAGGGTGGAACTGTGCCCTGAACACATTCCCGCTTTGACATAAAAGGAATGACGGCGTATTCTTGCTCCCACAAAAGTATGGGCTTTCAGTGAATTCAAGCCTACACGGCAGGTGTTCGTTTGAAACACATTGATACATTAATACTGACAGCACCTTTGTAAATTCAAAATGGAAGCCTATAACATAAAACAAAAGTTTCGAATTTGCGAAGGTCAAAACCTGAAGGTCAAAATAGGCATCAAAGACGTTTTCCATCAGCTTTGAATACGTATAAGTCATCACGTCCAGCTGATTTCAGCTTAGGTATTGCTATCCTCGCTTAGTTTTGGTTTTGGTTTGGTTATCATCGTCTAAGTTGAATGGTCTATTCGGCCTGAAGGCAGGTGGTTCGACTTCATCTGCGTTAGACAGTCTACACAAAAAGTTATTCTATATTCTCAGCACCGACTATGACAAGGTTTCCTTTTTCATTTTTACAAGTTTCTGTACGGGTCTTCTTGCTTTGCCACGTTGTTTTTACCTGTTGATGAAACTTCCGTACGTTATTCCTCGAGAACAACTTCTCAATATGTTCGATAGCGCGCTTCTTTGTCCATTTTTTCTCCCTCTGGGGAAGTCGATGTTCTTCTCGTCTTTTCTGCTCCTAGAGCTCACGAGCGGCTCTCGTCTCCGTTTTGTAAGCTTCTTGTTTAACTGGGTGTGCTTACCAGCATTCTTCATCAAAACAGTGATTTCTTGGTGTTGGTCAGGTGAATCTCAGCACATCAGTTGCGGCGTCCCTGATGGCACGTTGGCAGCACTGCCACTGGACTTCGGTACCTGATGCTGGCGACATAGAAGTTGTTGAGAGATTCGGCGGATTCGGAGGATTCTAGCAGTCTCTTTCGATTGCAGCTTTTCTATGTTATATCTTCTCACAGTAGTTATTATATTTTGTGGCGTATAAGAAATTCGTATTCGTACCTTGGCTGCAACAAGTTGGTGATCCAAGCCAATGTTCCGAGGATGATCCGAATGTTCAGACATCCAGAATACTAGAGGCATGTCTTACGTAATTGGCTACATATTATCAGATAAAAATATGTCTATAACCTAGTTTATTCACAGGATACTGCGGCGCCATGAATACACTAGCTGCAGAGCCATAAGCCTTTTAAAATTCGTCTATGAAACCATACACAGCAATCTGATTTATAACACTCAAATCGCACAAAAACCTGAAAGAGACTTTAAAATACCGAACTGCAATCCACTCGCCAGTTGAAACGAACTTTTGTCTTATATTGTATTTATTTGTCGCAGAACGGTGGCAAAAAAGTAACCTCAAGGCCTTTACTACCCCCGAAAAGTGTTAGAAAGGTTGTTTTCATCAATTTTGTGCGAGAAAGTATTATTTTTCTAAAACTATTTGGTTACGTCCGCGTAGATACCAAATGAGTGGTTAGGCTAAATCTTGCTAGGGGAAGAACTCGTATGTAAAATACTACAAAGAAATATATATTTCCTGCTTTCGGTTGTAAGCTCAAGTGGGTAATATGAGCAAGTGGAGGCAGATAGTCTTAAATCGCCTTTAATAAAGAGATTTGTTTGTTAAGCTCCAGCCTCTAAATTACCAAAAGTAAATAAAAAATATTTGCGTTATTGATAGACAGGCCACTATGAAAATTACTCTTGTCATCATCTTGCCTGGACACAGAAATTTTTAGTACTCTTTCGTTATCATCTTCTGCCTGACAACAAATATGCATACAACGATAAGCTGCTACGTTTCTTATCCGTTTTGTCCTTGGTAAAAGTTTGTCTTTGCTGATTTTCTTCCTCAAAAGTATGATACATCGGTTTTAACTTTTTGCTCTTTCTACTCTTTTCGCGCCTCTTCGGTCCAATTTATTCTTTTTGTATTCTTATTTATTTATTTCTTTTTTTTTTGCAATTAAAAGAAATGAAAAGAACTCTCGAACAAAAGGGGATACAGCAACACACACATGTACACATTTGTGTCGGAAAGAAAGGGTTTTGCGCTCAAGTGTAATTACGAACGATAATCTTTGGTCATTATATTAATTACAATCATTTTGCTACTTCGGCTACTTCGGTTATTATCATAATACGCCTGTACGAAGTCACTATCGTTAAACAACACCGCCGACCTACCAACCGACCGGTCGTCACTACCACCATTATTCTGGTGTAATTATTCCATATAACAGAGTGAGCAAAAACTGGATGGCTCCTAATGGAAATTAGGCGCAGCAAAAGGAGTCTAGCCGATGCTGTTCTATGTTGGTTCCTCAATATGCCCCGAGCTACGAGTATACGAGAATACAGAACGCAAAAATTAGCAAACGTATTTAAATATGCCGGCCGGTCTAATTATGAACGCGCAGGCAACAACGAGAACAACAACAGCTACAAACAGAACACACAGAACAACCAGAATAACATCAAACCATTTTCGACTGGTGTCACGTCTTGCTAACACGCTTAGAATCGATCAATGTTGTCCAAAAATTATGCTAATTACCGGTTGCAGATTGCAAAGTTTTTCCAAAAAATCATAATCACAAGTGAAAATCGGTAGAAAATCGACCGAAAATCGCTGCTACCTTTGCGCGCGCTGACTGCCGCAACTAGTGATTATGCAGGAGCGAGCGGCAATGTATTTTTCACTTTTTCTGTAGTTTCTATGTAGATATTGAGATCTCCAAAAAATTATCATAATTATGATTTCTCGGGAGAGTCCGTAGCGCAATGTTGTGCACTAGCCCAAAGGAATAACGAACGCTCCTGCTGCTGCATCCTAATGAATTGCAAGGCGATAAAATCCACTCGGATGAGAATGTACATATCTGAGGCCATAAAATTCAAGTCATCGGAATAATAATGTGACGACGACAAATAAATATTTGCCCGCAAACTCTTGTGTCATCTGTGCTGTTGTTAGGTTGGGTGGAAGCTACTGCTACCGGGTTCTCCAAGGAGATTACCCACTACCAAAACCCATCGCTGGTCGTTCGTCCACAATATTGTATTCGATGGGTAATAACGACGACGAAAGTGGAAGCAGCGGCGGCATCACCGCCGATTTCCCCTCCCTGCTGTTGTTATCTGCCAAATTGGAGTTGTAAATGTTTATGCGCTCCGATATCGCGGGTTGTAATGTTACGAACATGAGTACAAGGAGCTCAGCTGAGTGTGGTGTTCGCAACAGTTGCAAACCAGAACCAAGCGAAAAGGAATGAATGGAATCATTAAAAAACAACAAGTGAAAAAAAAGAACAACACTGAACTGGATTGCGTGCTGATAATAACGGGCATTTTCTAGTATTATTATGGCACACAAAAAGCTAAAACCTTCTTCCGCTGCTGTGCTTTACAACTGAAGAACCAGAATCTCGCCCCACTCCCACTAGCACGAGTTTTGTGGAATAGCACCTGCAGTAGCCGTGTAGTAGTACATAGTATGGACTACAATATTATAGTGAATGGAGGATGTTCCCGGAATCACCAGCCGCCGAATCGCAAGTGGCTGATGTCGTGGGCAGGTTGGCCAGCAAGTTAATTCATAGTATTTAGGGATGATTAGATACGAGGTGTTAAGAAGTACTTTTTCATTGGTGTTGAGCTGATTTTACGTGAATGGGCTATCAAGCGGAATTGCAGGGCGTAAAGGAGCCTCATAATCGTCAAAGTGAATTGCTCCTCTGAGAAAAGGCGGCAGTTTCTTGTTGTTCTGGATTGTTGTGTCTGTAGTTGTGAAAACATTTCATTTGGGAGCTGTGTTATGGATAAGTACGCCGAAGGTGCATAGATGGGTAATATGGCAAAATGAACAAAACGTTATTGCCAGTGAAAGTTATATTATAATGGGTTATATTAAAGTGATTTTAAACAGCCATAATTACTGATGTCTTACAGTAGATTTAAATTTTAAAGTAAAAAAGGTATAAGCCCAGATGATATTTACATATTTTTAAAAATGTGTTTGTAATCTTTTAAAAGCTATTAACATACATAAATGACTGATATGTCTGCCTCTGATTAAAGCTCCAACTCAGTCTTAAAAATCAATTTTAAATATAACGATTTTATTTATATAGAAAAAAAAATGGAGGTTACTCTCGTCTTATTGTAGTTGACCAGTATTTTCATTAACTGGTATCTGCAGAAAAGTTTAACTAAAGTTTCTTTACTATGTTAGCTTACAAGGTAGTAACGTTCAACTTTAAATTGCTGGTTATGTCAGTAGTCCATCTTCATATCTAATGTTCAATATATTGTTCGAAAAATTCTTAAAACTGATCTTATTCGTATCAAGTATCATTGTAGCCACTTTTAATTATAATCAATGAATTAATCTATGAATCGTTATAAAAATTTGACGTTTTGCAGACTATCAGCTAAATCATCAGAATAAATCACCATAAGGGCTGCAAAGATGCATAATGATATGCAAGTACATGCTTGTAATGGGTGATTTTTTAAGCGTTTGGTTTTTAATTGTCAACAAAAAAAACACAGGAAAATTGCAAAAGTGCATAAATCAATGCTTGCCATTTACTTTTTAAAGATTATTTCATGTAAATATTGACCACGACTACGTTTCGATCATATTGGCCGGTATCTCGCTAATAATATTGTACGTGTAATGTTGTCTTTCAAGGCTGCAATTGGCGCTAGTCTATCTGCATAGACGAGTGATTTAATGTGTATCCATAAAAAATAGTCTAAAGGCTTCAAATCGCACAATCTAGCTGGAAAATTCATCAGTTTAAAACGAGTGATAAATTGCTCACCGAACTCATTTCTCAATTGGTCCCCATTCATTCGAGAGCTGTGTGGCATGTAGCGTCGTCTTGCTGGAACCACCTGTCGACCAGGTTTAGCTCGTGCATTCTTGGAAAAAAAGTTCGAAATCATTGAACGAAAGCGGGCACCATTGACGGTAACGTTGTCCTTACGGTTATCTTTGATAAAATATGAGCCAATCATTCCGCCAGACCTTAAACCGCACCAAAATCCGCATAGGCAGCTCTTGGTTATAGCAGTTTTGTTTATGTACATTGAAAATAATGTTTTGATAAAAAAGCGGGTCTTAGTCCAACTTTTCTATGGCCCACTCTCCGAAAATTCGATGTGGCAGGTCGTTCGGCTTCAATTGTTGCACGAGTTGTATTTTGCAAGGTTTTAGACCAAGATCCTTGCGTCAAATGGTCAAAGTACGCGAAAAATATTTTTCACACAACACGAATTTTGATAATAAAATTCAATTGTTTGTAAGCGTTGTTCGGGTGTAAGTCTTTCCATGATGAAATGGCAGTGCTAACTGAGCTTGATGGATTTTGATACATGTCACGAATCACGCGTGACCTGTCAAAAATAGAACACTTAAAAACAAACAGCAAAAAAAAATCACTCCTAAAATATTTTAAATTAAAAATACTCTGCTATAATAAAATTAAAGTCGGACTGAAACAACGTCATAAAAACTCGTCTATATCATCTTGAGAGTTGATTGTAAATTGCTTAACGATATTTGTCGACTCCTCTAGGAAATGATGCACCATTATATCCACCGTTCATGGTTTTTTATAGCATTTTGATCTGTCTATTTGGGATGAAGCGAACATTGAAGAAATATCTCAGCACAAATTATAGCTCCCTTGAAGAGACGAGTTTTCCTTTGAGATAGATCGCTTAATAGGGACAACTTTCAAAGCATTAATTTTTGACAATTCTGCATTTTATTTATTTTCGGTATGCTTGACTAACTCTAGATGAAAGCTTCCGTATCATTTAAACTTGTTTTGGAAATCGGCCTTCAATTCGCGAAACGTACGGAAGACTTCATAAATGCTTTGGTCGCTATTCGTCATGTTGTAGATAATACAACAAAGATGCGAGATCGTTAATTCGGCGTTGATCGCAACGGCTTGGCTTTTATGCATCTGCATACTGCAATATGTTCAAAAAGGCCTCGACCTGAAGCCGTATAAGACCTCGTCAAATCTTATAACGACGGAATTTTTCGTATAAGATGAGAAGCGAAGGCTGTCTTTAAAAACTGTCTGTAAATCAAAAAAATAGTAATTGGATTTTTCTGAGGACCTGTCAGTTTAAACTAAAACTTCAGAATGCAAATGATGTCTCACTGTGTCTAAGGATACTAATTTCAGCCCAGCGCTGTGATACAATAGATCTATTTCAAAATAACCAAAATTTGGTAAGAAATAAACCGAGGAAGTAATGTTTTTGTGGGCCTATGCTTCCCTACAGAATCGAAGTCAAAATTCAATTTAAATGAAATCTTAAGCTTTCTTCTCCAATTTGAGGGTAATTCTCAGTTTAATCAGTCCAAACCCTTTACGAAAAATGTGGTAATAGATTCTATTCCTTATTGCTCAAGTGGACAACGGCTTAGTTGTCAACAATTTTCCCACAGCTCTTGTTTGAGCGTAAGCCAATTGCAGAGAATATGATTGATTTAAGTAAGTACAAACTTTATCAAGTTATATCAAGATTAATCGCAAACTCTATTCTTAAGATCGGAAATGCACCCATGTCATTCCCTTCCACACAAAATAGAAGAAGAAGAAAATTCTGTAAAAACGAAAACAACAAATCGAATAAAAGAAAAACCAAGCTGTATACCGGAATGCATGAAATGTCATCGCGAATTCCCATCATGCATCGTGATTCCAATAATTTCCATCAGCGCAATTCATCTGCGAACTTGTCAAAAGTTTTGATGGAAGCGATGCCAATCTGCGCCGATGGTTGGGCGATGGTCTGTGCTCTGCTGTGCTGTGCTGACTGCTATGCCGCATTCTCACTGCCCTGCTCGCGCCCTGTTCGCAATGACAATTATACGCGAGACTCGGAAATTGTGAGCATATCAGCACAGTTTTTGCGACTTTCCGAAGGAAAAACACACACAACGCGCACTACACTGATCCTGGAGATCCCTTTCCCTTATATGACAGATTCTTAGTCCGATTTTTTTCCACCCGAACCATACCCAATATCCACCTAAGGTAGAGAGCCTCTCTGATTGCTTACTTGTTTGAGTTGGCCAAGGAGGCAGACAAAAAAATAGAACGCAAAACTCCAACTGGAACTGGTCACTTTGAGAACGATTCCAATTCCGCATAGGAAATTTGTTTCACTTGCAACGGTTATGGGAGTGCGATAAGATAAGCCGTATATGGTCCGCCACAGCGTACACGACTAGCTTACAAAGTAGGCCGCTCGGACAGTCTGTGAGTGCGCCTTTAATTAATTAATAATTCATAATAAGTACATGCAGTTTGGTTGGCTTGGGATACATATGACATGGTACCTACTCATCCTAGTTCCTACATAGTTAAATCCTGATTGCCTATCCATGCGCTGTTTTACCAAGATCTAGCAAATAGTGCAAGTAGAAAAACCAAACTTAATTCCTACTACCGAAGGGTTATCTTGATGAAAAGAGATATCGCACAATCGACAGACCTGCCAACCAATCTCCAGCCGAGTGCATCACTGACTGAGGATACTCTTACATTTGCAGCATGACATTCCGAATATATCGATCCGAGGCTTGGTTCACAGATGATGCTGATCGTCATCTCGAAGATGATTGCACATTGAGCGCCGGCCGGCACTGTTGGCTTGACCAATCTAATTGTGCATCTCTTTCTCTTGTCTACGCTTCGTTGTGTTTTTATGCTTCCCAAGATAATACAACAGAAGCAGCAACTCAGTGTTGCTTCTATGTTTGGACTGTAGCTGTCAGTTTACGGTTATGAATTTTATGATTTATGTCCGGCCAAATGAATTTTATTGTTACCTGGTTCAGGTTTTAGTTTTGTTTTACGCCTTCCGCAGAGATGTGCATCTGAATCGTACGCATCGTACGAATCCGTGAAATCGAGAATTGGATGCTGCCTTAATATTCCGGTGACTTTTTTTCACCACGTTCGAATTTTGTTTTTTAGTTTTTATTCCCCCCTCTGATCCTTGATGGGTAATTTATGCCAAAAATTCATAAATCCATAAAGAATCTGCGCTTAAAAACAGAACTGTCAGTATGGCATATTGGGAGACAGTTTTTGTTGCGTGTGAACTTCAGACGGATGGACAGTGGACAATCAACAGTCAAGAGTGGACAGTGTTCGCAGCACAGCGGTTCTTTGACACTTTTTAATATTTATAGATTCGAAATGAATCGAAATGAATTTATTATCCGCTAATGAGATTTTTATTGTTATTGGTCATGGAGAGAAGCAGCAGCATTCTAGCGATACTTATCGCTCTGTATTTAAGTGTTCTTTGTTCGATTTTTGTAGGTGAATATGTATTTACAACAGACCAGGCTCTTACCAGCATGGAAGTTGTTTGCGCAAAGTTGCTGCGCGGATAATTTATGGAAGTTATGAGGTTGTTTTGCAAACTATTAAACCGAAAGTGAATCTAAGTAATCAGATGACATGCATAGATTAGACTTCTCTGTTCGAGGTACGCCCCCATGAGAAATTTTTTTTGGTGAATATTTCGGAAGGCGCAACTATTGATCACGATCTTAGTTCGTGAACCGGTATAGATACATGTTAAACACATTTGCCAGACTACTAGTCTTCTGTTGAATGTTGAAAATGCCATCGGTCTTTGGGTAAGTTTTTTTTTAAATAAATACGAGTATGTATTATTATTACGAGTATTATTATATCCATACACATGTTACATGCATAGGTATATTCGGTGAATTTTGATTATTTTGATAACTTCTTCGGATGGGAATTTTGGTGTGAAATATACTATTGAGGCGAGAGGTGAGGTTTTCGATCGATAGTTTGAATGTACCTACTTAGATAAAAATCGTTATGTATGAAATGTTGCTTTTGGCTACATGATTGGTGATTGTGAACACAAGAGATTTCGTGTTAGTGGCATCTTGTTTGTGGCATGATACAGGATGTGACTAACTAGGCCTAACCCGTAGATAGAAACATTTGCACAAACTGAAGAGGCTAGGAAAGTTAGGAGAGGATTCTTCGTGGGCTCTGCAGCAGGACAATTTTATTGAAATTGCAGTGAGCAGGTGAACTGTAGTAGGCTAAGATTTTTTTTGGTAATAAAATGTGTTGATCGCGGATCAAAATATGCCACCAAACTTACTGGGAGCCGCTTAGATGTACCTGTTCTTTTATGTCTTAAAGACTTCTGTATTTTATTGTTGCGAAATGGCCATCTTATGCTTACCTGCACATAGTGAATCTTAAATTAAAACAAAAAAAAAATTATCACTTTGTTTTCTTAGAGCCAACAAATATTTTTGTTTTTTATTAGCAACAAAGTATTTAGTTGTCTTATTAGTTAATCAGTTAGTGTTTAAGGAACTATAAGCATTTATCTGTTTACTTTAATTCGAAATATCCCACAGCAAAATAACACTTTGGCTTATACTCTCTCGGTCATTGCCAAACTTTCTTAACGAATATTGAATTTTCATTTCAATTAAAGCGATGGTGGCATTTTCTGTGAGCGTGCTATTGTCTTTATTGCATGAATTTTGACCAAATTGGAAAGAAAAAGTTGAAAAGCGATATTAGGCTATTATGGAGGAGACTTTTTACCGACGGCAGCATTTCTAGGCTATTCGGAACAGGCTCCAAGGATGTCAAACTGTTCTGTATAAAAACGTTCTCGTGATCTGTTCTAAGAAATTGGACGTTTCTCTTCAGCTGGATCCTAGATATGCACTTTACACTTTCATTCAAAAGGTCCAATATGGACAATTAAGATAATAAGATTTTCGTAAAATTAAAAATCGAATAAGATATGTGTGTACGTCATCATAGTTGTGATTATAAAAAGAAAGTATGTGACCTCACACCAGACAAAGTATTTCTAGCATGCTACTCTTGGATTCAACTTTTCAATTGCGCTTATTTTATTTAAGCTATTTGAAGGTATTCCTACCTATTTCGAACTGATATCGATTTAAGAGGGAAAATGAACTGATTCGACCTGTTTCTACATATTTAACAAGCAACCAGGCATGACTATTAATTACTCTATTAATTCGATAAGCTTTTCCTCAATTAGGCTGATCCGCTACGGATAAGATAAGAGAGATTGATTTTTATCGCTGAATTGTTCCCGGAAATGGGAATACAGATATATCATAACTATTGCCAATAAATTTACCCAGAAGAAGTGAGTTTCGATTATCGCTCGAAACAATTCAAATTGAAGCATTTCATAATTACTTTGTTCATAAATTTACTAGCTAAAGACCCTATTATTATGAATAACACCCACTTTATCATTAACATGGCAATTATTGTTGAAATGAATATGACTGCTTCTCAATCATGGGAAAATTAAATAGGAGTAAGTATTGTAAAACTTGTTAAAATAAAGTTAGAACTCCATTTATTAAAATGCTCAACTATAACGCTGTGATACGAATATGAAGTGAAGCATATCTATGCCTTGACAAATCAATGATACATATATTTTTAACAATCCAACAAATTGCGCAAAATAAAGTTCTGCCAACTGCTGTCATGCAAGTGATATACCGCAGTCACATAATCAGAATCAGTGTTTTGGAAAAGATTGACTGCAATTGATGGAAACTCAAAATAACTGAACCATCTCTGATAAAACGTCATAACTAATTAGAAAATGTTTGATGATGATAGCTCTGGACTTAACATACCTATAGTAATTATTTAGTTAGAATCCTACTCCTGACATGCTTTCCATCTGTTTTAATATTCATACATCCTTATACGAGTACATGTGATTTTCAAAATCTTTGTTTGAGGAGATAAAACATATCTATTGTAGTTCTACGGACCAGGAGGACTAATAAATGCAATAACAAAGTCGTAAGCTCTATGAACTGTTAGATGCAGTTGTAACTAACAAACAGGAAACGAATTGCAAACCCAGATCTCCGACGCAAGGAACATCAAATCTAGAGAACCAGAAGAGTAAATCTAAACATCTGGTAGCAGGTCGACAAATTGGTAACCCAAAAGAGATTCTTGTCGACGACAAGTTTATTTTTATGTGATAAAAAATCTGTAATTTGATGATTATGAGGATGTGCGATAAGCTACTTTTTATTCTGTGGATCGTAATGGTTAGTTCTTTCTGCAAACATCCGCTATGATTCACGCCGATGCTGGTTTGAAGTTTTGGTAGATAAACCAAAACCTTACGGAGCACTGAGTGACGTAGGCTGATCGCGATGTTTATACAAAGAAACTCTGCCAATAAATATATCTGTTTTAATTCAAGACTCGTGTGGGTATGAGCATGTGCAAATTTTTTTGGAAAATAAATTAGAGACTAAGTAATAAGTGTAATTTGGGGGTAATTTTAGTTACCCGATAAAAGAAATTGTATTAAAGTCATGGCTACGCACCCAGGCAGGATATGGAGAGAGAGTCTGTTCAGAAGACATACAAAGTTCGTTCCAAAGTAAACAGGACTTTTTAAAAATAGGTATTTGTAATGAGGGCATCTAATGACAATTACATTTGTCAGAAAGGTATATCCCTCACTGATGTACTGTTCAATTTTCATGACATTTGGACGAATAGAAGTTATTGCGTCTGAAGTGACAGTATGTTTGTGTCATTGATCGGTATAAAAATGAGCACCGGACAAAGAGCTAATACATTCTGTCAATCTATAACAGGAACTGAGTCAGTAAAAACAGCACATACCAGTACAAAATAGGCTCTATTTGAAGCGGAGTATTTTTTCCACCAAACAATCCAGTCACCCATACATTTTTTATAGGCATATTCCGGGATCACCTTCAGTTCTCTTAGCAAATTTTCTTTTATGTCTTGAATCTACTCAATACGGTCCATCGATTTGATTTTCGGAAATAGGAAGAAGTCACAGGGTGCCATATTTGAAGAATACGGTGTTTGCTCGATCGTATTGGTAACGTTTTTGATCAATGAGTGATTTGTGAGATTTTGCAATATCGTAGTGTAAAATCCAGGAGTTGTTCTGCCGCAATTTCGGTATTTTTCTCTCCCTCAATCGCTTTGAACGCTCTCAAATGCTATTGTTCTCGATAGGCTTTCTCCAACAATCGGTACACAAATGAGCATCGAACAAAGAGCTATGTAATATGAACTAAGTTTTGTTTTCAACTTGATAAAACTTTTACCGAAACGTTTCAATTGACCAATCAAGTTTATGTTGATGATTGTTTTTTCCGTTGCAGACACGGTGATTTCTTGGCGCCCGACGAGCCAAAACGCAAAGTGACTCAAAATGAGTCAAAAGTTAGGACAATGTTGGTTTTATTTTACAATTCCAAACGAATTGTCCACAAAGAGTTCGTTCCACCGGGGCATTGGTGTTTTGAAGCGTTTGGTGCATCGTATTCGACCAGAATATCGCGCAGAAGAAAGTTGGTGTTTGTTGCACAATAATCGATTGACGAACGACTTTTACCTTTTCGGAAAAAAAGCATTTGCTGACGAAAGAAAAGCGTTTTGTGGACGTATGCTACAAACATACAAACAATATGAGATGCACGGCAGTGAAGGACTGCCAAATACATTTTAACCAAGAGCAAAATAGTTTAGCGCAATCCTTTATTTATTTATTCTATGAGGTCATTACGAAGTCAATAAATCGGCTAGAGAAGGTTCTTCTAGTTAAAGTAAAAACATAGCTCCAATGACATTAGATATTTTTTCAACGCCTGTATGATGAAAAAACCAAACCCGAGGTGGAACAACCTTCGACAGTTCAACAATACTTAGTTAATATGAATGAAGCTGAGTCAAAGAAACCCTTAATCAGACTTGTATTAACCAAAAAGGTTAAACACTTCGTATAATACAGGTGTAGAGAAGAGAAGACAATCTCTATCGGATCACTTCTTTTTGTGTAGTGCTTGTACAATTAATGTTTGCAATTTTAATAAAAAATTCGTTTGATTCCAGGAGTGATCAATATGTGCATTTACAGTGTATGCATAGTAGATCCATAATAGTCTGGTTAGTCATTCAACTAGCTCCTAAGTTTTGTGAACCTAGCAAGAAGAATGTTAGCTATAATCTTGCATTGACGTAGCGACGTCAAATGACTAACTGGTGTGTTTTGTTTTTTATAATATTTTGCTATAGAAAAGTTAGTAGAAATACTGTCAAATTTAAGTAGCTAAAAATAACCAGAATGGCAAATATCTCATTTTGTTATTGCACTGAAATTATGCAAAAGAGCGTTGGAAGAAAGGAATACTGGTTACTAGAAAAATAAGTCATAGAGTTTAGTAAGTAAGTTTGCCATCTCTTCGAATATGCAATTGAAAATAATGCTATTATACAAAATCGTGAGCAAAGCCAAGCTCAAGTTTGACTGAATTTGACTTTTTGTACGGCTCTCAGCATATTGCTGCAACTAAAGCATAAGCTCTCATCCGAGAATTATGTTTGCGTAATTTTTAAAGCTGGGAAATTAGAATTACAAAATCTAAAAGCCAATATCATTTCGATCATCAGAACATAACAATTATTGAGAAAAGTTTTGAACTCGACTGAGGAAAACGCCAACTGTTTCTGACCAAGGAACGCTAAGAAAAACACCTAATTAGCTGGTTTAAATAACTGCTGGCAGAAGTTATTGGAATGCTTTGTTTCACCATGACATAAATAATTGTTATTATTGCATCAATCTATAAACAAATAAAAATATATACCAGAGTATTTCCAATCAATCATCTTAAAATTGTTGCGAAGTTCTATAAGTACTATAAGTTACTCTCTAAAGCATTTTCTTTAATAGGCTTTTTCCTTATTTGTCGTTTTAATTTTTCTTTTAAATGTAGGTTACGGCACGTGCATAGATTTTTATTTATTCTTATGTATTATTGTAGATGTATGTATGCATGTATAGCATCAGAACAAACAAATCCATATGATGGACTATACTTTGCTCGTATGAGTCGAAATTGAACGTGAAGGGTTCAAATGGTTTAAGTCGCGCACGATGACCAAAAGGTGAGAGGCTGAATCTGGGATTCTAAAAGGAACGACTTTTAAGCATGGCGGAGGAAATACCATGGTCTGGGTATATTTCTCTGGACATGGAATCGGACTCATTATACAAATTGAGCAGATAATGGATCGTTTTGGGTATAATGATATATTGCGAAATATAATGCTATCCCACGAAAACGATGCAAACCACAACGCTAAAGTCGTACAAATGTGCCTTGCGCTTAATAACGTTGAAGTGTTGATTTGGCCAGTCCAATCGCCGGATCTCAACACTTTTCAACACATTTCCTTTTTTTGTTATATTTTTTTACATTTAACCAATAAAAAAAACGTCTTTTATGTTATGATTATTCTAAATTCTTTGTTTATGTTTTTTAAACTATTTATATTATTGTTATTAAACAAAGTTTAAGATAAGATAACCAACAACATTCCAACTAGCAATATTGCGTACTTTAGTTTTGTCTGACTCTGTATATAAATGTGTTTTAACTTATAGGTTGAACACTGCAACAATGCAACAATGCAAGAAATTTTATATTTTTTACATAAAATTGTTAACAATAAATCACTGCCCTATTTATTTAACAAGCTCGTTTTTAGTCATTTCGAAAGAAATCTTAATACAGTTGCTCGTCGTCGGCAATACCTGAATACCTCACGTTTATTTTCGTTTCTCATTCACGCTGTCACACTATGGAAATCAATCCCACCGTTAATCAAATTAATATTTAAACGTGCAAACTTGCAGTCCTCTTTCACTTCTCTTCCTCAACAGACAAACCTTGAGCCCTCGTCGGCCCCTTAAGTTAGTATAAGTTAATTTATTAAAAATGTTTGTGTATCGCAGTTTTTAAGTTATTAATGTTAAATCATCTAATTTATAATATTATTTCTAAATACAAGAAAATATATCAATCGTATTGTACATATGTACATATCACATATTTGCAATAAATGAAATTAAATGAAATGAAATGAAACCCATAAACTACATAAACAAATGGATCCAACTATACATTTTGAATATAAACTTCGAAGCATAAGGGAGCGCATGTACGAATACGCTCGTATTCGTACAGCCGTTTAACTCCAATCAATGAAATCATCGATGGATAACTTTTTTTGACGACCTTTAAATAATAAAAGAATAACAATTATTTTCGCCAGTAGTGTACGAGTATATAAATTCAAATTGCAGCTCTCACTCGTATGCGTACATATGAGTATAAAAAACTTAACAATTTGTTATTAAATTGATAACATTTGGGCTCATTAAGATACAGATACCCCTTCTGTACTTTACAGTGGAAGGAATTTCCTTCATAGTGAAATCTTTCTGGGTGTGTAGTCATGGGTAGACAAGAAATACAAACCTCTCTAGAAACGATAAAAATGTACTCGAATAAGGAAAAACTTATCGCGAAAATGGTTTAACAGAAGAAGGAAGAAGTTGTTCTATGGTCCTATTTAAAAACGATTTAAGGCTGACGTTAAGAGTATGATGCTAAATGAGAACAGAAAAATTCCTAGTATTTCGATAAGCTTCAATTTATTTCATTAGCAAAACTGAAAGTCAGTGAAAATGTATTTAAAATTCTGTCAGAAGTCATGGCTGCAATACAGATTTGGTTTACGCCCTACAAATATCAGCAAAGTGAATCGTAAAAGCGGTTGGGATTCGCAAATGTTGTATGAATGTTGTATAATTGCTCTAAGGCGTTGTAATCATCTCTGCAATTATCAGACATAAAACCTATTTAACAATTGTACACTCATTTAACTAAAAAAAAAAATCTCTGGATATAGATTGCTCTCCACTTAATAGAGATATTACGATGAAAATGATTCATAGAAAGTACGAAACTTTCGACATTTTTAACTAAACCAAAAGCTTATTTATAGTGTACGAATCCAGGCGTGACATTAAAATACGTGTTAGTTTTAAAAGTTTAACCTTTGTTGTTTTTTGTAGATTCTTTATTCACCTCTGATTAATTACATCTGAAATACTGGAGGAATTGTTATTTTGTGTTCATTCATGTAATTAGTGTACGAACGCGAGTGTGACTAACTGTATGTACATACATATATATGTATGAACTCGTATTTTTCCCTATTCATATCGTAAGAAAAATTATCTGTAGGTAAAATTTGTCAAAATACGGAGTATTTATAATATAGTATTTATAAAATTTATACAAAAAAAAGTAGTCATATTATTCGTGTTGAAGGATCGAATCGAAAACTTGATATGGACATCTTATTAAGGTGCAAGGAATATTCTGTGAGTCTATTTAAGCATTCTTCAAGCTTGTCTATGTTATAAAATATTCTACTTGAAATGTATTCACACAAATGAAATATCCCTGAGCTTATTTGTAAGAAATGTTTGAAATCCTCTATAAGAAATAATAATATAAATAATAATAAGAAACATTTTTTATTATTAGGTTATTCGCTGTAAGTCAATATGGAACCATTTCCTTACGTGAATTTTAGAAAGTTCATGAGTGCGACTGCCATACAGCTCATGTAGTCCATTCTACGAATTTCAAGGCAATTGTTTTTATTGAAACTCCATAGAACGCGTATTTAAAAAAGGTGAAGCAAAGTATTGTATATACTACGTATGGTTATTTTGGAAGAAGGAGGACGCAAGTCGAAAAACATTAATTTGGAAAAACTGTTGTTGGACAATATTTCAATATAGCTAACTGATGTATATAAAACTGCTACATCTGCCACGTCGAACACTCAATACTCAAACAAGCACTAGTGACCTTTACAAAAAAAAACAGTTTTTGAGTTGTGCCAGTCTTTTTCGAAAGTAGCGATATGTGATATCCTTTTTGACTGCTTAAATATTAAGCGTAATCACGTATAATAGTTATTAGTTTCTGAACAGTGTTTTAACTGGAATCATCGAATGAAATCGATCGAATCAATTGAACCAATTTTGTTTCTTCTTTTTAAAAGTGCCAAGGTTAAAAGACAATTGTCGTTTACAACATTTATTTGTTGGCTCAACATTAACACGTGCTGATGTATTTATGTGACTATTCATCCTTCCCAATTTGCGGTATGTGTGCCATAAATTTTACACAAAAGAAACGATTAAAGCAAAAGAAATTGAAAGGGAAGTTTTTTTCATATATGTGTATGTATGCTCGACTTGGATTATTTGGAAAATTGAAAACAAACATACCTACTTTTTTCTTTGTAAAACTGAGTATACATATGAACATGTGTATATAAATGATAATATAGATAAATGTAAAAGTTAATAAAAAGGTTTTTTGATGTTACAATGTTAGTCCATATATTTGATGAAATAAAAAATGGGAACATCGTAACATAAGTAACAGACATGATCCATTTTTACTATTTTCTAGAAAAGATCCTTCAACAGAATAATAATGGATACAATAAGATTTTGGTTTCATTTTTGGATACCTGACACCTAGCTGTGACAACAACAAAAAATTAATTTTGCTAAAATTATGGTACGTAATAAGTTAACGCATTTTATCTAATTAAAATGCTAAATAACATGTATAAGTTTGTCGGACTATCTTAATCGTATAAACTTGCTAGTTTGAAGGAGATGTCTCGCCAGACTACGTAACTTTGAATTTGTAGCAAACCAGTTGTTCAATTCATGGGATTCATTCAGCTAAACAAAGCACACCTACAAAAAATCAGCTTAAAATAAAACGAGTGAATCCAAAAATCAATCATAAAACTTGAACAAACAGATTGAAATATCATAGAATCCACAATTTTGAAGCAATTATTTATGATTTGCCCTTATTTTTGATTGAAAATATTCTAGTTTAGCCAAACTATTGTAAAAGCAAGAAAAGTTTCCCAATTAAATTTAAACCAACCCAGCAAATGGCACGGGCTCATAGTGTGTTACCTTGAGGAAGCATAACAATTTTATGGAATTTTTTTGAAGACACATTTTGTATCAGTAACTGGTCAGTAAACAAGATAGAGGTAAGTTTTAAAAGGTTTTCAGATAAAAACCCACTATTGATAAGTCATTGTGTTCTTATAAATACGAGTAGATGTCAGAATTTTACCAAAATTGCAAAAAGTTTCTTATGCTAAATAGCATATGTAATTATGAAGTTGGGCAATAAAATAAAAGTAATTTTGAGAATGTTTGGCTCAATTATTCCTTTGAACCGATTGCGAGGAAACCTACAAGAAAATGATAGTAAGTGTTTCGGGATCTTTCATTTTAAGATTTCTGTATAAACACTTGTAAAATTTAAAAACACTCGTAGATATTTTTTAGAGTCAAACATTGTTGATTGGTAATTTGATACCATGAAGGGTGGCCATAAATAAACATCAACAACAGCTTAAATGAAATTACATGACGTGAAATTGACTGAACCATCATTGGTAGAACAGCTCAAGACGTTTCAATCTTAAGTATGTACTTACTCGTAATATATTTCTGATTTATTATACCTAGATCAATTGCTGTCGTTGTGATTTGTTAATGAATAATGTTTGTTGACATATCAGGGTGTGTGTATCTATCTATATGTTCACGGACTCTTGATTTTTGGAAAAATTTCTTTGAACATGAACTTACAGTTGAGTTGTTCTACTTGCAATTTGAAGTCCTCCACAAATTTGTAAATAAATGGGAAAACCAAAATGGACTTTGAGGTCCAATTGATTGTCGAAACTATAACTGCAAAAATGAATTCCACACTAAAGCTAATTACGTTTTACATGATTAGTTAGTTTTGCAGTATGTACAGTAACCTATTTTAATTTATTATGAAATTTAATTTGAAAACATCTCAATGTGAAGTAAATGATTTCTGTAGAATTTTCAACCAAAGTGCAGAGTATCTATCAGTCTTAAAAACACTCAACAAAAATAAAAATAAAACCCTTAAATTTGGTTATCAAAAGTTTACCTGACTTGCCGACGGATATCCGTATCCGAACTGCGCATATGCTGCCATAGCTGTGTGTGTAGGTGTATAAAGAAAACAAAAACAAAAAAAAATGCTATTTACACTAGCAATATAATCTCCTAGCTAAGCTCCTTGAAATCTCCTTGTGCTATCCTTGTGTGTTATAAACAAACAAATAGTATTCTTCTCATCAGGTTCGCTGTCACTGCAACTGGATCACCATTGACAAATAATTTACAATAACACTTTGCATGAGCAACAGAATCTCACTACACTGTTTCACGGTTTTGCGAACACCACAAACGGTGCCCTCCCGAATGCTTCGTCCTGTCGTTCTAAGAGTAAACCATTGCAACACTTACAATCCTTGCCAATGTTACAGAAACTCGTTTTGAATTTTTTTTTTTTTTACAATTTTTTTTCAATCACAAAATAAGGCGAATGATTTTGTATGTTTTGTTTGTTTTGATATGTCACCGGTTGGGGAGGAAGTAAATAAATTTTAATGACCACGTTAAGGATACACTACGAGCGCGTCTACATCGCCACAAGTGATAAGTTACGATAAAGAGAGCGCGTGTTTTTGTTTGCTTTTTTTTTTTGGGGGGGTTTTGGTTTTTTTTTTTTTTTTTTTTTGTAAGAAGGAAGAGAATATTTGAAGCTGTCTACACGATGATTGTATCTACTCAAAAGCTATGTCACATCCGCGAGTTTTTAGTCCTTGCAGTGGTTGTTTGTCGTTGCGCCGATGATGATGACGATGATAATGGCGATAGTAGCAAGGAGGATAATTTAAAACCCACACTTAATATGAAACACACACAAAAAAAACAAAATCAAAAACGTAATAGAATAGCATCCTTGGCGCAATGTACGAATACTACACGGAGTAAGCGTATTGTTATCGGTAGGTAAACAAGCATAAAATACTACGGCAAGGCATATACGAAAAGCTAACGAGCTTAGATTCTGCGTGTCACACGATGCGCACGTATTCACGTTCAAGCACTAACTGGTTCGCCTGACACCGGCAGTTGAGGCAGCCCAAAACTGTTACACTCGACTGTATCTACAGCTAGAGCAGGTTTTCCATGGGGATGTGGCCTCGCACACTATTGCATTTCGATTCCTATTGGCGGTAAATTTATTTGGAATGAGATACTTTTGTGCCATCCGATGGAAATGTATCCGCCCAATATAGCTACCACTACTATGATCGACTACCACTAGCACGGAGGGTAGTTGTTGTCATTCCGGTTTCATAGTCGCACAGCCGGTTGTTGAGCAGTCCACATTTTTTCGTATCTTTTTTTAGCCATGATGAATGGAATTCTCTTTCTCGCCCTGCACGGTTGTACAATAGATGTCGCTGTTGGTTGGAGAGAGCACATGCGCAATGCGGTGATTGGTTAATGTCAGAGATGGTTTGTTGTGTTTGCTCTGCGTAGCGAGCTGTGTTTCAGGTTTGACATTTAGTAAAATATTCATAATGCCACAGCAACAGCTGACTGATGGGTTGGCTCACCAAACTGGGGGTGTGGTAGACGATTTAGGTTAATTTTATGGAGGTAACCACGCCTGTTAAAATGAGTGACAATCAAATGCGGCAACGGTGGGGAAATTTTAAAAATGGCTCAGCTATTACTCCACCTACGGATGGCTTTCGCTTCTGCTTCTGCTTCTGTCTTTAGATATATTTCTCAGTGCAGAGAAGGAAATATTTTTTCTCTTAGAGGATGTTGCAGCAGTAGCAGCAGCAGTAGAAATAGCAACCAACATTATAGATGCAGATACACGATAGAGGTAAAGAGATTCACACTTGACAGCTGTTAAATTCCTCTGGATCTTTTGACTGGTGCCGATTTTGAGAGAAAAATCGTCCTTGTAAGATGTTTGCAGCGCAGGCAAACACAGGCAGTAGCTTGTTTTGGCATTTAGAAATGGAATTGCTTATGAAAGCTCAGGATAGATATACGAGTGGTACGCACATAAGAGTAGGTAAGCCAACAGGATGAGGCAGCGTGTTCTTACGGCTGACAATTGACAAATCCTTGCAATATCCCCGATTTGACGGGGACTTAAGTTTACAGGACAGTCATTGAGAGCGCCAAAAGCCGGGTGGCTTGCTTCCTGGTCACCGATAGACGACGAGGATGACGATGACGATGACGACGACGACGACGATTATTATATGATAGAAAGAGTTAACTGAGGGGATGCAGACGCGGGCACGTAAGGATATACCCGTACTTGTCGTTCGTTCCCGTTGCTGCTATCTACCTATGGTAATGGTGTACGATACCAGAGTTAGTGTTCCACAAAAGGGATAACAAACAGGAACATGGGCCATTCATAAGGATATATGTTGGAGTAGGTATGTTCTCTGGGATAAATTGAAATGCAGGGTGAACATCGTGTAGTCCTTTTGTTGAGAGACGTTATGTCTATGTGTTTGTATGTGCTTGAGTTAAAGGGTTGCTTTTGCTTTAGCTCGCCATCGACATCGACATCGGCATCAGCCGAGCATTATAGTCAGTAGGGAAATGGTATTGCTAGCGGTGGGTGGTTTATGGGTTGAAGTTGGATTATTTTGACTGCTTGCGCTATGTTAGCTGATGGTGGTGGCGATATGCTTTTTATTGGAACTGTGTGTAGTACATGTATCGAGAAGGAGATGAAGAGTCCTTTTTGTACTTATTTATTTTTCCTCTTTTTCTTTTATTTCTCCCTTATTGCATTTCGTCCTTTGTCGTGCAATTTGGCTCCGGTTTGTTGTCGTAGTCCTAGGATAGGCGTATCGCACAACCAGTGCGACCATCTACCTAACCCAAATTTCCATTCGTGTTCTGGTTGTACGTAGTCCTTTAACCATATTCGCCTTAAAATGGGTGAAGGTTTGATGTCGGAAAATCGGATGATAATTGTGTGTGTACATATGTATGTGTGTATCTATGTAACATAGTGTTTATTTTGAGTTAGGATTTCATTTCTTTTTTGTTCATCGTATTTTGTGTTAGGATAGGAGTTCCATTTATATTTGCTGTCTTTTTGTTCTTTTTATTAAAAAAAAATATGGATATACATATACCTATATAAATCGAAATTATTAAGGATGTTCTATGAGTGATATTGGGATGTTGTTTTGCGGTTATCCGCTTGTGTAAATGAGTACATATTGTCAGGTTTTGTCCTTTTTGTTATTGCTGTCGTTTGTAACCGCTATTTGTTTGATATCGTAATGAACTTGAGTGAATTTAGTGAAATTCTAATGAGATAGATATTATTATTTCGCCGCAGAACACCCATAAAAACTTATTTAGACGAGGTGTTTCAGATAGTGTGTATGATTTTTGGATAAAGAATTTCATGCATATACATACATACATATATATATGGATATCGGTATGTATGTTTATCCCATCATAGCACATGGAATGGAATCTACCTGGAAATGGCTCTTAAAAATGAAAGCATGCGATTCAAAATCTGGTTATAGATAAGCTTAAATATATTAATCAATGCAAAAATTGATAGCGCTACTGAGATGTCGAACACACTCTGCATTTTAAATTTCGATATAAAACAGAAATACAAATGGTGTTTTGATAAAAATTTCGACTAAAATTGCCACAAGTTATGAGATGGATGGTACAAGAATTTTAAGGAAAATGTATCTGATTTGATGACTTAAATCTAGCAATTTTTGTGCTTTCGAAATGCCGAAAAGGTGTTTCATAGGTTTTATAATTTATAGCTAATTAAACCTGTGAAATTATAACAAAGAATATAGTTGTTGACTTGTGTCTGCAAGGCCATATTTTTGGAACGTTGGGTGGGCGGCCGTGGGTCAGGTGGGAGTGGATTGGCTTCCATATGGAAAGGATCGGTGTTCGAATCCTAACCGCGCCCGAAAGGTATTCATTTTTTCAGTTAACGTAAATCAAGTAAGATGAGTAGTTTACTTGTAATCAACAACAAGCCAACTTCCACTAAGAATTTAGTCCCCCCATTAAATATTGGATGCCCCCAATGGAGCAAAATAACCACTGAACCCAAAAGCCTTTCTTTCTATCTCCATCCCATTTTCCAAAAAAACTTAACACATGCTGAGGCATTATAAGTGTACACAAATCCGCATAAGTATTTTGACGAAATAACAACGTTCATTTTTGAGTTTAACTTTATAATGGCTTTATATAGTTGTTTTGTTTATTTTTTGATTTTTATATATAACTAATACAAACTTTAAAAAAAGCAAACAAATATTTTTTCATAGACTCTTAAAAAGATATAAATTAATTAGTAATTTCACTTTTTTGACAAGTATGTAATACCAAGAAAACAAAGTTAAAACTTATCAAAAGTAAAGAAATGAAGAAGAATTTAGTAAAATGGATAACCTACTTTGTCTTCAATAACTTTTTGAAGGCGTCGGTACTCAATCCATTAAATTTTGAAGAATCTCTGGAGATATGTCTTTCCAAAGGAAAGTGACCTCAGAAATTGTGTCCTCTCTGGTTTTATTTAACGAAACTATTCTTATGCGTTTTAAAAGAGACCAGACGTTTTCTATAATATTTAAATCTGGACTTTGAGGTGGCCAGTCCAAAGTGGTAATACCAAGATCCTTCAAAAAGTTAGTTACCATCCGGGCTTTGTGGCATGGGGCATTATCCTGTTGCAGGATAAATGATTCCCTAATAAGCCTATCTTCTATTATAATTTAGGGTACTAACATATTGACATTTGTTCACCGAGCCGGTGATAGGAACCAAGTCACCCAGCCCATTATATGCAACACATCCCCAGAACATGACGGATCCTGCACCATCGCTCACTTTTTGACAAACGGGCCTTTTTTTTTTGCCTTACTACCTTTGGCAATCTGACAAAGAATTTGTGTTTTAATGAGTTATACTCATTAAATTATGGCAAGACAGCTTGCGTAAATTATAAATTATAAATTTTTATCGGCATAAAAATTATAACGCGTTCATAAACGGTAAATTTCCAGATTTGTGTTTTTAATACTTGACAGTATTAAATAAACTAAATATTAATATTCGAAATATATATTTTGTCATTGTATGTTTTACTAGGATCGTCTACACGATTTAAATTTAAAAAAAAACACACAAAAAAAGTTCTGGGACAATTCGGGTTAAGTTTCTTATGTCATTATGCTTTTTAAACTTATTAATTTGATAGTGCAGAGTTTTACGCGACATATTAAACTCATCTGCAATGTCTTTTATTGCCGTTCCAGTGTTAAACTTTGCTACCATTGAAGATCTGATAACCAAACTCAACTCAGCCGTTTTATCCATGCTTTTTAATAAATTTTAATAAATTTTTATTTTTTATCAACGTTTAATATCAATTAAAGTTAAATCCAAAAGTTGCTTGGTTTTCACGTGCTCAAAAGTGTAAAAATATTTACACAAAGATTCCGTCAAAATACTTATGCCACCCAAAAATTCTCTGTCTACATGCATTCTTATTAGCAGAAAGAGGATGCAAACGGTAATCAATATAAAATTTGGCATGCATAGTGAAAAAATAAATTCTTTGTTTTGCGCATCATTTTCGCAACATTATTTAAGGATACTAAGCAAAGCTAGGTTTAATAGTCACAAAAAGGTTTCGTCAAAATACTTATACCGACTAGTGTAGGTATTCTTACTCACTTATAAAAAAAAAAGATATGATGTACTTATTATAAATATGTATGTAAACTAAAATAAATAATTTACAAGTTAATACACAATTGATGTATGTCCACCTCATTAATTAAGGTAATTCTGTCATAAGCCCGTTTTCAATGATTTTCTTTAAACAAAAAAACGAGATATCTAAATGCAATAACAAGTGAATAAGAACATCTGAAATTTCACAAGTGCAAATAATGATTATTTTTATAATCCGTATATTACAGTACCTAAAAGGTAACGGGATTGTTTCTAAAATTTCATAAAAAGAGATTTCATAAAAAGGGATTGCTCCACTTCAACAATGTGTTTTTGCAGCCAGCCGTTTAATAATCGATATTTAGCTGCCTTCCTCCTTGGTAGACTTTACGGGTACTCCACCTTCAAACATTTTCTGTAATATCCAGGTCTGTTAAATATGGTGGTCAATTCAGTAATATCACGTTTTGGCTTGAAACAAATGACTATATTACACAGTGGATTTGTGCATTGTTCTGTTGATGAATCTAAATCTTCGGGCCAAAGAACAAGTTAAACTTAGAAAAAGCCGATTTGTAGGCGTTTCTTTTCAATCTAGTGCTCTGGAACTTTAACTCAAAAATATACCACGGTCCGTTAAAGTTAAACAGATTTTCATCTTTGAAAACAAAAATTCGCCAGCCATTCTTAAGTTCTTATAGTCCATGGTGGCAATCAAAAATGTATAAGTTATTTCGTATTTCGTGGTAAAATTTTCAGGATCCTGCCTTCAAGTAATTGCATATGTATAAGAAATCATATTTACAAAAAAAAAAAAAAAATATTGCAAGAGAAAGCTAATATTCTGAAAAAGGAACAAAAACAATAAATGTTTTGCATTCATAGATTTTTATCTTCACTAGTTTTCCAGTTGAGTAAAGAATATTTTTCTCGTCCGCCTGTAATCCGTAGCTCCTTCGAATTATTTTCAATAATTTTTACTTACTTGGTTTTTGAGTTGGCCATTTGGGAAAGTCATTTGCTGGGTAATAATTTATTTCGGTTGGGTAATAATAAAAATAAAAGTAACTTATACAACTTAAGTATTTTCTTCATTTACGTGTTAAAGCTACTCGTTTCTATCCCACTGAAATTGATTTATCTTAGTCCGATCAATGGTTCGTTTACAATCTAATTCATTTGGTATTTGTGGAACTTGAGCTTAAACTTCATGTTTTTGTCAGATACAGCTGATTTTCCCTTCTCTTCTGCGGTCAACTGTATACATCGACGAAGCTGTCTTAAAGCCGTTCACTTTCCTAACACGCTTATTTATGCTACCTTGAGTTTTCTAGTGTGATGAAACAAGCATCTTCTTCAGTTTCGTGTTATGAACCAACTCCAAATTTAGCTTGGACCTTTAGTTTGTCCATCCTTCTTTCCGTAAGTATATACAGTTTTTTGTCTACGTTGATTTCCTTGACTGGGAATTTCTTGTAATAAGTGGCCGTTTTCATTCAACGAATTGATGCCACTTTTAATATCAGCCCACGTCTTTAATTTTTTTTTTAATTGTGAGATAATTCCCTGTGATGCTGCTACTTTATTTAATACGATGAATTAAATCGTAAAATAAATACGTCATCGGCTCACAGGTAATAAAAAAGGGTTACAATACGACAAAAAAGTCAAAGTTAAAGGCAAATTTTGAACGAAAATCAAACAAAGATAAAGAAATAAGAAGTACAGAGGCAGTGAATTTACATGTTGTGTTTCATGGAAACTGTTTTATTTTTTCATTTTATTTTCGTTAATAGAATGTGCATTATAAACAAAAGCACACAATTAGTCAAGGACAAGGACATGCAAATTTAAGCTAAATACAATTCAAAAACCGGCTGTTATAGAAAATCATACAAAAAAGTAGTGAATCTTGGGATTTTGAACAAAGTGAGGCTCTGGCGAGGTTGAACTTGGGGACCTGGCCTCAAAATACTTTTTGTTTGTTATTAATACTCGATATAACTCTAAGTCAGATAATATTTTCGTCGACTTTACGGTCGAATACGAGTACAATTGCGCCCATCGTCTTTCCTCAAATCGCTGGAAAAAGTTCAATGAGTTACGCGAATTGGGAACTCTTATTTAGGAGAACAAAACAAAAGCTGAAAATAACTGGTCTAAAAGTAAATGAGGAAAATACGAAATACTCGTAGTTACATGTGATTGGCAAAGAGATAATCGCTTAATGTAAAACATCATTTTCCTAGACATGACTTCGAATTAGTTAGTGACTTTGTTTATTGTCAATTGAATTTCTACACCGTAAACTTTGTGAAGATCTGAAGATCCGCTATAGAAGGACCAATTAAAGGTTGACGTTGTATAAAATGAAAAAGTTACACTATGCTAGGTCCCGAAAACTCTTTAAGATATGAAGAATATGTATATTCGTAGCTACATTCCGAGTTGCTGTATTTCTTTTGATGGATTGGATTTTGCTTCTGACTTTCGTTTGAGTATAAATATCAGTTATAATTACGATAAGAAATTTATTGCACTAATTGTGGCCTTCGATGCACAATAATACAAGTCCACTTATGGTACACATCGAATCTTTTTGTTTAATAATCAGGGTTCGAACTCCAATAAATATAAATTTTCCAGTAGATTTTCAAAAAAATCCAAAGTTGATTTACATTTTTCGCAGAATATTTTGTGATTAAAAATAAGATTACATTTTATTGACGATTTTGTATAAATTACTTTAAACATTAGCCATTAATCACAAATACACAAATATCGTTATCCAGTTAATTTGTTACCTCAACTCAACTGATCTCAACTGATGTATGAACGTTGGTCAAACCCACCTGGTGAAGTCGAATAATTCGGCATCCTTCCAGAATTTTATGTCTAAAAGGTTTAATTGGTCGTTAAATAATAGTCTCTTAAGAGTGGTGTATAGAGAAAATGAAACATGGTTTCTATTCCCCATTCATCCTTAGATCTGCAGTAGTCAATGGTAATTATGAAGTCGAATTTGATAACTATTGCAGTGCCAATAGGCCAGTGGCCAGCACTAATGACCGCACATCTCGCAGTCTTATAACTCGCGCTGTTTGAGCTATCTTCCTACAGTGAGCGAAATTTTTTTTTAGTCGCATCTGAATTTTTTTACGAAGCTGAAGTGAAACGAATCAAAAAGTGCTCAAAAAATGTTCCCAAAAATATTGTTTTTAATCTAAATTCTTTACTATTTACAGAATAAAATTGAGAGGGATAATTTCAATTCACCGGTTATTTAAAAAACTTTGAATAAACATTAGTTTCACTACGAAATCATCTTAGACGCACTTTCTCAAAACTTTATATTAAAATATTTCATAAGAATAACTTTCATTGAATTTAACTTAATACAATAGATAGTCTGACCTCCATTTTTCCTGATTACTTCTAAAACTCTTTCCGAAAGTGATTTAATTAGCTTTAGATGCGTTTCTATGCTTACGTTTGGCCATGCCTACAAAACAGCTGTTTTTAGTTCAGCTATTGTTTTGTACTGTCGTCCATTATATATGTAGATAGGTCTGGCAATTATACCCCATAGGTTTTCTATGGGGATTCGGTCCGGATTCCTTTCAGGCCATTGAAGTAGTTATATAGAACGGTACAAAGGAAAGGTTTTGCATGCTTTCCATACTTGAGTGCTGGCGTCATCTTGTTGGAAATTAAGTTCTTTATCTGCATTTTTCTCTAGATAAGGTGCAAGGACATGATCTAACATTTCAATACTCGTATAATGCCCCGAACACATTCTCGTTGTTAAAAAAACACAATGGAAGCTTCCCATAAAAGGAAAATGCTCCCCATAACATTAACGAGCTTCCTCCAAAATTGCTACTCATTCTTTGCGGATCATTGCGAAGCAGATCATGCTACTAATAGTTGAACCCATCAGGGTCATGTAAGTTGATTTTTTTCTCATCTGAGAAAATACCGTTATGTCAGAATGTTGTCCAATTCATATGTGTCCTTACAAATTCTAATCTCCAATTTATGATGGGATGTTTAGCATTTATATTTTTGATCGAGCTCAAAATGTGTTGTACTTGAAGTTATACAATTCTTATTTCTAGTTTGGAAACAATTTGTGACAAACTTAGATTTTTTTGGGTAGCTTCCTCAATGAAACGATTTGCTTGACAATGAATGAGTTGTTCTTTTTCCACTTTATCTAAGAACACTTGATAAACAACAGTGGCAATAATTTGGATAGCAATAAGATAAATACTGTATTATATTAAAAAAACTGAAAATGAAAAATCGTTCAGATCACAGCCGATTTCAAACCATCAAAATGTGCATAAGCAAATTTCGCACTTCTGTATCGTATTATGTAGTTGGACACTGATTTGATCTGCATAAAATTACCTCTTTTATTGTATTCACAATAGCTTATGGTATATTCACAATAATAAGAAGTTATAATAATACGAAAAGGCAAGATAAACCAAAAACTTTACATGGAAGTTCTTATTTTTGTTAATTTTGAGTAATCATTGGCTTGCGTCTAAGAAAATTTCGCTTACTGTAGCTGTGAGAAAATGCTCATGAAGCTGTTCATCTTTCTGTTTCTATGCCGATTGTAAAGAGCTGTTTTTTTCGCTCTATGTTGCTCAGAGGAAGAAATATTTGATGGCGGTCAGTGAAGTCTATACAGGAGTTAGTTATAGGGCTAAGACTGGTTAGCTGCTACTCTGAGAAATAGTAGGTATTTCTTTCTGAATTATACCGCCGTAATCAGGGAGAAGGTGGGGGTTTTCAAAATTCACATCGGCTAAGAAATAGCAACAACGGCACACTTCATCCTAGAGCCGTCGCCAAATATAAAGCCTTCATATCTAAAAAGGAAGTAGACTTTTAGTATTATTAATACAATTTGGTTGGCTTGGATATTCAAAATTGATGCAAACAGCGGCAGATTTGATGTGTAGATCAAGGGATACGAAGTTAGAGGACATATAAGTTGCCTCGGACAGTCTTGCCCATATGGGGCAATTGTGTCCAGGCCAACTGAACTCCGCTCAGTTTAATAACATTGCATTACTACTCTTCCTATGATTTGCCACCACATATCAGAAATAATTAAGTTCCTATTTTTTGCCAAAGTTGTGGTAACAAGTATCGAAAACGGGACAAATTTCCCAAGTTTGATGCTCATATTTTACTTCCAGTTTGGTTTCCAAGAAAAACAGTTTAGAAACAATATAAATAGTAAATTTCAATTTAACTTTAATTAAAATTTACAAATACTGCCAAGTATTTTATTTTTCATGACCAGCAACCAGCACGTTTATAAAAACATAAATATGTAAACATGACAGTAGATTGCAGATCCAGTGGAGGAGACTCAATAGGTTTTAATATTTTTTGAAAATCGCAAAAAATCTACAACAGTAGTAAAGGTAAAACTCTGTTAATTGCTAATTCAAGTACAGTTGTAAGTGATGCACAAATTACTTAATATTTCTACTTGATTATGTAGATACTTGCAATTATAGAAGTTGGCCTTGTTTATTTTTCGTGTTTGTCAAAGAAATTATAGTTCTTGCCATTTAGATATTTGTATACTACTTAAGGTCCAATTAATACTCTGCTTAGGATATTGCTTTTTCAGTTTTTTTTGCTCGAATATTGTTATGGCTACAATAATGTCTCTTTCATTTGACTCATTTCTTTGAAGTTTTAAAATTTTACCACACGTCTATATACACATATGAAAGTATATATAATCATTGTAACCTCTCTTCGTAATGAGAAAATAAAATAATTTCTGGAAAAATAAAGCAAATAAATCATAAAGTAGTACAACTAGTAATTTTTGAAGTTTCTTACTAGAAGCATCGAAACGATTTTAAAGTGCATTGACTAGACTATAAACAGCTTACTTCCTAGTCTTTCAATTTTTTCTAGTAAGGCGATGGTGCTTCGTACATAAAGCTTTAACGGATCGGGTGCTCATTAAATTTAGTAAGTTATTTACTTAGTAAGACCACAGCAAATTACCAAAATTAAATTAAAATTACATGTTTTCTTCTTTATATAGGTCGCTCTCTTTCTTTTATATTACGTTTTATTATATGTATAGTATTACATATAATTTTTTCCAAATAACATCATCACTCTCTAAACATCATTCGTTGTACGAGTATTTATCTGAATGCGGAGGCAATTAAATCGATGGTCAAAATATTAAAGTTGTTCTCTAAATCTTGTAAACATTTACTTGTAAAAATTTACACCATCCACAAAAAATCTACAACGTTTAATTAGACAACTTTGTACATATTTAATCATAATTTAAGTGCCAGTCCAAGTTAATGAGCTACATATTTCGCAGTTGATACAGAAAAAACGGGATAAATATTAGATCGTGATCCCCAGCTAAATTTAGTGTGAAATTACAGGAAAAATTATCGACGCCACAAAATGATTTCTAAGAAATCTGTAACTAAGTATGTATAGGTAACATACAAAATAAATTTTAAATTATTTACACTTATTATTCTTGTACACGCGTATCGTTGTATATTTGTGATAGGATCAAGAGTTGCTTTTTGAGTGTCAGAACAGTTTGAACAAGCAAAGTGGTTATCAGAACACTTTTAAAAAGAATTTAGATGAGGGATAACGGATAACTATCCATCTTCTCCGAATTTCCTTGATAAGTAGTCGGGCGATTCCCAAATTATTGCAAATCTGTTCGCAATTTTTTTAGCCAAGCATTTGCCATCCATTCCCAAGAACCAGACCGCTCTTGCTTTTCCTACTTAAATAGCTGCCCAATTCTACTGGACCTGATGATCTTACCCCTATATTTTTAAAGACATGTATAATGCATCTAGTCCAACCACTTACAGCTCTCTTACGAATCTCTTATAGCTCTCTATCGCCCAGGGATTATTTCCCTCAACCTTGGAAAGGTCTTTTATTATTCCCCTATATAAAAAAGGTAGCAAAGACGATATTACCAAATATAGACCAATTGCTAATACTTTTCCAAAGGTAGATCTACAACCACCAACCTAACGGAATTCGTATTGAGCACTTTATGTGCACAAGAATCTGAAAAAGAAGGCCTTTGATAGAATTTCGCATGATATAATTCTTCTAAAGTTAAAGGCTCACGGTTTAAAAATAAGCTTATAACATGGGTTCAATCCTATTTAAACGAACGAAATTAATATGTTCTATTCAGCTCCATGGTTTTTGACCGAATTAAAGCCTCTTCTGGTGTCCTTCAAGGCAGCCCTCTTAGTCCCTTATTATTTATTCTGACTATTAATGATATTGATTGCATCATTAAAAATTCATACATATCTGTTTAGGCAGATGATATGAAAATCTTTAGATATACGAGTATATCATGTTTCTCAGAGACAATACCACTGCAGGAAGATCTAGACAGATTTTGTACTTGGTGTCAGAAGAATTTCCTCGAGCTTAACGTTTATAAGTGTCAGGCTATAATTTACACCCATAAGCCCTACTACTTCACCTACTACTTCGCTATCTAATCTTTAATCTGCCTGTTCCCTTAGTGAATGAGTTGCGTGATTTAGGTGTTATCTGAGATAAGGAACTCAATTTCCATTCTCACTTTGATAACATAATAAAAAAAACCAACTCTGCCCTTGACTTTATCAAGCGCTGGTCTAAGGCGTTTTCCAATCCTTATAAAAGGTCTTTCATTAAGCGCTTCCTATATTTAAATTTAAATAAAACAAAGTGTGTGTGAGTTATCTTCGAAATTTTTTATTTGTTTGAAAGGCCTATAGATGCCATTATGTATGGAATATAACATCGTCCAAATGTCTGCCGAGCCTTCTCTGGTGCTCACCCGAAATGTCCAATTTTCCATGACTCTGGCGCATAAATCAGGCTGCATTTGACCGATGGCAGGGGTTATGTTGGCTTCGAGGGCCGCTGTGGTTTGTGGCTTATTCGTATAGGCCTGCGACTTCAGAAAAAGTCTAATGCTGTCAAATCGGATGATTTCGGTGGCCAGTTCACATCACCTCCACGTGAGATTACCATGCCCTCGAATCGCTCGTGCATCGCCCAATGTGGGGTGAGCTATGTAGCACGTAGCGCCCTCCTGCTGAAACCATATGTCGTTGGTGTCCATGTCATCCAATTCAAGACAAAAGAAGTTGGTAATCATCGACCTATAGCGCACGCCGTTGACGGTAATGGCCTGGCCAACGTCTTTCTCAAAGAAGTATGGACCGATTATGGCGCCAGCCTAAAATCCACACCAAACAGTGACTTTTTCGGGATGCATTGGATGCTCTTGGATCTTATGTGGATTGGTATCGTCCCGAATTCGACAATTTTGTTTGTTGATGTACCCATTCATCCAGAAATGGGCCTCATCACTGAAGATGATTTTTCGATGAAAATTAGGGGCAGTTTCCAACTGCTCCAGAGACCATTCAGAGAACACACGTCGTTGTCTATGGTCGTTTACCTTCAGCTCGTGGGTCAGTTGAGTTTTGTACGGGTGCATTCCCAAGTCACGACGCAAAATTCGCCAAGTTTTGGTCTGCGAAAAGCCGAGTTCCTGTAAGCGACGCGAAATCGACTGCCTCGGATTCTGCTGCACACTCTCACGGACAGCGGCGATGATTCCATTTCTTCAACGTACGGGTGTTGGTTTATCGTTTACTGAACCAGTGGATTCAAATTTATCCACCACACAGCGAATTATGACGACCATAAAATGGGCGAAGCGCCCGTGCTCCCCATAAGATTATAGCCTGTGAGAAATCCAGCAAGAGTAGATAGTTCAGCTTTGCTTTTCAAGAGAATTTTACTTGTTTGGGTTTTTTCCTTAGTTCCGGCTATAGTTGTCTTGAGGTCTTGCAGGTTGAAAGGTTTTTCCACCTTTCATTGGCTTTTATCATATTCGTATCGTTCGCCCCACTTGCATTCTCGGAATGCAGAGTAGAGGTTTGATACTCTAATCTGCTAGTTCTCTTTCTAGGAAGGATCCTTTTCCGGCTTGCGGCATGCTCGTTGCCTGCCAGTTCTTTATAGTCAGGAACCCGGCATAGCGT